>CM033474.1:180494041-181046541 GCA_019447015.1 Hymenochirus boettgeri | reverse complement strand
GCAACTGCATCAATGTATGGCCCAGCACAGAAGAGCCAATTCCTCGGGTTAGCCGTGTACCTGCATCTTAAAGGGCAAGTCCACCCCCAAAACTAACTTTTTATATTTATTTGGCCCAAATAAGTGCTCCAAAACAAACTTTACAGCATGTAAATCGGTCCAGTGGTTCAAAAGTTACAGACCTTTGTAGCTGGCTTAATCCTGCAGCATGGACCAATACAGCGATGAACAGAGACAGGTTACATTACCTTGTCTCTTTTCTTTTCATGTTCTTGAGCATGTCTGTTAGCATCCAGCAGTGAGAACAGAGGAAGTTGCATCAGTAATGGTCTGACCCCTGGATTTTCCCTCTCAACCAATCACAGCTGTAAAGTTATGTGTACTGAAGAAATCCAGGATCAACAGCTGCAGCCAGCCAGCCCAGAGAGAAAGATAGAGAGAGAGACACACACAAACACAGGCAAGAATTTTTTTTTTTTCTAAGCTGCAGCTCGGGATCATCTAAAGTGGAAGTGGAGAGGAAGTGCAGCCTGATATATATCTCATTAAATATCAGGCAAAGCAAATGATTTTGAGAAAAATGAACATGGCGTTTGAGGTTGGTGCTATTATATAAAGAACATATAAAAAGTTTATTTTTGGGTGGACATACCCTTTAAGGATAAAGGACATACCTTTGAAGATCGTAATGTTAACATATTGGCAAAGGAACGTGACTGGTTCAAGAGAGGTGTCAAGGAGGCCATTTATGTGAAAATAAATAAACCAAGCCTAACGAGATGGGGGGGGGGGGGGGTTCGACACCAACTGTCTGCCATGTACAATGCTGTTTTGACACCTTACCCTGGGCGTTCCTATAGCACCTCTTAACCACTATGCAATCATGCCCTTAACACCTGGCTGTGATATGCTAATTGGGATTTTCCAGGGTACATAATTGCCACAGATTCTTATACAAGTCATTCTGAATTGAGAAAGCCAGTCGGATGACTAGCGAAGCGTCTTCAAGAACTAAACTTCAAGTCCAGTTGATGTAATTGAATACAACAGGGAATATTTTGATGGGCAGGATTTTGTAAGAAGACAGAACAATACTAATATAGTGGATAATGCACCCCCAACGAAGGATATTAGAAGTCACCGAGGAGTTCTGTGACCATATAAAAGTACAAGGCCACAGGCCGCAGGCCGAGCACCTTTTATACCAGTCACGGAACTCCAAGGTGACTTCTTATATCCCTTCAATTTACAGTTCAGGGTGCATTATTTATTATAACCTACCCCTTTGTGGCTTTTGGTTTCCTTCTTCTTCTGGAACTGGCTATAATCTTACAGTTCCTCCCATAGAGGAGGAAGGTTATATATATATATATAATTCATGTGTTATAAAATAGTGACCAATGATTTCTTGTTGTACCCTGACAGTTTTATCTTTGCTATCTGTAATCAGCTATTACTGGTCTTATCTTGACTGGGTATGTTTAAATGTGGCTCATTCTGACACACTGAAGACATTATCCCATTAGCCCTAGGCCACAGGAACCCTGCACCTCTGTGATATGTTAATACTGCCAGTTAATGATCTACTCTTATTGAGTACTCTTAAAGAGTATGGCAAACATGGATATTATTTCAATGGGTTTTTTTCCAGAAAAAAAAGTTCTTGCTATGCATTACTTATGTGGGTCCTTATTAAAGATCTGCAAATATATGCAATATATATACCTAAATTTATTTGAAATAAAACAATTCCACAGCAATGAGGACCATTACTTTTTATTAAAAAATGTATCATTTTTAAATAAAACTAGAACTGATATCTCCAGAATGTGCCAAAACCAAATGTTTCTAGATTAACTGAAATTCCTTAACACCTAAACAATTTGCTAGAAATGCCTGTCCCTTTACATCCCATTAAATAGTGGCTAGTTTCAGTGATAGTTTTAATGATACATATCTCGATTACCTTTATATCTTTATAAGTATAAATTAAATTTAACACTGTCTGTGAGTATTCTGATGGTGCAAAAGAAAATATACAAGTTACCTTGCCTTAAATTATATATAAAGTGGGAGGTAGGAGAGCTCTCTCACTTATCCCCCAGTCCCCCTACCTAACATAGGTGCATGCACATTTGTGCTAAAGATACCCAGTCTGGATAGAATGATCAATTGGTGAAAATCTGTTACCATTCTTAATATCACCAAAGTCTAAATATTTAGATAAATTACCTGAAAAGTTTAGAATATCATTTTAGAGATTACCAAATTTAAAGGGCATGTCCACCCAGAAAATAACTAACCTTTTTTAGGTTACTCACCCCCCAAGTGGACTTGCCTTGATATACCTACTTTAAACACAGCCGGTCCCTTGCCAGGAAGTCCCTCCTCCTGTTTCTGCAGGAGCAGAGGTGCGCTCATAATCGCTCTTCCAGATATTGACTGTCAGCCATTGGACGTGACATCACCATCGCAGCCATAGACTGACAGTATGTACCCAGAAGAGAAGGAGGAGGAGGCAAGGGATTGGCTGTGTTAACAGTGTGACAGTGTTGAATCAAAAGTAAGATACCAACCCATGTCCAGTTTTAGGGGCTTGAATAACCTGAAAAGGGTTAGTTATTTTCTTTGTAAACATGCCCTTTAAATCTTCCATTTTCTTTTCATAATTTCATGGTTAGTACACTAGGAATGTAAATAAGGCAATATCTCAATATACCTCCAACAGGAATCATTATTATGTAATAAGATTTAATCAAAAGAAAATGTAAATGGATTCATAATCACCACCAGAAAACATACTCGACTGCCAGGAGAAAAAGGTACAAATAGGATACAAATTGCCCACTTCATATTGTAATGACCTTTTTCTTGCTACTATTTCTGCATTTAGAGTTACAAAACACTGTAGATAAGTAAATAATTCATTGGAGTTCACTAAGTTAAATGAAAACACCTTTGAAATACATTAATGATGTTATGTGCTATATAACTAGAACTGGAAAAAAAAACACAAGCGAAAATGTATTTCTATTTTACTACTCAGAGAATTAAAATACGAAGGTAAGATTTAATGAAGTAAGCGCATTTGCTTGTGATTGGTTGTGATAGACTTAGTCGGAGAGTTTGCTGTGGCATCTTTAAACCTTAAAAGTAGTGATAAAAGGTCATAACATCCCAAAAATGAAAATAATTTATCAGTTGTTCTCATTACTTTAAATTCTGAGAGAGTAAAGGACATTTGCAGGGATAACATTTTGAATTATAGGCAGCTATTCTGCATAGAGTCTGCATGTTTTCTCTATTAATAATCATCTTTTCGAAAGGTAGCAACATTCCATTGTTAAAAATCCTACTATTAGACTGTTGGAATCATAAGTGATCCTTCTACTGTTCTACTCCCAATAAAACAGCTGTAATTGTTTAATGTATTACATAATTAAAAGCTTTGTTGTTGATTTTGTAATCTGAGGAAGGGAACATGGATAAGATATGTAAAATGTACATTAAAGGAAGTTTTTGTTTCTGGCTAGAGGTGTCCTACTGGCAATAACATGTTGGATATTTATGGTTAAATAAGATTGTTCAAGGGCAAACAGTTTTTGCATATAGAAAGAGGCCACACAGCACATTATCAACAGATAAAGACACACATAAATCTGGGATCATGTTTCTTTTTCATAGCATGCGATTTGTCCCCTGGAGAATAATGCCACTAGAGTTACAAAAGAAATCCTACCAGAGTTGCCTGTTTAATTTACAGTTGCACATTCCCATTATTATTCCCCATAGTATATATTGTATGTCATATGTCCCATTTACTGCACCTACTGTATGTAGAGACACACTTTTAAGTGGAAAGCCTGATTACCATCCCAGGTTCTTACCCTCTTTCCCTGTTTAGAAATCACTTATCAATGCTTACTTTTACTAGAGAGATACAGTACATGGTTCATTTACCTCCTGTTTTATATTACTAGTTATGTCTATTAGCAAAACAGTTTGGGGCATATTTGGTATTCATCTGAATTTTGACCAACATTGTAAAATATTTATTGGCATCATCCTTGTTTTGCACCGCGGTCATAAAATAATGACCTCAATGCAATTTTTTTTTTAAATGGTATTTTGTGGCCATTGTCACAGTTGTGCTTCTACAGCCTTAAAATACCCATGGTATCAGTAATAGCAACCTTATAAATAGGCCCCTTTATGTGTCTGTGCCCATTATATAATGACATTAAGCATCCAAATCTTGTCAATGTCTCCCACAGTTGCAGATTGTCTTAATAGTTCTTCTTCCATGACTAAAGTCTTAATAGTTCTTCTTACATAACATCATACAGTATGCACATACTGAATATTTGCATGTGTGTGCTTGACATAGAAGGTACAGTATTGCCTGAGAGATGTTCAGTTCAGTGAAGTCCATTATAATTGTGTTAAAGGGCATCTATACCGAAAAACAGGCTATTTTAAATTGATCATAACTGGAAACTATAATTCTTCCCACCCACCACTGTATAATTTTTTTGTTCATCTTCCCCCAATTTCATTAGATATCCAATCTAAAACTTCTTATTTCAGCTGTCAATCAAGTTCCTTGCTCTCAAAAACTATTCTTCTGTGAGTAGTTTTACTGTAGCTGGAATGGTAACAGAGTTTTGACAGTTGGAATGCTGTATGTTGTGTGTGTGCAGGCTTGACAGTTGGTTTGTGGGGAAAAAGTCAGGTTGGATGGAAGTGGGAGTGGTTAAAAGAGGGAGGGGGGATACTGCTCCTAAACAAAATGTGTGCTGGATTGAAGACATGCAGCAACACACACAAATCAGAGTAAGTGCTACTTACATGTATTCAATTATAGAGGCAAAGTAAGTGCTACTTACATGTATTCAATTATAGAGGCAAAGTAATTTTTTCAGTATAGTGTCCCTTTAAATTAAAACAGGGTCATTTACCGAAATAGGCACTCGCACAGTTGTTGCAAACCAATAAGTATGTACTGTAAGTATTTAAGGCAAGCTAACTTCTGGCATTAAATACTTACGTGCGGGTGACATTCAACCAGAGTCACACAGCCTCTGGTAAATCTGGAACGGGAGATTTGCCCACAGAGCTTGCAAAAAAGTAAAAAGTTCATCCACCCTTTCATGCAAAACCCAACATCACCACCTAACAACCCCCCCAAACATTAAGTATACATCCCTCCTACATACACCAACCTGCAAAAGGATATAACCACATACAGTATATATAATCACATATAGTATTTCCACCTATGGATAAACTCTTTCAGTTCCAGAAGAATTGCCTGGATTTTGCACTCATATAGTTTAGTTTACAGTAGGAAAACCCATAAGAAGTAGAGAATATTATATATCCCATTTTCAACACAATTAGATAACAGAATTTTGTAACTTTTCAAGAGAATACACTGGATTTTTGGGGATAAATATGTTAAAAAATTTAACATTTGCAAAAAATAAAACTGTTTCTAAAAATTCTCCTATTTATTTTACACCATTTTAAAATGTATAAACCCTCCTGGTGGTTAATTTAGAATAACTGACAAATTAACTAATATGAGGAAGGGGACTGTCTGTTGCACCGAAAAGGTCTGTATGTAAATCCCTACAAACAGACTATGATATTCATAAGTATATTGCAACCACTTAGACTTTCACCAAAACAAAGAGGTGGATTATGGGAGCTGACCCCCAGTACCCTCTAGAGATGTCCGAAATTCACTAGTATCGTTCCATTTTCGGATTCCCGGATCTCGGGAAAATCCCGAAGATCCGAAAATCTGAAACCGGAACGAATTTTCGAAAGTACAGGGCTATTTTCGATAATGTTCAAAAATAGCCTTGAACGTTCTAAAGTTATCGTAAATACGATCGGAGACCATTTTCGAATGCTCAAGGCTATTTTAGAAATTTATCGAAAATAGCATTGAACTTCGATTTTCAAAAATACGATCGAAAACTCGAAAATGTTTTCCAATCGTATTTTCGATAATTTTCGAACGTTCAAGACTATTTCCGAAAATTATCGAAAATAGCCCCGTACTTTTGAAAATTATCGAAAATATCTTCTGAAGTCCCGAAGTCCAGAGGATTTCAGAACCGAGGGGTTTCGTGTCGGATCTGGGTTCGTGTCGAAGTGAATTTCAGCAAGCCGCCAAAGCAAAGGGAGATGTTAGACACAGGCAATTACCCCTTCCCAGAACTCCTTATACTCCAAAATTGGGAGGTATAAAGTAAGAAAAATGTATTAGAGATCATAGCTTTCATTTATATTTTTCTAATTATCTATTGTCTTGTCAATAAAGTGATGGAAGTAATTAGGCAGTATTGTATGGAGTCAATATAACTAATAGAGGTTGGGCGCTGGGAGGTTAAAGAGGTCAAACAGTGTTTAGAAGGAGATACAAATATTATATATATTGCATCATGTATGTATGGTGTCAAGCCTCTGGTGGATCTGACTTTACTACAAGTTAAACTGGAGTAGATTTGAATTATATCTTACTGAAACACCAAATCAAGGTTAAGTCTGTATTGTGGGCACCTGGAAAGTAAGAGTACTGTGGGACATATCAACCCAACACTGTTTTCAGAATCCCATTAAAATGAGACATGATGCATAACGGAGTATTCTCTTTGCTTTATACGTTGCATAGAATTCAAAACTACAATAAAAAATGTGTGCTCATTAGTAATAATCAAAACGGTATTTTATATTAAGCTATACATTAAACAGGAACAATAATATATGGTGAAACTAAAAGATAAATGGCTAGATAGCTAGATAAATGGAAAATAAGAAACAGAAATTATTTTTAAATATTGTAAACAATATTTTTCATGTTAAGTCCAAAAATTACTGACAATTATTTCCTTTTTTTACAGTGACAGAAATGATTTGTATTCTATATTGTTATGAGCTCACTTTATCAGACAAAAGTAATTTCCTTGCAGCAGATATATATAACAAGAGGTTAAGTCAATCATTAGTTGCTAATGTTAATCTGTGCCTAAGGGGCTGAAAATCTATTGTGCTACAATTTAATAGGATCTGAATATTTATAGAATCATTTTTAAAAAACCTGACACAATAGGAAGTAAAAAATCCACAAATAACTAAAATGTATAATTGGCATCTTCTTCTTGTACCTCAGACTTAGACCTTAAAAAGCACACATTTTGTAACATATACTTTATATATGTATAACAGGCAGAAATGTACCAGTCCTTATCATACTAAAACATGGTACCATCATAGTTGCTGAGGTGGCTATTCATAAGAATACATTATTCACTGGCTGTCCACTACTTTTCTATTTTTTCTTTTTATGAAACAACTAAATCATGGGTGATTTAGCTCCACAGGTCCATAGGCAAGTTGATCTCATTTGTCAAATTAAAGCAATAATAACTAGTGCTTGGTTAGGACAGAAAATATCTGATTGAGGGAGTAATTATAATATCTCTCCTTTATAGCTGTAATTAATACTTTATGACAGCATCCTAACTCCATACAGATAACAATGGTATTTTGCGACCACAATAAATAAACATTTCCCCTTTATACCCTATATCTATTTTAAAGGAAAAAATTTTTTTACAATCTAGAAAAATGAATATGAAAAACAGTTTTAGGATTTCATTGAGGAGGTAAAAGAACAGCCAATGAGAAGAGAGCAAGAAAGAGAAAAGAAGACTGAAAGGTTAACGAGGAAGATTTGAATCTATGGAGCATATTGACAAAGGTCCATTAACATCACGATTTTATATTGCCGTGAAACAATTGTTATTACCGCCGTATTTATAAAGCCATACAGTGTTTTGTTTTGGTTGCGCTTCATTGAAATAAAAAGAGTATAAAAGAAATTAAGATCTGATAATCATATATAAAAGTACCCACTTACTTTTGGTTAAAAAAATATTAAGGAACACTCTTCAAGTGTATTTTCAAAAGCTTTATTAATTACTATCCAGAGTACAAAAGTAAAATATACCTTTAAAATATTTGATGCACTATGTCTTTAAAAAAAAGGCTGTCAGTAAACACCCTGGCTAAACATATGTAGCCAACATGTTTTGCTGGTAAGTGTGCAGCTTCCTCAGGAATCAAATTGTGTATAAGTCAAAGCCTCTGATGGCTTCTCTTTTATATATGCTATTTTTGCAACATTGCCTTTTTTGTGGTTCCTGCAGCACAAAACCAGGACCCCCATTGGCTCTTAAAAGAGCCTTTCTGATTAAGAGGTCCCACGGCTCAAACCCGGGAACACCCCTGATATCGGCGGCGATACCTACTCCGCTGATGTTTCCGACACTGGACAATGTCACTGCAGGGGCCAGTAACATCGCTGCTATCAACATTGCCGATGTCACCATCACCACCAATGACATCTTGATCCCAAAGGCTTCTTTATTTTGTCTTCTGTCATCACTCAGATGACATCCGTGTAGGTTGCACCTCTTTATATAGGACTGCTGAAGGACCAAATCCAATTGTGATTGCTTAAAATTTCAATCCCAGCAAACATATGATCTCATAGTAACCAATCAAATTTTAATATTTCATTAAAATATGATTGGTTAATATTTGACATACGATTGCTATCTAGGCAGCGAACTTTCAGCCAGATTGGCGTTACTGTCGCTTTATAAATAGGATTGAGGGGCGATGGTGGTGATATGTGGCGATTTGCGAAACGGCTATCGATGCGATAATGACTTTATAAATAGCCCGATATTGATCGGAATTTGCTGGAGCATGCTTCAAACCAAATGGTATTCCATGCATGAACTTTTTTGGGTCTGCCAGCTCTCCATCAAGTCAGATTGCTTTGAAAAGTAGTTGTAAGGAAGTAGGGTCACTGTGCCAATCAGTCTTCTAGATCATGATACTGAGGCAACTAACCAGGTAAGGAAAGAAAATGGTAAGCAATTTGCATATCAATTTCTTTATTGTTAACTGCATACTCAACTGTGCCATCTTGTTTAAAAAGCTTTAGGTCAGTTAAAGGATTTTTTTATTGAATTATTTTTGTAGTGAAGAGCAAATCAAGCAATATGTAATCAGTTATTCCATTGACAAGTAGTTGCTTAGGGCTCATATATATATATATATATATATATATATATACAATAATAAGATAATACCTGTAGATTTTCTCAAGCATAACCCCTCGCTAGATACCTATACTACCTGTAAGTGTGAAGATTTTTATAGAAATAAATATTGTGGGAGGATAGAGCTCACCCCCACAATATAGTTCCAGAAGTGTCGGCAAAAAAGAACGATACATTGTATAGCTGAAGCACCCACAGCTAAGTATTTTTATTGCATTAAGATATCAATAGTGGTTGTTATTTTGTATTTGTCTTGCATAACTGTGTGGTAATGATCGTACTTTCATTTGTTTGACATGTGCAGTTAGCACATCCAATATAGCTGAGGGGGATAGAACATCATTCACAGACATTGACGTACTGTACAAAAGGATTTTGCGTACACACAAGAGGACACTAACCAGATTCTATTTCAGGATTCTACAGCTATGTTTAATGTTGATTCCTCATGTAAAGATCTTTATTAAGAATTTTTGAGACTCAAGAAATGGGATTACTTTCATAAGCTTAAGATCCCTAGAAGATTTAGAATGAGGAATGATTGGTTAAAAAAAATAGATGAACAAATAGAAAGGTTCCGTAACGATTTAATCCAGTTTAAAAAGCAAAAAGTGATTAAGGTTGGAGTAGATTTTAAGAACAAAAGTGTATATGGATGGTATATAGGCCACCATAACTCTGAGTACCATAGAAAGAGTGAGGAGGACGCGAAAGCCCATTGCAACCATTGGGGATTCCCATAGGTCCAATGGTGAAGGGGTGGGTCCAGTCATCACATCTAGTGATGAATCCTCTTTTTAGGGGTGACCACATGCCAGGCTGCGAGAGGTGGCACAAGTACAAAAGAAAAACCAAAAAGCAGCACATTAGGAGGGGCAGGCGGAAAACCACCCCGAAACCCTCACAGGAAGGTCAACCTTAGCTCCCATGCATTAACACCAGGGGAACATAGTTTGTTAAGTAGGGGACTGTCTTTTGTGCCTAAGCCTTGGGTTAACTCCCTTCAAAATGAGGTGGATGTGTTTTAATTTCAAGATTTTTTTTAAGGGGCAAGAACAAACAACCCAGAGTAAGTTTAAAAAACCAAGCACGTTTGTCCAACCCAATGGGGCAGCTGTGATCAATGTTTTCACAAACACATGTTAACACCCATAGAGTGCCATGTTAACAAACACATGTTAACACCCATAGAGTGCCATGTTAACACCCATAGACAATATCTGTAATTGCAGCAGTAATTTTGAATTTATCCCACCTCAATAGCCGTGTCAAGCAGTATGGCAACGCTCACATGGTCCAATTGTCAGGTAGTCTAAAGGTGGCCATAAATATATTACAATTTTACTTACCCGACCGAGGCTCTGCGACATTTGATCGATCCTGCCGGAACCCCCTCTCCCGTTCTTCTATGTGACTGACATGCGATTGCAAAAATCCCATTCATTTTGCGATCACATGTTGGTTGTATAGAAGAACGGGAGAGGCGGTTCCGGCAGGATCGATCAAATGTCGCGGAAGCGCTCGGTCGGGTAAGTCAAATCGAATATATGTATGGCCACCTAAAGAGTTAACCAAATCTCTGCCTGACCATTCGGAAAAGACTAAGGGGCATATTTATAAAGGTTCGTTAACTTTTTGCGGCCGTTTTTCCCGCCATTTTCGCAAAAATTGTGTTTCCGCGACTTATAAATGGGCGGTAAATGGCTGTGAAGAGTTAACGAAGTGTTAACTTTTCGCGGCTATGTGAACAGTTACCGTCGCTTCTATTTATAAAGTGGCTGTAAGTGTTACGCACCGCTAATCTCAGCCGTATTACTTCGCCACCTTGAAGGTGGTGAAAACGGCCGAGATCCTCCCCTGGATCACGGGAGGCACGCCCACCTCGCCGCGGGTGGTCGCCAGGAAGGGATTTTTAAGTCCCTTCATGGCGATATTGTACTTAGCGCAATGCGCTAAGTGCTGTATCGCCGCAAAGGGACTTAAAATTACTGCAGGACATCGCGGACACGATACATATCAAGGCCATGTTGTTCACCGTTATAAATACAGAGATAGAGCTATTTTCGCGGCCGCGATGTGTGGCGGTAATTTTTGGGCGCTATTTTAGCCCCTTTATAAATATGCCCCTAAGTTTTAATTAATTTGTTTAACCCAGCAGGGTACCTGCTTCCAAGGCATTAGGTGGTAAATATCACACCAATAACCAGTATGGCTATAGATTTTCGGGCACACAGACAGCAGGAGGCCCAGCTTTAAAACAAAGCTAAAGGAACAGAAGCCAGTTCAAAGTTAATTCATATTTCATAATAATTCAGGGTAAACAATTATGTAATATTTTCACAAATACTCTCAGTTTATACTGGAATCAAAGCCGCATCTATAGATGAAAGTTGAAACTCCAATATATGTCATGTTTAGTATCCTTTTATTGTTAAAAATTAGTGAATGACAACAATGTTAAAGGATAAGTGCACTGTAAAATCAAGCTATGCTCAATTGGAAGCTGCAGCTTTAAAAATACTTTTTGCCATATTTCTTTTCCTTAAACCCCTCCAGAGCGTAGCTTTGTAGATTCAAAGTTGCTGAAATCTTGTTTCTCCTTAGGTGAATGGTTAGCTCCACCCCATTTGTCAGCCTCAATTGGTAAGGCCGTTTGCTCTGTGCGCGTCCGCTGCGCTTTCATGATGTCATGGCACACACAACATGACGTAAGTGCGTGCATGGACGTGTGCACGTGTGATGTCACCTCGTCGTGCATGCACATGGTGCAGCGAGGTGATGTCATGCACGCACACGTCCGTGAGCAAAAGTATTGATTTTACAGTGTACTTAATATTTATTTATATGTGACATGTGCGGTACTCACAGTATAAACTAGAGGGAAAATAGAAATTAAATGTTCCCAAAAATAGAAAATGCCTTTCAGGTAGGGGCCAAACACACCCCTCTAAAGACCAACATGCTACCATTTTACAGAAGAAAGAATAAGTTCGTCACAACATCAAATCAAGGAATATCTAGCCAATCAGACGGACCATATATTGGCTTCCATCGGGGAATATCATATTGGATTAACAAGTTTCCTGGACTGTGCTCATGGATAGGGATGGCATAGAACTCGAACTCGAACCCGAGTTCGAGCCGAACTGTTCGAGTTCGAACGGACCCGGACTTACAATAGTTCGAAAGTTCGAAAACGGACCGAACTTTCAATAGTTCGACCATCTCTACTCATGGAGTTTTCAGATGCCATTTATTCTTAAGTATTCTTTCTTTTATCCTATATACTCTCAACTGTGTGTTACCTTTTCAACTGTGTATTGAGTAATAGGTGTGGATAACCTTTTCTTAAAGGATTGTTATAATTTAGGTGTGTGTATTACCTCATAGATATATCTAGCAGGTTATTCCGCTGTCTCGGAATGTAGCAACACCTTATCGTATAGGTATTGAGTAATATTAAGTGTGTGCTATATAGTTTTGTTCACTAACCCTCCTTTCTGTTTTATTGACTCGGTTACTTGAAGTATATTTTCTGATAACTGATAGGTAGATAAGCGGATCGGACTGGAGGGTTTGTGGCAAATGTGTTTCACAACATGGTCATCAATGACCTCAAGAACCTCTAGGCATCATATTGATAATTTGAACAAAATAGAAGGCAAAGCATTGAAAGCCCTCCGAGGTAATGACACATAGTGGATACCCACTGCTGACCTAAAAAGGGGGGGGGGGCAATAGTGCTGTTGGACCCCACATATTATAGTAATGAATTATTATCTCAGTTGTCAGATGGCAGAAGTAATCCCACTCAAAAGAAGTTTAGATGACAAACTGAGTTTCTGGCTGAATCTCTGAAAGGGAAAATCCACAAGTCAACCACATTTTCCCCTGGCCGACCCATCAATACCTTTAAAGGATCACCCTGGAAACCCATTGCACATTTTTTAGATCATTACTTGTTAACCTGTTTTTAAAAGTATGCACTCTTATTTAAGAGATAGTGGAGATCTGCTAACTCTTTTGAAGGGTTTTGAGGGGGACCTTACCAATATTTTGTTAGTAATTTGTGATGTTAACAGTTTATATACTGTCATACCTCAGTGCCAGGGGATTCAAATTTGTGGAGAACAATTAATAACAGGACCTCCTGTTGATTTTCTAAATTACCTATTGGCATTTATTCTGGAAAAAAATTACTTTCAATTTGGGGATGTGTATTATCAACAGATTCCCTCATGTCCGGAGGTGTGCCTCTGGATTGGAAAAAGGCTGATGTTATTCCAATATTCAAAAAGGGTAGTCATTCACAGCCGGGTAATTACAGGCCTGTAAGTTTAACTTCAGTGGTGGGGAAGATACTTGAAACTTTAATAAGGGAACATGTTCTAGAGTATGTTTCAAGGACTGACATTGTAAGTTGTAACCAGCATGGATTTAGGAGGAATAGATCTTGTCAAACTAACTTGCTTGGCTTTTATGAGGAAGTAAGTAGAAATGTAGGCATATTAGTAGATGTAGTTTACTTGGATTTTGCAAAGGCTTTTGATACAGTCCCCCATAGGCGACTAATAGGATGCAGAGAGTAGTTGTTAATGGGGCTTCATCATTATGGACTAAAGTGCTAAGTGGGGTGCCACAGGGTTCTGTGTTGGGGTCGCTTCTATTTAATCTAATTATTAATGATTTGGAAGTGGGTATTGTCAGCAAGGTTTCTGTGTTTGCTGACAACACAAAACTTTTTCAACCATTAAAAACTTCAGAGGATGTGCAATTGTTGCAGGGGGATCTTGATAGATTGTCACATTGGGCTGCTAAGTGGCAGATGAGATTCAATGTTGATAAATGTAAGGTGATGCATCTTGGACTTAAAAATCCTTGTGCTGTTATACTATAAATGGCTCTGTGTTAAGTGAATCCTTGTTGGAAAGGGATCTTGGAGTTTTGGTGGATAACAAACTTAAAGGTAGCAAGCAGTGCCAGGCAGCAACAACAAGAGCCAGCATGGTATTGTTTTGTATAAAGAGAGGTATGGATTAAAGGGAGGAAAATGTTATTCTCCCTCTTTACAAAGCATTGGTAAGGCCTCATTTGGAATATGCAGTGCAATTTTGGAATCCTGTGTACAAAAAAGGTATCTTTGAAATGGAAAGGGTTCAGAGAAGGGCAACTAAATTAATAAGGGGATTGGGGGAGCTTGAATATGAAGAGAGACTGGAAAAGTTACAATTATGTATGCTGGAGTTAAGGCGCTTGCGTGGGGATAAGATTACTGTGTATAAATACATTAACGGACCATACAATAAACTATCGGGGGCATTGTTCACCAATAGAACATGTCAGAGGACATCCCTTAAGACTTGAAGAAAAAAGCAACACAGGATTTGTTTGCTCTCACCATTGTTTGTACCACAGTGGCCAAACATATCTAAAAAATTCTAATAAATTAATAGCACTTTATTTAGGGGGGTATTTTATTATACTTTTTTTATTTGTTTTTATCCTTGTGAGTGCTGTTTGGGTACTGAGTGGGCGCTCTATCCCCCACAATATATATTTCTATAATTTGTATGAATGGAAGTTACCCTAGCACCGCCTAAGGACCATTGCACTGAATATTAATTTGTTTGAAGATAGTTTTATCAATAAAATATGGCCTCATGAAAGACTTTAATAGGATGTGGAATAAATGTGGTGTAAGCCAAAATACTAAAAAGGAAACCCACAAGATAGAAGAAACATACAAACAAGCTGAAGGAGCATTTGAACCAGGAATTCAGATCTGCGAGGGATCAGCACTAACTTGCTGGCCATTGTAAATCCAGTTCTCCCAATTATTAAGCTATTATTAGAAAAATTTATAGTAAGGTGAAAACCAACATATTCATCCTATTGTACAATTGATTTACAAGCTATTCATTTTTATTGGATCTTTTAGGTTACGGTGATTACACATTTGGAAAAAAAAAGAAAAATATATAATAACAATTATATGTCATTAATAGACGGTGCTTGATGTATGTAATAACATAATATGTTATACGGTACATGTACCGTAAAGTCAAATAACTGTACAGTATGGCAAATACATGATCACAACATTCATATAGATTTGTGCGTTTCTTTGCAATGCTACCAGAATTAGAGGCATTGGAAACATCATGTAAAATGCTCTGTCTCATTGAAAATCTTCAAAGCTTCTCTATTATCAGAACCTGAAATTAAACCTCTGCTAAGCTTCAGTGGAAATCATTTTAAGAGGCAAATAATTTTTCACACAAGCTGATGGTAATCAGAATGTCTGTGTGAAACTGATAAGATTCACTAGTAAACTCCACCAGACTGCCTGTAATGATTTGTCTGGACTTTACCCCAAAAGACGGCATTAGCTTTAATTTCTCTTCTCGCTCTCCTCCCCTAGGATTTGAACAATTGTGCAGGTTACACCGAGGGCAACATCTAGCTTTCCATTAACTTTCGTAATTATAGAATCAAGTGAAATATCAAACTGATACAATACATTCCACATACACTGGATATTACCACTTTAACAGTCTTATTTTAATCTATAATTTTTTATTACCGATTATTTAGCTTCCAGACCTGCTGTGGCACATCAGTATCCCAAGGGTATATTTATTAAGCTTTCTCTTGATGTGATGGGCATTTGTCATATGCCACATCATAAAAATGTGTTGAGACTCTCAGTATATGGAATAGTGGCCTTACAATTTCAATATATTTAGCACCAGAATTATTTGGTATTCACATATTTGGAAAGGTTTGCAGCACAACGCTTTATGTATTGAACATTTATTTGTTTTGAAAATACACATGGCATATAGTTAATGTATTTTTTTTAATAGTTCCCTGGAGTTCAGGCAATGGTCTATGCAAAACATTTATTTTATGCTGTATGTATGATTTCAAGGGCATGATATTTGTCCGATTAGAGAACCCCCTTCCCCAAACCCTAAAACCATTTTACTTCCATTCTAACATAGTAACATAGTAATTGAGGCTGAATAAAGACAGGCGTCCATCAAGTCCAACCTATTCACTTTTTTTTAAACCTTTCCTAACAGTTGATCCAGAGGAAGGCAAAAAACCCAGCTAAAAAAGGAGGGGGGGGGGGGAATTCCTTCCTGACTCCAAACGGCAATCAGAAAGTATCCCTGGATCAACTAGTTCTATAGTATATGAATTAATACCAGTAATTCTCAATATTTTTTAGTTTTAGAAACTTATCCAGGCCATTCAATGAACTTGCCATTACCACATCTGCTGGAAGACAGTTTCACCGTTCTCACTGTAAAGAAATATTTCCTAACCTGAAGATGAAACATCTTTTCTTCCAACCTTAAAGGATGTCCACTAGTCCTCTGATAGCTCCGGCCCGGGTTAGGGGGCGGGGCACCTGACCTCGGGTGGGGTCCACCGCTGAGGATGCTGGGAACTGTAGGCTGGTATTTTATCCCCCTTCTCGCGGGTCCCGGTCGCGGCGCGCGCTGATGACGTCAGCGCGCCGGTACGTCTCTTCTCATTGGCTGTGCCGGGCCTCGCGAGATTCGGGATTGTGACGTCACGAGTGACGTCACCGGAGTTGTTAAAAGGGGGGCGGCCACGAGTCTCAGGCGCCATTTTGATTACATTGCCAGAGGAATTCACTTCTTCCCTCCCTCCCTCCCCAAAGTTAAGGTTTTAAGTTATTTTGTTATGTGTGGTTTGTAAAATGTTAAGGAGAATGGTTTTTGGAGTCACAGCTGGTGGATACATCCTTGCGAACGGTATGGTTTCACAAGCCGCTACATGCCCTCTGGGGACCCAGAGGCCTGGCATTTAGCATTGGCTAAGGCTGGGAGTTTATTGGAGCGAACGCAAGGATGTAAATAATTAAGATCTGGCCTATTGTGGTAAACACATGTTGTAATGTGTTAAAATAAAGCTGTGGCCGTTTATTTACACCCAACTCTGTGTCTGCCTGTTCATTCATCTAAGTTAAGATCTAAAAAGCTGGTAAAGTTAAAATGGGAAAGCAGCCTAGTTCATCCCAGTCTGTAAGGACTAGGATTCTCTATAGTATAAACCGATGTAAAAAAACGGTTTAGCAGATTATCCTTTTTGGCATCCTCTACAACCATCTCAGTCCCATTTTTTAATGGTCCCACATTCTCAGTCCTCATCTTTTTACCAAACAGAAGGATAAAGCTGGGGACACACACACAGGAGCCCCTCAGTCCCCTACTCAGGAAAAGAACGCAAAGTGTAGTTTCACACAAAAACGTCACTAAAGGTATAAAGAGAATAAAAATATATATATAGGCACCCTACGGGTAAGAGCAAGGGAACATCCAAATAATAAATATATTTATATTTAGGAATTACATGGAGCTTCCTCAGGCAGACTGCCTGAGGAAGCTCTATAGGAGTGAAACGTGTAGTAGTGATTAGGGATGGCATAGAACTCGAACCCGAGTTTGAGCCGAACTGTTCGAGTTCGTATGGACCCGGACTTCTCGATCTATCTCGGACACGGACTTTCGATATTTCCCGGACTTTCGATGATTTATCGAATGTTCGAACGTTCGAGTATCGAATCCGCGAGTAAAATGTACATGGTATCTAGGCGCGAACATCGAATCTGCGAGTAAAGTCTTCATTACAGCCTATATGCGAGTATCGAATCTGCGAGTAAAATGTCCATGTTACCTCGAACGTTCGAACGCGAAAGCTCGAAAGTAGTGCGCGTGAGAGTAAAATCGATTTTACTTAAGTCCTGGATATTGGAACATGCTCCCCAGACCATTTCCCAGGTCCCACAGCCATTTACATTAAGTTACCATTAATATTTTAGTTGTATTTGACTCGAACTTTTCAAACTATTTGCCTCCCATAGATTTTAATGCGTTTTCGAACTTTCGAACTTTCGAACTTTAACAATAGTTCGAAAGTTCGAAAACGGACCGAACTTTCAATAGTTCGAACATATCTAGAGTGATGTGGAATCCAGGAACCAATAGAGGAACCCCTGGGTATGTGCTTGCTTGCCCTCCCGCTGTTTGAGGAGTTTCTCCAGGTGCACTGGAGTTTAAGCACCACACGCCGGGAAAAACTTTATTTACTCTCCTATTTCATCAGGATCCCAAGAGCTAGTTTTGCCATGGGCAAGCGGTGCCTTCACTGTCCGGGGTATCGGAGATATTGTCACTGAACAATCCTGATTGCGTTGTGGAAGTGGTGATGTATTAATGTTTCCTCATTAACTGAGTTCCATTCTGCAGGTGTGTGCACACCGTTTGGATTGCATCCTTCCTTTTGTTCCTATCGAACTATTCAGGATTTTTTATGCCGAGTCCCTAGCTGCTACTTCTGATACAGTGACTTGACTGCTGCTTCAGTGACATTGTGTACACTTTTTCTTCCTCTTATTCATGGGATTTTTTAGTATGGTCATAATATATTGATATCTTTTTTAGGCTGGCCAGCCCTTTAGTACCTTCTGATGTATATGTGTTATTCCTAAACATAGATATTTTTATTATTTGATGTTCCTTGCTCTTACCCGCAGGGTGCCTATATAATATTTTTATCTCTCTTTTACCATTATATACTTAAAAAAACTTTTGGGGTTGGACATGCTTTGTTCGGCAATCTGTATTTCATTTTCTATTTTAGCTAGTTTAATTGCTTTCTTGCACTCTTTATTACAGCTTTTGTACCATTTTTTTCCATTTACCTTTTTACCTGAACATTAAGCCATGCAGGAGTGGACCTAATTTGTTACACTTGTTCCCTAAAGGTACAAATTTAGAAATTAATAGTTTAATATCCCTTTAAAAGTGGTCCACATCTGCTCTGTACTTTACCTAGAAACATTCCCCCCAGTCTATGAGCAGGAGTGAATCCTTTAAAGCACATAAATTAGCTTTCCTAAAGTTAAAAGTTTTGTTAACCCAGTGCACTTTGTTTTTCGCAACCTTATTAAATTACACTATATCTTGGTCACTATTTCCTAAGCTTCCATTACCTTAATTTCTAAAATGAGCTCAGGGTTATTAGATATCACCCGATCCAAAACGCATTCTGCTAGTAGGAACTTCTACCATCTTGTGAAAGAAAATGCACATATAGGGAATTTAAGAACTTTATACTTTTTGAGGGTGCTGGCAGTTCCCTTACTTCAGTCTATGTCAGGGTAGTTAAAATTCCCCATAACCAAAGCATGCCCCAACCAGCAGCCTTCGCCAACCGCCATATAGAGATTCATTTCCACCTCCTCCCGGCATTTGGCGGTTATAACTTACCCCAACAATTAATTTACCCATCTTGCTTCCTGTACACAGCTCTACCCATATTCCATCTTTAAGATTGGTTCAAATAACCTACTACATGGCCACACTGGCCTGGATGTATATACCTACACATAGATATTCAGCCTGATCCCTGCTGAACACTATCTCCTGAACTTGAACTATCTAATGCACTCCATGCTTTTTCGGGGTACACATTTATAAGCCGTGTTGACTATGGTGTCTATTGGGCGGTCTCTTCATCGAGGTGTATAAAAGTTCAGCTGTGCAAGTACAGTATGAAAGTTATTTGAGCTGTTAACACGCTCAGTAAAGTCGGAAGATCATGAACAGGGATCAGGACAAATACTCAGTGTAGGTGAACCCCTGGTAATCTGGTATAAGATTAAGAGTTGAGGGAGGTGGGGAAACTCTACCCAGACATACAATTCATTTTGCCCCAACCGATCAGAGGTTAGCTTTCAAATGTTACACAAGTTCTGATGGTGGGGGCAAAATTAGCCCATTTTAAACGATAATAACTTTTATGAATCTCCCTGTTGTTTTTATCATTAATATATAAGTGAAAAAATTCACACTCTAAAATGGCTATTGATATAAATAGGGAGTCAGAAAACAGTACTGTTGTACCGGTGCTAGAGGTAGGTAAAATACAAACATAAATGTAAGCATCTCCTAAGAGTGGATAAACAAGTACCACCTCCACACCCCAATAGGGAATGGGCACTAAACTCTGACATAAATATCCCAACCAAATAGATAAGGGGTACATGACCCTAATAACGTTGCATGGTTATCTGAAAATCAATTCATTTTATCACACATATATCAAAACTTGACATTAAAACAATTACAAATATAGTGCATTAAAAACCACGGGAAGGGACCAGGTATGTAGCCGGCATATAGATACACATGAATAAATACGGGTAATGCCTGGAGTCCAAGATGGAATGAGGACAACCAGGGAGATATCCCCAAAGTTCAAGTATCCCACATACAATGAACCAAGTCTGAACGAACTAACTTTAGTTGGATCATTCACTGAGGTGGGGACCGGGAAGTCTTGATCGGCGTTTATGGTTGTGTTTGCTAGCAGTGCTGACTGGCCGTTATCATGGTAGCAGTAGTCTAGGATTGGAACTCTGGACACTTCAATTGGGTGTATGCGGATATCGTGCCACGCTGTGGGAATTCGGAATATGCTTTCATCGGATGGGTGAGATTGTTCCTACCACATATACCGTTTATGTAAAGATGTGGTTGAGGAGCCTTGTGGAATTACCTGCTATATTTCTTTCCATCACGTATCCTTATTATTATCCTTAATACGCACTTTCTAGGGTTACTTGACTGACGTATCTCCTAATTGCTTTGGCCCACATCAAGAACTCTGCTATTGCATCCATTTTTCATTATATGTACATATTTAATACGTTGTATACCCACATTGGACTTCGGACTTGGTACATTGTATGTGGGATACTTGAACTTTGGGATATCTACCTGGTTGTCCTCATTCCATCTTGGACTCCAGGCATTACCCGTATTTATTCATGTGTATCTATATGCCGGCTACATACCTGGTCCCTTCCCGTGGTTTTTAATGCACTATATTTGTAATTGTTTTTAATGTCAAGTTTTGATATATGTGTGAATAAAATGAATTGCTTTTCGGATAACCATGCAACGTTATTAGGGTCATGTACCCCTTATTACTATTTGGTTGGGATATTTATGTCAGAGTTTAGTGCCCATTCCCTATTGGGGTGGTGGAGGTGGTACTTGTTTATCCCACTCTTGGGAGATGCTTACATTTAGTTTTAAGCATTCTTGGTTTAAAACATCACAATGCAGTAGAAATGATCGTGTTTAAGCCTTTGCCTGCACTTTTCTAACTACTAATTTAAACACAAATTATGTGCATAAGAAAAGGTGAACTTAGGTTTATAGAGATCTAGTTGTTTGTTCTATGTAGAAGTACAATATATAAATATTTCAGTAGGCATGCCAGAACTGTAGGTGAACTTAGATCTTTCAAACAATCTGTTAATTAGGTGTTTCATTTGAATTGTGCTAGATACATGAAAAAATATTTGGTCTTTCATAGTAAGTCGCATAAATGGCTTCTGGCAAATTTGTAGAAAATGATAACTGCACCTTTTGTTCTCTATAATGAACCTCAAAGTTCATGTGCAGACCATTCATTTTTAATTTGCTTTTAATGACTGCTTTTAATGGTCAAATAAAGAATGGTGAATGATGGCATCTAATTGCATTACCAAAGAGACGATACAAGTCGGATTTTTAAATCACTAATAAGGATAGCGTATTTTGCAGAAAAACAGAGAACATGGGAAAAGTTAACTTTATACAGAAAGCTAAATAATGAAGCTGAATAATACTGAAAATACTGGCAAATGTTTCCATACCTTTTATATTAATTGTTATGCCTCCATTCTCTCTGGTTGCCTGGTGCCTCTACTTTGTATCATTATGTGATGCCAAAGATTAATATTTCTGGATAGAGTGTGTCTACCATTGCCCTTCTGTGTATTACTATAAACCCTAGCCTTAAATGTGCTTTCTTCTGCTTCTCCATGATTCTGATGTTTCTAGATCATTTTACTTCATCCTTCTGCCAAGGCCATCTAGTCAAATATATATATTTATACTAGCAAAAGTGTGCCTGTTGGTGCACAGTGGAAATTATGTGTGTTTGTTGATATATATATATATATATATATATATATATATATATATATATATATATAGATTGTAACTTGGCAATCTCTTGCTTTTACTAATACGTTGCAGGGGTATAAAATAGCCTTTATATTATACACTCCTTATTTCTATCTTAAAGGAAAGTGACTAAAAACTTGTGCAGGTAAGAACCTTACGATTTGTGTGCAATTGTAAATTATCACTTTTAATCTTAGAACATTTAAATGGTAAAATACTGTAATAGGATAGCAAAATAGTGAGAGTGACTAGTGCATTGTACAAACTCTATCTATGTTTCTGATTTATATATTACTGTAGAGCTCTGTGGTGTAGGCTTCTACTTTTGCGGTTAAGTGCTAACACATTAATTCTTTTTAGTTTATTCAAATCACCGCTATCCTAATAAACTCCACAAATACCTGGATGTTCCATATATCCAATAACTAACAATTAACAACTGCTACTGTATCATTTAGCAACCTACTCTAGTAAAATCAGTTCCACATTTTTGTTATTATCTTAATTTAGCACCTTAGACACTGCCACACTGATCTGAGAGTTAGAATGTAGACTGTCTGAAATCCAGTGGGAGAAGAAATCTTATGATGAAGTTAGACCAGAAAATGTGATTAAATATACTACTTATAAATTACAAGAAAATGAAAAAAGAAATGAAACCTTTGAAGTTAGGAGAAAGCTATGAGCTCAGTAAAAAAAAGGGTGTATGTGTACTTCAACAATATTTAGAACTACAGTATATTAGATGGCATTAATTACAGGTATTACAGGTGCTTAACGTAGCAATTTCTATTCCTTTCTGCTAAACACAACATTTGAGAATAAGGAAGGGCATTCAAATACACTTTTCTTAATGATCCTTAAAATAAAAATAAATGAATCAGTTCAACAATAGTCTTTTCATTAATAGTACCCTTCCTTAGTAGACACCTTAGTTTGAAAGGTGGATAAATTATCTAATACACTTCATTTACCCAAAAAAATGGATCATGACAAATTAACTATGAAAACTACTGCACTAGAAAATGAACAGTTGGAAAATATCATAAAGGGCACATACGGGAAGTCATAGCTGCATGGTTTTCTTTCTCCTTAAGAAAGGAAAAGGTTTTGACGTAAGTATTAAACATAGATCTTAAACATGTTAAACCCTGTTTAGAAAAATATAAGAAAGGTTGACACCTATTTTCACACCTATCTGAAAATCTACAGGGAGAATCAATAAAAGTTCTTATCGTTTAAAATGGTGCTAATTTAGCCCCAACCAATCAGATCTTATTTAACATTTGAAAGCTAACATCTGATTGGTTAGGGCAAAAATAGCACCATTTTAAATGATAAAAACTTTTATTGAATAACCCTGCTAATTTTTAAAACATAGATTATGTTTCTTTGTGGGTATTTATTCCCCCAAACCATTGCCAGCATTTACCTGCCATTTTTCTATACTGTAGGTTAGAATTTCTAAATTCTATTCTTAAATTACTTTGGGGTATGATATGTCAATGTTTTGTGTGTTTCGTGACAGGAACAGGTGGAGTTTACATTTTAAATATTTTTTATGGACTTTGTTAACACATTTCTGCAACTTTTCTGTAAAACTCCCAAATATTTTTTCTTTGAAATCTTAAAAATTCTTACAAAATTCCCTCAATAGAAATCCCAAATAGAGCATTTATTATTATTATTATTTATTATCAATGTTTTACTCAAAGTAATCCAAAAACACAAGGCTTGTGAACTAGCACAGTTAAAGGCTCTCACCTGATGTCAGTGGCACCTCTCCTTTCACTTAAACCACAATTCAGAATATAAACCCAGACAACACCAGGGAGCCAGGGCAATCGCCTCACAAATAGACTTTATTCCAGACCTCAGCAGGACATGTTTTGGATATATCTTAACCTTCCTCAGGTGCAATTTAAAATGAACTACTCCCCTTACCCTTAATTATACCACCAATCTGTAACATCATTAAAACACATATAGCAGAACCAGCTCCTCCTTGTGGCCAGGTGTAACAATCCATCCAAATCAAAAGTAACCTTTAATTAAACCTAGCACCTTTTTTTGGAAAAACAGATATAATAGTACATGTATTCATTTAGTCCACATATGCTCATTCTTTATATCAAAACCTTAATCTTGATCCTTTTTATCTAAGTCTTTCAATTGATACCTGCAAAACATGATATTGTTGCATGTTATACTGGACATTCCCATATTGTAAAGAACAGAGATCCTTTCTCACCATACCCACTCCAGCATCTATATGATATCTCAGGCCAGATCCTGTGGAGTATAATACCACTCCAACAGTATTTTGTATGCATTTTCTTTATTGGTTATACAAATGGAGGATTTGGAGGATTTGTTTATTTATACTCTGAAGTTATTTGTCTATTTAGAAATTGTTGCCAGAGGGTCATATATTTACAAGACAGATCTTGTTCTATGAAGGGTGGAGAGTTTAGTATGGTGTAGATTTGAGAAATTAGTTCCTTTTGTAATGGGCCTTGTCTCACTATGTGTTTGAAGGGAGTCTTGGGGGGGAAGGAATGTAATGTATAATGTGTATATCATGTGTGGTTAAACTAGGAGATAATTCAGGGTTTCCAATTACGGGGTTAGGGAGAATATATCTGTTACCAGGTTTTGGCGTTTCCATAGACTTCTCCATATCGTTTTGGTTGTGTGCCTGGAGATTAATAAGTCAGGTCTTTTGGTATCACAGGCCATATTTGTATTTTTATTTATCGAAACCGTGTCTTTAACGATCGGTAAAATGATTGTTAAACTGATCGTTAATTTCCAATCGGTTTAACAATCGTTAATTTATGATCGTTATCTTTAGCGCGGGTCTATAAATACGGCCTTATGTTTGGTGTTTGGGGATAATGGGCATCCTTATCTGGTCCCATTAGATATGGTGAGGTCATAGGGAATTTTGACTGAGGCAGTAGCTGTAATATATAAGTTGGTGATTGCTGTCATATATTCACCTTTTAGGCCTATGTGTTGCAGAGAGGAGAGCAGGAAGGGCCACCTTAGCCTCTCAAAGGCTTTTTCAGTGTCAAGACTTAGGAGTATTGTACAAAGACTTTATTTAACAATGTCAAAAATTATATATGTACATAAAGTTACCATTAATATTTTATTTGTATTTCATTAGAACTTTCGAACTATTTGACTCCCATTGACTTTAATGGGTCTGTTTTCGAACTTTCCATATAGTTCGAAAGTTCAAAAACAGACCGAACTTTCGAAAGTTCGGCCATCTCTATTTGTTAAGTAACACAAAGTGCTTTCAATAGTACTTGCATATTTAAAGTCTAATGCCTCTACTGTTTTCAATATACTTAGATTATATTAAACAGATACAAAGGTAAAAGCCCACATGTATGCTGAAAGTGATGTTTCAAACAAGTATACTTATCAATATAAAGGCAGTCACTTAATCTGCACCCATGTGGATACTAAATGGCAGTAGACTCAAACAGCCGAGGACTTGGGGGAGGCCGTGTAACAGTGAATGGAGCATTACACAGCCTCCCCCGAGTCCTCGGCCGTGTAAGAGTCACTGTGTAAGAGTCACTGTGACCTGTTAATATATGATACCTGCATTTACATTGAAAATTATATTTTGCTTTACAATAAATAGTACACTGACTAAATAGATTGTTTGTCAAAGCAAAAAACTAACAGACCAAAAAAAATTGCAAATAACTACAAATCCTGCCTTGTAGGAGTAGGTACATCAGTTATACTTGTTAAACTAGTATGTAAACTTTCTTCAGGTATGAACTGTATTTCAAACAACAAGCAAAGTCCAATGCACTCCCTCCAACCTATGGGTGCTTACTCTTATTATCCTACCTCCAAGGATAATAGTTCAATAGGAAAATAAACAAAAAGCTGAGGGTCACACTCCAAATCAACATTTTCTTTATTTAAGTGACCAACATCAAAAAACACAATGTTTCAGGGTGTGTTAGGTGCACACCTGAGGAAGGGGGCACCTAACACCCCCCGAAATGTTGTGTTTTTTGATGTTGGTCACTTAAATAAAGAAAATGTTGATTTGGAGTGCGACCCTCAGCTTTTTGTTTATTTTCCTATGAACTGTATTTGTTTATTATCAATTAAATTAAATATTATCAATTTAATACCTGTGAATATATATCTTTCTGTGCTATCAACCTAGAGTTTAAAAGCTTACAGGGTGTTCAGTTTGTATGTAATAAACCCATTCTGGCACTCTCTCTTTTAGTCCCAACAAAATGGCTGTTGGGGATGGAAACATCAATTTTTATTGACAGGGGGCTGTCTATTATTGGCCCTGTTGTATGTAGTGAAATTATTGTGCCGGGAATTATGGTATGGGAAGTATGAAACCAACTGTGACGGAGCACATGGCCTGGTTTGCCTTATTTCCCACAACCTCACACAGGGCATCCTGTGACACCAATATTATCGCAAAACTTTTGTTTGTGTGCATAATCCTAAACTTAACAAAATAGTATGAATGTTCTGCATGGAACTAGAAAAGTTAACATGAACAATAGTAAAAAACAATACAGGAAATAAATTAACTTAGACATGTAATATCTAATAGGTCTACAGACATTATGGTATGAATAAAGGATTAAGGTGTGTCCTGATTA
The DNA here is from genome assembly GCA_019447015.1 of Hymenochirus boettgeri. NCBI lineage: Eukaryota > Metazoa > Chordata > Amphibia > Anura > Pipidae > Hymenochirus > Hymenochirus boettgeri. The sequence goes on along the minus strand of CM033474.1, from coordinate 181,019,679 downwards.
GATTTAAATTAATTCATTGGGAACATTTTTTGAGTAGCATGATGTACTCTGTTAATGAATATTTGAAGAGCTTTGTGTTCTTTCGCAGTACTTTTTCATCTCTATGACCTTTTCTTTTATAGGATTTTTTTTTTTCATTTTAAGCCTGAAAGAGTAAATGCCAGTAAACAGTACTCTGGGCTTTTCATGAATTCTGGCTCATCCATTTTCCATTGACTTTTTGGCTACATTCTTTTTTCTCTGTACTTAATAACAGTAAGAAAAACAACAATAATAATATTAATTGATATAAGGATTTATTCCTTTTGTTATTTCATTTAACTATTTGTAATGCTTTGAAATATAAATGAATAAGTACTTGTTAGTTGAGGCTTATTTATAAAACCTCAGTATTATTTATTGGGTCTGTAAATAGCAATCTGTAAACACCACAATTGGTATTTATCAGTAGTAAATACTATTGTCTGTTTTAGGGATTTCAACTTGACCTGATTTTTATGGGCTTGACTGGGTTTTGTAATTTTCATGCAGAATTTCGGTTTTCCTGATCAAAAATTGTGTCAAAATGTGGATCTGTTCCTCAAAAACTCACAGAACGAACCCTAGCAAGTTACTCGGGGCTTTAAACCATAATCTCAATGCTCAACAGGGCATTGTCATTTTAGTGATTTATATTTAATGAGCATCTCACTAAAGCAAAGATCACAGAGGAAAACAATGACATTAAAAAAGCAGTGCTTCTATATATCCCTTCTTAATCTCACAGGGATGGGACCTGGAGGAGACGCAGCACCACACAATTGGAAATAAACTCTGAAAAAAGTATAAACGGAATAAAGGGTGCAGCCCGCCGGGAGACCACGCCATAACAGATACTGATCAACATAATCCAAAAGTAAGAGCATATAAAGTTATAAAGTAATCGATGCAATTATTTGTTTAGAATGTATTAATAGTTACTTCAACCTACATTACAGCCCTTACATTCCCCATCCACTTCTTTGCCACACTCATTTAAAACATTTTGACTCCAATGGAAATTTAAATGGCATGTCCACCTCCAAAACTAAAATTTCCCCCACTACTGGCCCCACAGTGTTGAAAAAATCATTACCTTACATCTCTGCTCCAAATGGTTCTCCTGCAATGTATGTCTAAAGTCCCAGAAAGTGAAGACCAGGAGCCTGTCTGTAAGTGAAAACGTTTCTGCCTCTTACCTTTCTTCTAAGAGGTTTCTGGCATGCACAGTTCAGCCCTCCCCCTCCCTCCCTCTGGATCCCTCTTTGCAGCCATGTTTCCTTCCTCTAAAATATTTTTCTGTAGTGTATTGGACCCTAACCCACCCCCAACCGCCATGTTTATTTGCCCCCCAAAAATACGAAATGTACTTACACAGCTCCATTCCCCCTGCCATTCTGCACTGACTGCAGCCACGTCCGCGACTGGCTGACTGTATCACAGATGCAGCTGTCGGTCCGCCCCCCTGCTTGCAATTTCCTGCAAGCAGAGGGCCAGATCAGAATGCCGTAGGAAAGAAGCTTGATAAGTACAATTCAGATTATTTTTTTGGAAAATGAACATGGCAGTTGGGGGTGGGATCCGGGCCACTACACTACAGAAAAAACATTTAGAAGTGGAGATACCCTGTAACATCCTACCCTCCTATTGTCCATTACTACACCCCCTCTTACTCCATAAATTCAAAAATTAAAGAAGAGACACAGATATTCTGTTAATGAATATTTTTATTTGTTCCCTACGTAATTATATTTGCTTATTTGACTCATTTACGCAATATATGATAATTTGCTGTTCTCTGCAATAACAATTACTGAAAAATAGAAAAAGCAGTGCTGACACATTATCAGGTGGTCTCAATCTTGTGCACTGTTAGAATGAACCAATATACCTTCTAAGAGCAGAATTAATCAGTCTTAATCTTTATATCCAAAGAGATATAACTTTATATCCAAAGAGATGCTTTTAACCAATGTCATACTAAAAAGAAAATCCATCAATAAATAAATCAAGGATATACTGGTTTAGTGGTTTAATCCACTGGTTAATGTTCCTTTGATCTGAATAAATGTTTGCTTGATTGTCTATAAGCAGAGCTAAAGCTAATTAGCTACATATTTTGCAATTAAATAATCTTTCTGGTTTATGTTAAGGCTGAAAGATTCCTTAACCATTCTATCCTGTTTTATCTGTAGGAGATCGCTTAACAATATTTTCCAACTATAAATATATTTTTCTTTTTAAAGACAGCTACTAAACTACATTATATTATGATTTAATGTTCCAGCAAACAGCCTGAAATGTGAGCATCTTGGGGCCGTGTATCCATTCCTATACAACATGCCTTACTATGATTTCACAACAAACCTGTAGATTTTACAGTCCTTTAAAAAATATCTAATTATCAGTTACATTTTGCCTTGGGCTGTATTTGATTAGAATTGCATCGCATTTTTTGATGTTGTTGCAATGTATTTGGGGTAAATGACTGACATGTTGAGTAAATATTAAGCTTGCATAAAAACATAGATCGCTTATTTTCTGTAGGCTTAAAAATCTGCAGGCAACTGTGGTCTCCGAATATGTTAGGGTTAAATAAAAGCCCTGTAAGTAAATGAGGTTGGAATATGTTTATATACCATCTCCAATCGTGGAGCATGGTATGAAGGTTCCATCTACCTACGTTAAGGTGCTGCTTAGAACAAACCTGTAAAAATGAAAAAATAAAGGACAAGAAATCCTTAGTATCCCATCTAGCACACGTGGATTGTGGGAGATAATATATATACTCTATACTACTCAGGACATCAAGCATGCATAGTTTATAATAAACCATATATAAAAAACAACACATAAACGGGTTTAACGAGATAGTGCCCTCCCTATTACAACAAAATGCATAAATATACCAGCATACATAATCAGTGTGAAATTGTAACATAGATTAAAAACAGCAACAGCTAAAAATATAAGTCCAATTGTGGAGGGAAAAGGGTCAAAGAATCGAATACGTAGGCTCACAGAGTTCATCCGCTAATAAAGTGCATAGATGGCGCTAGGAACGGTAAATGCTCCCCTCGTGTCTATCCATCATATGAATATACTGCTATGGCCCTACAACAGGTGTAAACATGGGGAATAAGCTAAATACTAATACAAAGTGTGCCTGCTTGGCAGTCTGGACCTTACTAATCCAAAGAGCCTCGGCCCAGACCATAAAATTCATGACTATCCATCCGTCTCAACTTTACATGGCTTGCTCATTCTAATATCCACCTGGCACTTCCAAGGATGCCAAACCCATTTGGTCTGCTTGCCTCCGATTGTACGTTCACTGTAGGGGGTCTCGCCACTTATATTCCGGCCAGTGCTTACTGAGAGTTATAGATCCTCTTACCTCCCTAGACACTTTTCGGTTCTAGCTGGAACAAAAAATTTAAATAACTTCCTAGGGGAGCTAATGACACATAACTCTTGCAAAAGAAAAAAGTCCAATAAACGTTTTAGGCGGGGCTTCTTCAGGGACTAAAGAACCATTCTGATCATTGCTTATTTTAAAGATAGGTTTGAAAAAGATTTTAAGAACAAAAAAAGATAGAACAATGCTGGTATCCAAATACAATATGTTGTCAAATGACATTGAAAAGACAGTTAAAAAGCCTTGGAAACTCTTATATAAAAAATCACAGACGATTAAAAAACATCTGGTGAGATGTGGTGATAATGTGAAAAGAAAGTACCAAAGGGATTTACAGGGAAGGGGTAAAAACAGAACATATCCATGTATGTCTTGCATTCATTGTAATAGTTGTATTAGAGATGGCATAATCTATCATCCTACAAAGGATGATAGATGTATAAAATACATATTAAGGGGTTTCATACGTGTATATCTACAGATGTAGAAAAAGGAATAGCCAGTTGTGAAACATTTCCATGAAGCAGGACATACGGCAGCTCAATACAATTTCAGATAATTAAAGAAGTTAAATTAGGTCGGAGAGGGGGGGATAAGGTTTAAAATCTATTATTAAAAGAAGCACAATGGACCCGCAAATTGCATAATTTGACCCTGAAAGTTATGAATATGATGTTAGGAATCTATGTTAGTGTCCCCTTGAAATGGTGTATATGTTTTTAAGTCTGTTTTTAAATAGTGACCAGTAGATGGTGATATATACAATGTGTATAAATACGAACCAAAATGTATCATGGTTGTACTTGAGAAAGGGCCATGTGACCCAAAACATCATATCCTGTCTGTTGTTCACTACAGAGCTGCTATAGGCCTGAAGCATTTTTTACCGATACTGGATCAAATAAAGATGGAATGTTTTTTTTCTCCCACAGCATATTAACATCATGTAACAACATTGCTTCAAACACCTGTATTGTTTTTATTGCTTGTATCATTCTTAATATCAGGTGTAAATTTATTCTTGTTTTTCATATAATGATTGAACAGGACACTCTATATATGTATAGTTTATTTATAAAGCACTACTTGGAGACACAGCACTGTACAGTAATAAAATACTATAAAGACATAGAAGGGGAACAAATACATAGATAGTTCAGTACATAAATATATAAATTATATAAATAGAAGTGATAGAGCTTTGCCACAAGAGGTAAGGAGGTCCCTGCCCCGTAGAGCTTACAATCTAGTTAGGTGGGTTACATACAGATACAATGGAATGGGTATAAGTGCTGGAGTGAGACGTATGCAGTGCAAATAAAACAATCATATACTGTGCTGGTGACCAGATAGGTAGAATTTAAGGCTAGATATAAACCTGCTAATTGAGGTTTCTTGACATAAAGAGAGGGTAATAGAAATCCAGAGGATGGGAGCCACAAGAGAAAAAGGTTTAAGGTGAGAAGAAGCAGTATAAGTGTGGGGGTCTGTACATGAGCTGGTTCTGCGAGGGTACAGGCAGGAACATATGGGGAGTAGAGATGTCCGAACTTCGCAAAATCCGGTCCGCTCGAGGATTCGCGAATTTTCGAAAAAATTCAAAAATTCGAAAATCCGTGAGCGACCCATTAAAATGAAAAATACCCTCGAAATTACGATATTTTTCGTATTTTCGAAAATGTTCAAAATTACGGGGTTTCGTGTATTTTCAAAAAAATTACGAGAAAACTAGTATTTTCGAAAATATGTATTTTTGAAAATACGAGTAATCCTCGTAATTTCGCAAATTTTCGAAAATACGTATTTATGGAAATAAGAGAAATCCTTGTATTTTCGAAAATTTTCGAAATGACGTGTTTTCTCGTATTTTCGAAAAATTTCGAAAATACTAAAAATCCGCGAATCGGAAGTTTGGAAGGCGGAAAATCCGGAAAAATCTGCCGTTCGCGAACGGGATAAATCCGTGGCGGATCCGGGTTCGGATCCGCGAGCCGGCAATCCCTAATGGGGAGACTAGAGAGGAAATATAAGGAGGAGCAGCAGATCGAAGGGATTTAAATGTTAGGAGAAGGATATTGTATGCAATGTGCTGTTTAACAGGGAGTCAGGTTGTTGTCAGGAGATTTGGGATCCGGTTTATTAAATAGCGAAACAAACGAGTGTCATAGTTAAGTATAGACTGAAGGGAGAGAGGTGGGAAGCAGGAAGACCAGTAAGTAGTAGGTTGCAATAGTCCAGGAGCGATAGGATGAGAGCATGCATTAGCATAGTGGTAGTTGGGAGAGAAAGGAACCTGCGAATTTCAGCTATATTGCAAAGGAAAAAAGCAGAAAGTTTTTGCAACATATTTAATGTGATTAGAAAAGGAAAGACAGCGTGCCGATTGGATAGGGAAAATGGGGGTATTGTCAACAGAGATTGAAAAAAATGGGACAGGACCAAGTTTAGGTGGGAAATTGATCAGTTCGGTTTTAGAAAGATTTAATTTGAGGTAGTGTTGCGACATCCAGGAGGAGATGGCAAGTAGGCACTCGGAGACACGTGATTGTATGTCAGGAGTCAGCGTAGGTGTGGACAAGTAAATTTGTGTATCGTCTGCATATAAATGATACTTTAGGCCAAAAGAGCTAATAACATCTCCCAAGTAAATAGTGCAGAGGGAGAACAGTAAGGGTTCAAGAACAGACCCCTGTGGTACCCCCACACCAAGAGAAACTGGAGAAGAGGTATTGCTAGCATAAGATACAAAGTAAGTTCGGTCAGAGAGATAGGATAGAAACCAGGGTGCTACTTTATTCAAAATGCCCAAAGAGTAAAGTATCTTTATTAGGAGGGAATGATCGACTGTGTCAAAAGCAGAGCAGAGGAGAGGTAAAGGAGGATAAGAATAGAAAAGTGACCATTGGCCTTTGCAACCTGCAGATCATTCACAACCTTACAGAGGGCCATCTCGGTGGAATGCACAGTAACAATCCATATTGCAAAGGATCCAATAGGTTATGAGCATGGAGGTGGTTAGATACGGGAGAAGACTAATCGTTCTAGCAGTTTAGAGGCTATCGTAAGAGAGAGACCGGGCGGTATTAGCTAAACAACAGAGGTCCAGCGAGGGCTTTTTTAGTATGGACTTAATATAAAGGACATACCTTTGAAGATTGTAATGTTAACATATTGGCAAAGGAACGAGACTGGTTCAAGAGAGGTGTTAAGGAGGCCATTTATGTGAAAATAAAGAAACCAAGCCTAAATAGAGGTGGGGGGGTTCGACACCAACTGTCTGCCATGTACAATGCTGTTTTAACACCTTACTCTGGGCGTTCCTATAACACCTCTTAGCCACTATCCAATCACACCCTTAACACCTGGCTGTGATATGCTAATTGGGATTTTCCAGGGTACATAATTGCCACAGATTTTTGTACAAGTCATTCTGAATTGAGAAAGCCAGTCGGATGACTAGCGAAATGTCTTCGAGAACTACATTTCAAGTCCAGTTGATCTAATTGAATACAACAGATATAGGTTAGATTTGTTGTTATTTATAAGTTTCCGGTAGTAGTTCTGTTTTGCAAGCAGGGGCCCAAAGCCGAGACATTGCAGCATGAACTTGTAATGGAGAAAGTCAGTCTTTGTACGTGATTTTCTCCACACATGTTCAGTAGCACGCGTGCACCTGCATATAAAATTGGAAGTGGGGTTGAGCCATGCATGAGGACTAGACGTTCCTTGTCTGAGGGAATGCAAGGGGGCAAAAGAATCTATGGTGTTATTCAGGGTAGACTTATAGGAATTGGCAAGTGAGTCAGGGTCATCAACTGTCAAAAGGAAGAAGAAACTAGAGGACAGGTATGAGGTGCTGGGAGATCTATGGATCTAGTATTACAAACAGACAGACAAGATGGTGGGACAGGAGGAAGAAGAGGGTGTTGAGCCTGAAAAGTGATAAAATGATGATCAGAAAGCGGTAAGGGGTTAGATTGAAAAGACGAGACAGAGAGGTTTTTAGTGAACACTAGGTCCAGGAAGTGGCCATCCTTGTGAGTACTAGCGTTAGTCCACTGCTGAAGATTGAACGAGGATGTGTAGGAAGCAAGAGGGCCAGGATAGGGAGGAGTCATCAATGTGACAGTTAAAGTCCCCCAGAATCAGAAACAGGACAGTCAGCAGAGAGGAAGAAAGTAAGCCAAGTTTCAAAGTCAGAGAGGAATGCGGCTGGAGATGCTGGAGACGCCGGTCTTTACACCACAGCTACTCGTAGCGACAAGAGCTGACTTGAATGAGCCTCAAAAGATGTGAATGAAAGGTCAGGTGGGGAGGTAATGTTAGTTAATTGACGGAAGGAGGAAAGTAAAAGACCAACACAGTGACATAGACGTCACCCTGTCCTGATATAAAGATGCTATAATAGCACTGCATCAAATACAGACACAATAATAAATGCAGAATATTAGCAATATTAGTCCCCATCATCAGGTGTAATATACAATAAGCCCACATTCTTTAAATACAGCTAAACCCTTCACATAGTGGAAGGAGACTACAACGCAGTGTGCAAACAATTCAAAATGCTTAATGCTTACCGTAAATGTGCAAAGTATTTTTTTAAAATATGCAAAATATTTCAAAGTGCATAAAGTACAATAAGTCCTTGTAGAAGTCCCGTGTATACTTAAACAGTCCAGTGCATACTCAAATGATGTTCATATAAACGTTTAGATGATTTTCATATAAAACCTTGTCCGCAAAATACTTTTTACACACAGAGATTAAAGTTTTCTTCATTAAAATTTGCGTGTCAGTGCTATTACTGAGAAGGTTTCTGGGTCATGTGAGTAGAAGTTCAGATCAGGCCCGGAGACTTCCGAGGAGCTCCAATCACATCTACCAGCTAAGTAATGGACTAGAGACATTCCCCAGTCCCACATGGCCGCTTAGTAACCGGCGTTCTTATTGAGGTCCAATTTGGTTTAAGCGTCCTGGATTGGGCCGCGTTAGTATAGGAAAATACCTATTTATATTGAAATCAATTGTGACTAACTTTTTTTTCAGCTCTATTTGGAAAGTTATCCACAGGCCATTGCAAAAAATTTGTGTTTGGTCGAGTGAGCTGGTTCTGATTCCAGTAATCTTGACTTTAAATGTATATTTTTTCCTTGTGAGAGAAGGAATTTTCGATCTCACCGCAACGACTAATAGCAGTTTGTGATTTCACTTTGGACTCTCTATTTGATTTTACCTCGAGTTCAAAAGAATCAGACATCTCGCTGGCTATATACATTTTATATACACGATCTGGTGGTTTTGTATAATATATATATATAATATATATATTATATATATATATATATAATATCAGATAGATAAATATAGATATTTACTTATCTTCATTTTTATTTAATTCGGATGATATAATAGTGGCATTTTTTACTGCAGTAATTCTGTTTTTTATATATTGTATTTTTAGTATTGTGTTTTAGTATCTATACCACAAGGATAATTAATTATCTCTAGAGATATTGTATCCTAGGATCTGACACTGGTAATATATTTATAGAAATTGACATTATTAGGAGATCCATCTGCTTCTGAACAACGGAGTGAGGTCCGTTTGCTTTTATTTGTACTTTTTAGAAAAACCTATAGGCAATTAATCCATTTCATTCTTATACAAACGATTGTTTGGCTCATTGAAGACCATACTATTTGCTGCACTACATTATATATATATATATCTGTCTATCCTAAGTCTCTTCAGGTGTCAGATTCTTGCACTATTAAAGTATATTGACTCTATGAGGATAGTGATAGTGGTAAAAACAACCCTGCTTGTATAATAATAATTGCTTTGGTTTGTATTAAGAAATATCCAAAGGGGTTAATTCCACACTCTGGTGTAATAGAGAATGTCTACTTGAGTGGGTTGGCTGAACTGTAAGTTGACCACTAAATTGCGTATAAAATCTTTAAAAGTTTCTTGCCTGCACTTGGGGGTATGGGTAGGGGAAAGGTTAAAAACAGAAACTAAAAAATAAATAGGTTAAGATCAAGATCACTGTAAAAAATCAGTTTAAAATGACACTTCCATATATTAAAACTCTTAAAACACTCACTTGTGCAGGCTTTATTGTGTGCTGTGCCGATGGCTTGGTCTGTATACAGTATTTTAGAAATGTAATTACCAGTACAAACAAATTTAATTACTACATCACCCTTTATAATGGTCACATGATCTGCATTTTGTCTCTTAATTTTTTCCATGAGAATTCTGTACCTTCACTCAACAGACAAGGGATGGCAATTAATGGGTGGGAATGGCATCTGTTTGCCCCAGGTGATGTAATCCCTAGAAATACCCCAGTATGCTACATCAATGAATTATTAGAGGCTCAGCATTCAATTATTTTAAAGGGCATGTCCACCCCCAAAACTATAAACCCCCCCATTACTGGCCCCACTGTGTAGTGAATAACAATCCTTACCTTTCATCCCAGCTCCAAACGGTTCTTCTGGATTCCCTCCCCCCCAAAGTCCCAAAAACTGTCCACCAGGAGTACTGCCGAGTCCATATAGGACTCTTTCTCCTGTCTGTCCTCCGGGAGAATTTTGTCCTGTGCACTGCAGGCCTCCCCCCCTCCCTCTCCCTCCCTCTCCCTCACGTTTTGCAATCCCTCCCCCTACCATAAAATCCCTTTGCCATATAATAGCTATCCTTCCCCCAGCCCCAACCACCATAAAAGATTTTACAGGAACTCCCCCGAACTTTTCTTACCTTATCTCTCTCCTCCGGTGTTCTCCACTGCCGGCAGCCGCGTCCATGATTGGTTGCCTCTCAGCTAATCACAGACATGGCTGCTGGTCCCGCCCCCTGCTTGCAGTTCCATGCAAGCAGAGGGCCATTACGGTACGCCGCGGGAAAGAGGTAAGGTAAGTAAAGATCGGGGGAGTTCCTTTAAAATCTTTTATGGCGGTTAGGGCTGGGGGAATTATAGCTACTATTTGGGCAAAAGTCCAAAAATGGGGTGGACAGGCCCTTTAATTTTATTTTTACTAGTGTATTAATGTCTCTCATTCCTGATTGCTTTAAAAATGTGCTCCTGAAAGAGCCAAATAGAGATGGCCGAAACTGCTGGGATTTGTTCCGTTTTCGGATCTCAGGAAAATCCTGAAGATCCAAAAACGGAACTTAAATTCGGGAATTAGCTGTATCACAGTCCTAATAACCTCTGATTTCTCTTGATTGCATTCAGCTGTGTCACAGGTGGTGGCTTTAAAGGACATGTCCAATCCCCAACTAAAATTTGCCCCACTGTGTAATGTTAAAAAATCCTTAACTTTCTCCTCCGCTCCTTATTGTTGTCCTGCAGGGCCTGATGAAAGTCCACAAAAGTGAAGAATAGGAGCCTCTATGTGTGTAATCCACTACCTGCTTCTTCCTTGTCCTCTTAAAATCTTTTATGTATAAAAAATTAATCATATAATCTAGGCCCTCCCCCCACCCAACCCTAAATGCTAGAATGAAAAGTTTTAAATGAGCCCAGAACTGTGATTAGCTGACTCTTAGCCATTCACAGACGCACCTGCCGGTCCTGCCCCTTCTGATATTCTGCTACCGAAATTATCAGAAGGGGCCTAGCCTAAGGAAATAAAGGGGGTTTAAGTCAATTTCTAAATTTCCTAATTTGGTAGTGTGGAGATACCCTTTTAAACTCACAGCACATTGAGACACTCAAATTAATAGAACTTTGGCTGTAAAGCCAAATTTAAAGTTTATACTTAAACTTTCTCTTTCTAGTTAATTATTAATGTCTTTCACACCTGATCCACAGTATTTCATACTATAATGGGGACATATGCTAATGATATGTTATATGAAGGATAGGAAATTGAACAATGGACTATTCATAGGTTAGAATACAAAGATGGGTTTTTTTCTGCTAAAATGTTTCTATGAATTGAGAATTGAATTGAGAAGTACATTTCCCTACCACTTGTCCATATGCAGTTTTAAATTGAACCTTTTTAGAATTGTTTTGTTGTGGTTTTAATATAACTTTTTATTTTTATTTTTTTAAACTATTCTGCATTAAAGCTTGAGCTCAGTAAACAATTTAGTTAATACTGCTGTGATAAAAGTAGAACTTCCTAATTATCAGGTAAAGAAATAATAATAATAATAATAAAAAGAATTAATTAAACATTGCTGACAATGAATCAGATCTTAATGGAAAATAATCCCACAGAAGGTTGCTTATATAACACAATCTTCTAAATGTGTCATTTCGAAAAGCTGACCTAAGAAAGCACTGTGCTGTCTACTAATTGAGAAGTGATTAGCCTTTTAACTTATATCCATTTTACAGTGAAGAGAATTGTTTGAAATGTTATAATCACCTTCACACATCATTTAAGTCATGTATCCCTTCCTAACATGTTGAAATCCCATATATTTGAAAGATGTTGGGCTGTTTAATGTGACTTTACAGCATTTGTGTGAGACAAAGAAACAAAATCGAAGAATTCACACAGAATAAAGAAATCAATAAATAAATTGTACTGCTTGAATGCAATATTACATCTTGTTGTTTACTGTGACATGGTATATTGTTTGAGACCAGTGTACAACTGAAAATCTAGAAATATTGTTTTGATGTGTTTTTTATGAGTCTGTGCACAACATGATTCAAAGTCCCCTAAATAAGAATATATGAACTTTTTATAAATTACGGTTCTAATCCTAGATTTTATACCAAGGACAAGCTGTAAGTTTTCAGCAGGAAATACAACACTTTATATTAAGTCACTTTTGGAAGAAACAGTAAAGCACAGGAAATTGCCCAAATATATAATTGTGTTTTCTCATTGCTTATCCACAAAAACCCCACTTTGAGAAACTTCTCCTAATTGTTATATCTAAAGCTATAACCGTGCACACATTAGCACAAATTCCTTGTTCAGAGTTAACTCTTGTGACTTTTGGGTATTTTTTTTTTATATTGGTAACATCTACCTCTCTCATGTAAACTGTTGCATATTTTTAGCAACTGTGAATATTAACTGTATGAAAAAACAAGATCAATCCCCCCTTGTAAAATGTGTACAAAGCAATTACTGTACTTCCCAAACCCCCATACCACAATACTCACCTTGCTCCCAGTTATTGGTTGAGACACATTTCACATTTGAGGTGTTTCAGCTGTTTGGGGAATTTTCCTTTGTCCCATAGTAACAAATCTATCAATCTAGTTGGCAAAGATAAAACCTTTAATATAAAAAAGGGAAACATATAAGTACTGTACTGAACAGACAAATTAGTTAGATTTATATTTCACCAAAGTAGTTAGATTTATATTTCAACTGATTTTCCCATGCTTTATAATTAATATTCATATAAAATTTGTTCAGCACCATTTTTTCCTTTTTGACTGGCAGCCAAACAATTTATTCTTAGATAAATATATTTATCACATTATTTCAACCTGCTTTTAATACTTTTGTGAATATTGATGAAAAGGTAAGAACATTTTGATGTTTGTGATTATGAGTGTGGAAGATGTATTTATTCAGCATAGATGTCTAACCATATAAAACCCGCCAACTGGAGACATAAAGGCTAAACACTTGACTACTCTCTGGTGAAAGACTTTGGCAATAATGATTGATCCGATGGACTCATCTTTGAAAGGTTTTTTTTTGTTTTTTTTTACTTCCATGCTTCTCTAAATAATAAATACTGAATATGTCTTTTATGTTTAAAATAGATTGGGTTATAATGTATAATTCTATGGTATTCATTTATTTGCTCTGAAATACATAAAATACAAGATTCTTGATCACAAACGAGGATTCTATTTGATCTGTTTCCATCATATAAGAATTTCAGAAGTATGTCTTGATGTTTTTTTTTCCCTTCCATTTACTTTTAAGAAACATTTACACAATCAACATTTACTTTTATCAATAGTGGCAGCTGTCATAAAGACAAACATAACTATGCAAGTCCCTGGAACATTATTTGATACATGTATAATAAATAAATGAAGAAAGGATTTTAGAAAATGTTTCTACAGTTATATTGTTCTCTTTTATTGTTCTCTTCCAGCTATATATCGACTAGAAAAAAAGTTTATCTTAAGTTATCAAAGTCTTTTAACTGTACTCCATTCATGTGTATTTTCTTGAAATTACAGTACTGGTAATGTTAGTGGGAACCAATATATTTCTGGCAAAGAATGGTGTAACTTCTTTACCAATATGTCCAAATGGGGGTACTAACTGCCAGATGTCAACAGGAGACCTTTTTGATCGGGCTGTGAAACTTTCACATTATATCCACTCACTTTCATCTGAAATGTTCAATGAATTTGTAAGTAATGTTAACATCTCTATGTTTTCTTTATTATATTTTACTCATCTTGATGTGCAGATAAAGCCAAATTTACCTCTTGATTGTACTATGGCTGTTGTACAGTGTATACCCATAAGGGTATTAGTCAAAATGCTTAACATTATTTCATTTTGATATTGCATTTGTACAGGATGAACGGTTTACACCAACCCGGAGATTCCTTCCTAAGTCTGTTATAAGTTGCCACACTTCCTCTCTTAATACTCCTGAAGACAAGGAACAAGCACAACAAATTCAAGTAAGTCTTCTTTAAAGAAACGGTAAAATATATTTGTTAGCAAAGGTACACAAAGAACAATATTCTAAAAAAATATTCTTAAAAAAATAAGTTTTGGGGAGTTTGGTAATTGAATTAAATAAAGCTTATACAAAGGTTTAGCACAAACCAAATTATTAAGAGGGCAAATTCACTAAGGGAATCCAAATGTTGTCTCCATTATAGATTAATGGTGAATAACCTATTGAATTGGGAACATGTTAACCTTTGAAGATAAAACAGGCTAAAAGTTAAACAAGAAAACAAATCAAGAGCTTTTATATATAGAGTACAGTATATAGAGAATATGAAGCATGTGTATTTAAACTCATATTCTACTCTAAGGATCTTGAAAGTCAAAATAGGACAGGAAAACAATGATAATGAGCTCTAATTCTGAGTTTACTGTATTTTCTACCCTGCATGCCAATACCCTCTTTTTATGGGTAATAGGTTATTGATCATAAGGCAGTAGAGACACACAAACAGAAAAAGTGCAACCAAATTTCTCTCTCATTAAATATGATGAGTGTTATGGTAGACTCAAGCCATAATGAAAGGTAAACACAATAAGATAAAGCCTCTTAGCCACATTGTGGAATAGATATTTTCCATACCTTGTGTTGCTTTGTTTTATATTTTCATAGTCAATTGATGTTTCTTAATAAATGATACAGCACTACAACCCAAAGCAAACATATCAGATAAATTAAATTAGAACACAATAGAATAATTTTATTTTTAGTATCTTTTTATTGAAAGAAAATTTGAACAAATTTGGTTTTAACCAGGTCTGAGACAAAACTACTGTACATAACATCACTAGTCTCCACAAGGTAGACTTGTTTGTTATTGAATTTCACTGAAAAATTCTGTGACCATTCTGTTTACCATTCTTTGTAAACTATACAAGCAGATCAATTTATTCAAAAAGAGATTAGTGGGGAGATGCAATATCAGCCCCAAAGGGGTGAAAATGAGTAAAATCCGCGCTTCACGATTATTAGATACCTGATGCAAAAGAAAAAAAACATTGTTTTTGCTACTTAATAGCACAAAAACAAAAGTATTTAAAAGAGAGGCGTATTCTCCATGCTCCTTACCTGCCAGGTACCGGCAATGCAGTAATTCACGCTAAGTAAGAACCACATTGCAAGAACCTGTAAGAAAGAAGTATTACATCTCCTCATTATTTTTCAGCACTCCATTATCAATGGATACTGCACATCGGACACTTCTAGATGTACTTGTTTCATATATAAGCATATTTCATACAATAGCCTGCTTACATTGCTAGGCTGACTGGCACATGCTTCTCCTGCTTGATGATCATTTTTTAAACATTATTTGGCTGTGTCAAACAAATTTGATATACAGTCAAGAAATAATAGAAAATTGATAGTTTATTGTTTATACCCATTACATTTCTTTAATTTACAGTTACCTGTTACAAATGCTTTCAAATATTTTTAAATAATAATAATTAATACAGTGTTTTCTAATTTAGTGTTTTCTAATTTCCAACAAGTAACAAGATGTTAAAACCATAACTGCCGCAAAGTGATGGCAGCATCTGACTAACTGCATTATTGTAAAATAAAAAAGTTTGTTAACAGCTTATAAATGTTCTTACATATACTATGTATGTATGTTGGTTACCTCACAATGGGATGTATGACTTGAGATGGCCGAAACTCAATAGTTTCGTTCCATTTTCGGATTCCCGGATCTCTGGAAAATCCTGAAAATCCGAAAACGGAACGAATTTTCGAAGATTTTTGAATGTAATTCATGATGTTATTTTTGATCATTTTTGAAAATAGATTTGAACAATTGAAAATCTTTGAAAAAAACGATTGGAGACCACTTTTGAGTTTCCGATCATATTTTCAAAGGTTTTTGAACCTATTTTAGAAAATTATCGAAAATAGCTCCGTATGGATCCGGACGGATCATTCGGATTTCGGAACCGAGGGGTTCCGTGTTGTACCCGGATCCCATCTTTACTTGAGATAAGACTTTGCTTGCTTGAACAAGAAACAACTTTATTTGTTCTGACAAGTTTACTAGCCACATCATTTTGCTTATGAGAAAGTATAGTTTTTAATTTCCATTCTTTAACCTTGTCTGAAATCACATTAAAGGCCAACATTTAGTCTTACGTTTTTTAATTCTCATGCACAATACACTGTTAAACCTTATTTAACAGATCTAAAGTCATCCCTAGGGTAGAATAATCGTATGTGATTTGTTATTTATAATAGTCAATAATCAAGGACTTTATGATTGATAAATATTTGTTTAGCTCATCTAATTTTAAATGTCTTTTATATGTATATTTATTTAAATGTTTGAATATTTGATATTTATTTTTAATATTTATATAGCATGAAGACCTGCTAAACTTAGTGATGCAAGTTCTGCGATCCTGGAATGACCCTTTAGTTCACATTGTTTCAGAAGTTCAAGATTTTAGAGAAGCACCTGATACAATTCTTTGGAAAGCTGTAGAAATTGAGGAACAAACTAAACGTCTATTGGAAGGAATGGAAAAAATTATTGGGAGGGTAAGAATAATTGAGTTTGTTTTTGCATTGCAGCACAATATCAATTCTAATAACTGTGAATTTAAATCCAAATGTATACTTTCCTTGGCACAGTATTTTAATCTGCTGTCTTGGAATCATAGGATAATCTAAAAAATGCGGCCGTACATTATTGACAACACACTGTACCGCTAAATTGCAATACCATGTGTTTTTAAATAAGGCCCCTAGACCTCTAAAAGGCCTAACACTTAATTTGTCCAAAAAACTTATGGGGGGGGGGCAAATTGTGTGAATACAGGAGTTGTTTACAACAAGAGCTAATCCACCACACTGAAATTCACACACAGAAAGCAGGGATAAAAACCTCTCTCCAATTCCTACACTGTCAGGTCTCGACTAAACTCATTGACAAAGTGGCACCTATCTAGTTGCCTTTTATACCCAGGGGCTTGGCACAAGTAAAAATAGCTGCCATTGGTGAATTTGATAAATTTTTGAAAAAATCGGAATTGCGGAAAATCTGTGAGTTCCGCAGATTCACAATGGTCCGTGAACCGGCCATCTGTAGTTTTAACATTTATGACCTTTAAAGGCTTTTAACCTATTGTTATAGAACAACACTGTTTGGCATTTTATGACACATTGAAAGTTTTTTTTATGTCTATGCATTATGTATTTGTGACACAAAAATAATATTTTAATATTTACACAAAATAAATGAATGTACCCAATAAGTTTAAGCACTTAATAGTTATGAGCATAGTTATGAGACCAAACCCTTTAGAGGGGAGTGTCTTTTTATGATTGGTTCATGGCATCACATGTTATTTGTCTGAGGAGTGGGGTATTTGCTATAAATTTGCACTGCATTGTATGCACAGAAGTTGGCTTGAAAAAGGCCCAAGACAAAGGGCCGACACATTGCTGTTGCTGCTGGCCATCTTGGATTATGTCTGCAGTCGGGTAAGCTCTGCCCCACGAGATTTGCTGGACCTCATTCCAGGCTTGGGTCAAAAAATCATGTAGCATGTGATGTCATCACGTGGAGGGAACTGCTACAGGGTTTTTTGACCCAAGCCTGGAACAAGGTCCAGCAAATCTCAGGGGTGGAGCTTACCTGACTGCAGACATAATCCAAGATGGCCAGCACTTTACTGGGGCACAGGTAGGCTCTGAAGGCACCTAGGGAAAAAAAGGGACAAGGTTAGTTAGGTATACAGCTTCCATTTAAACTTCATTTGTTTTTTGAGTTTACTTATCCTTTAATGTCCCACAATTTATAAAATGTGTACATCATTTTATTGTTTTAGATACATCCAGCCGACTCAGGAAATGAAGTTAACTCTCTGTGGTCAGGGCCACCTGATGTACAACAGTCTGATGAAAACTCTCGTCTTTTTGCCTTTTACAATTTACTTCACTGCCTTCGCAGGGATTCTCACAAGATTGATAACTACTTGAAGCTTTTGAAGTGCCGCCTTATACATGACAGCATCTGTTAAATTTAAATTTGATTTAAGCAAGGAAAATCTGATTTTCTTCTTGTATGCATAGCAAATTAGCAGCTGTATTGTTAAGGCATATGTAAAGTAAACTTTAGTAAGCTTTCTAGCACCATAACAGACTTAAACGTTAACTGTTCTTTCTTTAGCAGGCATGACTAATAAGAAAATTCACATATTTGTGTCTAATACAAATATCTTAATAATTAAAGCAATATAATGGCTTAAACATGGTACAATGCTACTGCTGATAAATAAGTTACCTTCATTAGTTTCTCTCTCAGTTGTCAAAAAAAAATTATACTTGTCCCCTCATTAAGAGAGTCATCGTTGATTCCCTTATATAGTAACAAAGTATTATACAGTAGGTGAAAT
Organism: Hymenochirus boettgeri; assembly: GCA_019447015.1. Lineage (NCBI taxonomy): Eukaryota > Metazoa > Chordata > Amphibia > Anura > Pipidae > Hymenochirus > Hymenochirus boettgeri. The sequence continues at coordinate 181,001,156 of CM033474.1, read as the reverse complement.
AAAGACAAACATTGATCTAGTCAAACCTTTTTTGCTGACCCATGCCTAACTCTTGATCCAGAGAAAGCCAAAAAATAAAAAATAAAACAGCATAAATGGGATTCAATAAAATCCAACGTTCAATAAAAGTTCTTATTGTTAAAAATGGTGCTAATTTTGCCTCAACCAATCAGATCTTATTTAAAATTTGAAAGCTAACATCTGATTGGTTGGGGTAAAATTAGCACCATTTTTAATGACAAGAACTTTTATAGAATAAAAATAAAAAAATATTAATTAATTAAGGTGAGAAAGACGCCAGACATTGCAAATAAACTGTTAACTTTGTAATATATTTTTTTAGACTGGAGAAGGACACAAAAGGTCAAAGACAATCAGAAGTGTTGGTAAAGCACCATTGATCACCCAGCTGATCTGGGCCCATAATAGAAGTCTGAGTGTACTCAGCCCTGAAACTCAAAAAATTAAAGGAACAATATATTGGTGCAGTATATCAATTGAGTAAAAGTGTATCAATTACTACCAATTCAAATTCTCTAATTAAAACAACTATTTAATTAATCTGTACTGGAAAAAGATTTGGGGGTTCTGGTAGATAACAGACTTAGCAGTAGCAAACAATGCCAGGTAGCAACAGCTAGAGCTAGCAAGATATTGTCTTGTATAAAAAGGGGAATAGATTCAAGAGAGAAAAATATTATTCTCCCTCTTTACAAGGCACTGGTAAGGCCTCATTTGGAATATGCGGTGCAGTTTTGGAATCCCATATACAAAACATCTTGGAAATTGAGGCAGTTCAGAGAAGGGCAACTAAATTAATAAGGGGAATGGAGGGGCTTGAATATGCAGGCAGATTAGACAAGTTAGGGCTGTTTACATTGGAGAAGCGGCGGTTGCGTGGGGACATGATAACCTTGTACAAATATATTAATGGCCCATACAATGAGCTCTCTGGTGCATTGTTCACTAATAGGTCATATCAGAGGACACGTGGACATCCTTTAAGGTTGGAAGAAAAGAAGTTTCATCTCCAGGTTAGGAGAGGTTTCTTTACAGTGAGAACGGTGAAACTGTGGAACTGTCTTCCAGCAGATGTGGTAATGGCAAGTTCATTGAATAACTTTAAAAAAGGCCTGGATGAGTTTCTAAAACTAAAGAATATTGAGAATTACTGGTATTAATGCATATAGATCTGGTTGATCCAGGGATACTTTCCGATTGCCGTTTGGAGTCAGGAAGGAATTTTTTCCCCCTTTTTAGCTGGGGTTTTTTGCCTTCCTCTGGATCAACTGTTAGGTAGGGTTAAAAAAAAAAAAAAAAAAAAAGTGAATAGGTTGGACTTGATGGACGTATGTCTTTATTCAACCTTAATTACTATGTTACTATGTATTTTATCTTAACAAGTGAGATTAATCAAAACCTTTCAAAATGCCAGCAAATCCAGGTAGTACTTACTAGTCAGATAGTAATTAAAAACCCATTCTAAAAATACTAACTATCCTTCTGACTATAAAGAAATTGCTCAGGAAGTAGCTTAATTACTTAACCCATCATTAGTAGTTTTTCTAAAATCTCTAAAATCTCTAAAAGTTTACATGAGCTGGGAAAGGGAAGTCCCAGTTTGAGCTGCGGGACCCTTAAGCCCCAAAGACCCTTCCAAGGGCTGCAAGGGCCCTTCCAAGGGCCGAAATGGCACTTATAAGTGCTAAGGAAGGGGGTCCTGGTTTAAGCTGCGGGACCCCCTAAGCCCCAAATGGCCCTTCCAAGGTCCGCAATGGCACTTCCACATGCCGTAAAGGCCCTTCCAAGGGCTGGAGAAGGGGAGTCCTGGCTTGAGCTGCGGGACCCCCTAAGCCCCTAAAGGCCCTTCTCAGTGCCCCGGGGGCTTCTGGGAAGGGGATGTGTGGCGGGTGGTCTCTGGTGCGGGGGGTGAGGGCAGGGTGGGTGTACACCCAGCTGTGCCCCTCTGGGGAATGAGACCACCCACAGAGGGGTGGGTGTGCCCCACCCATGGCACAATGCTTTCCTAGCAGCCCATCCCAGCACCCTGCTACGTATGTCGGGATTTTTGCCAAAAATAATGGACCTTTATAAATATGCCCCTGTGTCCTTAGAACCATACAGGCCATGAGGTCACAGGATTAAATCCCCTGACTTAATTAAGAAACATGTACTAAACTTATATATAGCTGCTCTGTTGCTTTTTGCAAGATGGAGTACACTTTTATTTTTACTGAAACATTAATATTCTGTTTCTTATATCCATGATAACAAAGAAATATTTTATAAATATGTGTGAAGCTAAGAAATACCCAGTCCCAGTGGCAGAAAGGACGGAAGCTAACCATTATAGAGGGACTGAACATATCTGTTAAAGTATATTTTAGAAGGAGTTTAAAGATTAAGAGGAATAGAAAAGTAGAAAGCAAAAACAGATATCTGTAATTTATGGGGGAGATTCAATATGTTCCGCTTATGGCTAAAAAGGAGTAAAACCTACACTACCCCATGTAATATAAGATTTGCATGGGTTTAACTCCAATATTCCCGGGACCTGCACCATTTTACATTAATGGCACAGGCACCTGATTCAAATCCCCATAGCCTTAGTTTTTGCTCTACTATATAGTGAGAAAATTAATGCCTTTTCAAATGGTGGCGTACAGTCAACAACAATTACTTTCTGGGTTCCCAAGATGCAATATGTCATGTTAGGTGAATATTGCATCACATACGGAAGGTAAGTGGTGCACTGAAAATATGTATCATAACTCAATGTCATTTTAGTGACTTCCTACAATAATAAGGGAAAAGGTGAAATAAAATGGAAAGATGTCTATGGTGATTGCCTTAGGTGGCAGACTTCATCCTAATAGAAGTCTCTGGGCATGCACCTATGTACTTTTAGCTTGTTGGAATGCACATTCATAGGGGGTGGCAGCAATAAGGAGGGAGAAGCAGAGTTAAAAACTTTTAAACATGTAGTACATGTGGTTTTAATGTTGGGGATATGGTCCATTTCTATAGGAAATCAGCTTAAGTAAACAAATGTTATGCTTTGTTTGGCCTTTTTCTTTTGTGGTTAAACCACAAAAGAAATTTTTGCCACGAGGCAATATGTGATTACATTTGTTATTGCATTGCAGGATTGCATAAAAAGGTAAGATGCTCGTCTTTGCCCTCCACCTCTTTGCCCTCCTCTAACATCCCCATTACAAGTCCCTGATAAGTCCCTGAGTTTGAAAGCTGCTTGTTACCCTGCCATTTAATTTCCAGCCAGTGTGAATTACTGACAGCCTAGAACAATACAAAATAGTCAGCTTATTTTTCTACTTTTTCTTTCTAAATTTACCTGAATTCTTTGTTTTAGCTCTGGTGTATTCTTGCTCTTTGTATTGTTCTACACCAACTTAGAGGTTGAGATCACTGTCAGAGAGGGCAGGGGTGTAAGCCCACCACCCAGCAGCCCCTCCTAGCCCCCTGCCCTGTATGCTCACAGGGAGGGGAAGGGAATGGCCCACGGTGGGGTGAAGGGACCCTCAGCGGGGGCACTGAGAAGTGCCTTTTGGGGCTAAGGGGGTCCTGCAGCTCGAACATGTACCCCTCTTCCCTGGCCCTTGCAAGGGCCTTTGTGGCAATTAGAAGTGCCCTTGCGGGCCTTTTGGGGCTTAGGGTGCCCCGCAGCTCGAACCAGGACCCTCCTTCCCCCGGCACTTATAAGTGCCATTGCGGCCCTTGGAAGGGCTTTTGTGGCTTAAGGGGTGCCGCAGCTCACACCGGGACCCCCCTCCCCGGCCCTTATAAAGGTCTTTGCCGCACTTAGAAGTGCCCTTGCGGGACCTTTGGGGCATAAATTAGAACCAGGAGCCCCATCCCAACAAGTGCCATTGAGGCACTGACAAGTGCCTTTGTTGGCAGTTATGCAACTCAAAACAGGACCCCCTGTTGGCTCTTACAAGAGCCCTTGGGCGTGTCTTCTTTCTTCCATCTGGTAACACCATCTCCGCTGAAGGGGCACCTCCGGCGCTGGCTACTTCAATGTAACCGATGTCACCGGACTTATTTCACAGCTAGCAACACCAACTGTGCTGAAGTCGCCAATGCCAGGCGAGGTCACTGCGGCCGCTGCGGGACTCCTTATGCCCCAAAGGGCCCTTGTTAAGGGCTGCAAAGACCCTTACAAAGGCCAGGAAGGGGGGGTCCCAGTTCAAGCTGCAGGACCCCTTAAGCCCCAAAGGCCCTTCCAAGGGCCACAAGGGCCCTTCCAAGGGCCACAATGACACTTATAAGTGTTAGGGAAGGGGTGTCCCGGCTTGAGCTGCGGGACCCTCTAAGCCCCTAAAGGCACTTCTCAGTGCCTCGCTGGAGGGTCCCTTCACCCCCCCAGTGGCTGCTGGGAAGGGAATGTGTGGTGGGTGGTTTCTGCTGTGGGGGTGAGGACAGGGCAGGCGTACACCCAGCGGTGCCCCTCTGGGGAATGAGACCACCAACAGCGGCACAATGGCACAATGCTTTCCCAGCAGCCCCTCCCAGCACCCTTCTCCGTATGTCGGGATTTTTGCAGAAAATAATGGACTTTTATAAATATGCCCCTATGTCCTTAGAACCATACAGGCCATGAGGTCACAGGATTAAATCCCCTGACTTAATTATGAAACATGTAATAAACATATTGCTCTGTTGCGATAGTGGTATAAAGCTCTGCTTTTTGCAAGACAGAGTAAACTTTCATTTTTACTGAAACATTAATATTCTGTTTATAACAAAGAAATACAGTGCAAAGATTAGTTTTGTATAAAAAGCAAAGGAATATATCATTGTTAGAAACAGAAACGCTTGTAAAATTGCACTAACCCCCATTTCTGTAACATTACAGGGAGTAATACTGGATCTTCCTGTTAAGTGTACTGCTTACACTTAGCTGCGTGTCACCCAGCTAAGGTGGATTATGTGAGCTGACCCCTAGTACCTACTGGTTAACAAGTACCTCCACCAGGATTTTTACTTTCTTTTTACCAGTTTTTCATTTTACCAGTCTTATCTCCTGTCCTTCAGTAAACTTACAGGAGAGCAGAAGAAACTTACCCACGTATCGCTCCAGCACTGCTGACAGCCTCCGACTACACTGACATTCCCTGATGGATCCACAGTCCTTTGCATTGTGTGCGTGTGTGCCTACAGTGCAAAGGAGTGTGGATGCGGCGGAGACTGTCAGTGACGCCGGCGATATGCGGGGAAGTTTCTCCTGTAAGTTTTACTAAAGGACAGGAGATAAGACACGGCGCATTTACCTCCTGTTCTTCAGTTAAACTGGGAAAAAGAAAATTGAAATCCTGGTGGAGATACCCTTTAATTTCCTAAATCACCAAGCAGACCTCTTTCTAAAAACATTTGGAAAAGGCGCTGCCCCTGTAAAATAAGTGTAAAAAATATTACATCTGGTTACACTTATTTTATTACTTATTTTACCAATATTTATTCTCCCTGCATATGCTTTGTTGCTCTATCTTCCAGTGCATATTTATACTATACTAATCTATATATTGAAAATTGGGAACATTGTAGAAATTTTAACCCACATTGTTAGGCCATTGTATTTGTATCATCCTAAAAGGTTAGCCATCATTGGTCTGTGGGACAATATAATGCAAATACCATAGCAATCCATTATAAAGATATGCAGCGCATGTGCAGTGCACAACAAAGCTTTGAAAGGAGGAGTTTGCATCTCACATATTTCTCCAACCTCTTTTGACTGTAGTTAACCATTTTAGTTATTGGATAGATTTGAAATTTGAACTTCAAATTTATTTAAAAATACCAGTTGTTTACCTTTTAATACATCAATCACAGTCCAGGCAGTTGCCTAAACATTGCAAAAATGTAAGTTTCAATCAACGGCCTAACTAGGAATCACTGGGCCCCCCAGAAAAACTATGACGGGGCCCCTATCTCTGCTTTTTCTACTATGGTTTTGTGGGAGTAGGCTATATCTGTCATAGGTAAAATAAGAACATATTGAGTATATATATGAAGTTATCAGTGCCTGTCAGTTCATACTAATTCTATTTGCTTGGAAAATAGCTTTGGCAGTAGTTTGTTAGTGGATTCTTTTTATCAGAGTTCTAGCTATGCCCCTGGTTGATTTTGTCTTTTTTCATTTGAAATAATTTACAAGCTTTTATTTATCTCCCTTTACCTATTATCATGTCAATATTGACCTTATAACTAAATCTTTATTTCCACGAATCTCAATAGCAGATTGTACACAGCACTATGCACAGTGAAGCTGCTTTCTAGGAGGAAATATTGCAAGGCCTATTGGTTCATTGTGCACTTTCATTTAATTATTATTGGATGTGCTTAGATTGTATCACATATGCACTAAATGTAATAACCTTTTTGTTACTCAGGGATTTCTTTCAGAATGGCTTATCTTAAATTAAATTTGACAAATAACACTAATTAATTTCAATAACATTTCTCAACATTAGGCTTCAGGTTGCTGTGACACAATCTATGATTGACTCTTTCCCTTACCTAATCCTATTGAAAAATGTGTAATTTTTCACGTGGAAATAGAGCCCAAATGTATACTTGCCCTTTTTACAAAATTCTTCCTCATGTAACCTTATACTTTCCTTCTTAGACTACCTGAATTAGCTGTTTAGTCTCATAATGTTCTGCATGTTGCAGTTTTACTGCCTAAATCCACTTTATTGTAACTTTCTCTTATGCTGCTTAGATGTATTTAATGGCTTTCAAATGTCAAAGCCCTTTGCTTAACTAAATTACCCTTCATGTCATCACTTCATTATTCATGATATATTCTGTGTCCAGCCACTGCTTCTACCTTGTTAAACCTTTGGATCTTTCTGCTCTTTACCTCAGGATTTCTATTGCCACCTTAATCTATCAAGAGTTTTTTCAAAATGTTACACACAATACCTCAATCTTAACTTATACAGTTTTAGAACATAATCTCATACTATTACATTATAAACTTTAACTCTCCTTATACTGTAATCATGTAGAATGAGCAGCCATTATGTAATGTAATTGAAAGAGGATTTTTTTTTACACATAGGATATTTTCAAGAGCAGAAACATGTATTTGTCACCGTTATCCAGTCATCTACAGTAAATCCATTTTTATTTTCATTTAACCAGTAAATGTGTATTGTCTATTAGATGCTACATGTTAAGGCACAAATTTGTTTCATCTGAATAAATTAATGACCCTTCGTGAATAATAACATTAGATTCTAGAAATTAGTAAACATATATTATACAAACTGCAAATGACATTTTAGGAAGCTGTTGCTCTTCCACACAACATGTGCATGTGGTTTGTAAAATGCGTTGCTGCTTTTCAATTACTGCATATATTTAAGTGTTCCTAGGGCCAACAAAAGCATGCACTTTTTTAAAATCGGCATGTTGCCTTCACAGGTCTCTTTGGGAAGTAGAGATGGACTCAAATCCGAACCCGGTTCTAAAGCGGATTTAATGTATTCACTGGAACTTTGTGGATTTCCAACTTTTCTAGAATGTGTGTGAATTTTCCAGTACTGGACGGTGTTTTGTTTTTTTGTTTTTTTTAAAGATTTTGGCCATTGATACGTCTTCCCCAGACCATTTCAAAGTTTCCTGCGCCATTAAGAGTAAGTTACGATTGCTATTTATACCTTAATTTTAGGCAGAATGTTTAAATTTTTTTAACGCCCATTGACTGCAATGTGTCCACTTGCGGATATTTGAATTATGAAGTTTTTGAAAATCCAAGAATCTGCAAGAGGAATGCATATCAGTGAGTTCGGCCATCTCTACTGAGAAGTCAAGTCTTGTTAATCAGCTGTACTTTCAGACTAAATGTATTTCCTTGACATTTACTTCTTATGATCACATTGTGGTTCTATGTACAGTATACATATATTTTGTATTATGAAATTGGAAGAGTTTAGTCACACAACCTGTAGGTATTGGAAGAAGAACGTTATTAATTCGATGCAGGTTTTTTTTATGCTTTTTTGCAAAAAAAAAAAGTTTTGCAAAACTGCTACTAAATAAAATTACATTCAAATAGGCTTTCTAATCTATTTCGACTTTATTGGTTCTTTCGCAACAAAATGTTCAAGCTAGTCTTATGCAATCTTTTTCAAGAAAACAAGCTAAAATGTAAAGCTTGTCTCAAGATTAACACAAATAGTCATAAGAAGATTCTTAAAATGAGGACATCTGCAGCAAATATCTGCTACCTGCTGAGGGTTGCTAAGCAACTTGGCTCTACAACTGCCCCGAGGGCCTTTTACTTTACAATTAGATTTTTGAAAATGAAAAGAATATCCCTTTTAGACAATAGGGGATCTGAATTTATTCTGGGGGGGTGATTAATTTTGTAATTTTATATATATATATATATATATATATATATATATATATATTACCTGTAGAGGAACTTTTCTTCTCTGTGTAACTGGTAACTGACACATTTTAACTATAATGCAAGGTTTAAATGTGACATTTTGACTCTAAGGGAGGAATTATTTGCAATTTGTTTTGAACAGAAGCTTAGTTCATGTCAGATGTGAACTTCCAGACAATCATTAGTTTAAACTGCCTGCTATGTGTTTAAAATTTCAGTCAATTTACAACTGATCTGAATTGCAAATACGATGGTAATAAGCCATTAGGGAACAGCGTAGCTCTTTTTTTACACTTACGGCTCTCTGTTATAAGGATTTTTATGGGAAGATGCAAACTTATTATTGTCTTTCTGACATCAAAAAATGTAGAAAGCCATGGAAAAAAGAATGTTTCTTTTGGTATAAGGATTCATTCTGGGATTACAAACATTGTAATTAATGCATTGAAGTATGTGGAGGATTGAATTAGAACATAAAAATAAATATATAAAAAAATAAATAAATGTATAAATTCTTTGTAATTTAACAATCCTTTTATGTATACATAGCGAACACCTTGGTCAGTGGTGAAATGTAAAACACTGTGAAAAATAAATATGTTGATTTCCAAGGTTTATAACTGAGATTATGTTGCAGGTATGGATGGCAGACATTGGGATACAAGTGATGATATGGATATAATGTGTGTACTAACAACACAGAAGTGATTGGTTATCTCTGTCATGTGGCTTTTGCTATTGGGAATACAAAACGGGGTTTGTTGTCAATTTTAGATATTTGTGTCTTATTGCAAGTTCCATGATTGAATCTTAAACCTTGATCCCTGAGATGTTTAGGTATGTAGTAGCATTTAAATAATACACATGTAAATATGCTACTAATCACCTAAACTTCACCTTAGGACAGGACAATGGCCTTAAAGGTTAATCTCAGCCTTCTAGCAGATGTGGTAATGGCAAGTACTGTACATTGGAAAGCTTCAAGAGAGGGCTGGATTAGTTTCTACCAGTAACATGTATTAAATGTCATTCTTGTTGGTCTAGGGATCATTTCCGATTGCCATTTAAGTTTTTCACCTCCTTGTGCTGTTTTTTCCTCTTTCTTGATTAACTGTTAATAAGGGTTTATGGCTTGGCTAAAAAGGTTGGACTAGATCAGTGATTCTCAAACTTTTTCAAATTGTGGCGCACTTGGAAACTGAAATTTTCCTTGAGGCACACCTGTGTTCTTAATGTTTAACTTAAAGTTGTAATTACTCATAAATGTTGCCAGCATTGACATGATATACAGTATTTACCTGCTTTTCATGTCCCCTCCATTGAATTGTTTACTCCTCACCTACCCTAAGGTCTAATTGGAGAGTTAGATGGAAGGAAGAAATAGGCAGGGATAGGGATCTCATGGCTGCTAGTCACAGGGGGCACTGGTAAAAAGTCTGCAGCAGATTTTACTTACCATTTTAGAACTGTTCTCCTCAATACTATAAGCTCATCCTCCCCCCTCCTTCCTTCACCTTCAGTTCATTTGTAACATTGTATCCAAGTAGAGGGAGCTGAGTTCGGGCTCTCTACTTACTACAATGTTACAAATTACAGCAGCTGAACAAGGAGAGCAGTTCTAACACAGCAAGTAAAAGCTGACAGGGAGATGGTAGGGAGAACACTAAACACCCTAGTTCAACATAGGCGCCCTAGCTCTTTGTCTAAGCCTATGCCTAAAAACAGCCCTGAAGTGAACCATTAAAAAGCTGAGTCAAAGAAGAAAGAGATGCAGGTTTAAAGGTTCGGTTAGCAGGCAAAAAGTCAGAGAAAATGTATCTGTAGTAGCACACCCTGGGGTCAATAAATCAAAGGTTTTATTTTAGAGAATATTAAAATATTTTGTTTTTATGAAAACAAGAAAAAAAGAGTAAAAAAAAAGATCATTCAATAAACATGTAAATATTGTCATTCATCACAAATAAATAGGGTAGGAAACATTTTGGATCTAGCCATCTTCTATTCTATTTCACTATCTGGATTTTATATTTTCTGCCTGACTTACTGTGCATTAAACACCCGAGACTGTTTTTTCTCACTGTGGCCGCTAGCATCTTTTTTCTCCAACCCAAACCAGCAACAGCGCCAAATAATTCCCAAAGACCTACATTTAACATAAAAATTCTGAAATACGTATATTTGAACTGTTTGTGGCTTTAAAAAAACAGAAACAACACAATTTATGTAAACCAAATACAGTATACTGCATCATATCTTGTAATTCATTTGAAATACTGTAATTGCAAATGCAAAACCCCATTGCAAATATAATATTTAAGCAAAAACTTTGAAGGTAATGAAATGTCCAGGCTAATATTGAAACTCCTTTGTTGAGTTGTATTAACGGGTTAAGATGTATGCATTAGTGTGACATGTGGAAATTCACAACATTTTTATACTTATATACAGTAATTGTAGGTTCCACCGCACACCAGGTTTAAATCACAAACTGCTTTATTACACCAACGTTTCTGAGTCAGCACAACCCCTTTATCAAGACAAAACAGACAATTAAAACAAACAAGGACAAACCTTCTAAAAGGCCAGGGTATGACCTCACACATGGGGACAGCCTTTGAACACACCCATTCCAAGTGAACATGTGTAAACAATATATATACAATATTCAATATACACTGCATACAAATAACCACCATGCCCAGATACTGCATAATAAAGTGCAAGTGAATAAAGTGCCTAGTGTGGATATAACTTTTTTACACTAACATGGTGCAAGCAATGCAATAATTTTAAAGGATAAGTACACTTTAAAAACAAGTTAAGTATAATTGGAAGCAGCAGCTTTAACTAATCATCCCTCCCCTTTTTTCCCCCTAGGTCCCTCCTGATCCTACCTGTGCTGATGTAAAGTTCCTGAGATCTTGGATCCTCATTGTAGTCTGCTTAGCTCCGCCTCCCAAGAGTTTCTGGATCTCCTTCTTCGGTAGTCCCAAAAAGCATGGTCCATTTGCTCTGTGCACCATGATGTAAAGTTCCTGACATCTTGGATCTTCAATGTAGTCTGCTTAGCTCATCCACTTATCCTTGATGAGAATAGCAGGATTTTATTGTGAAAAGTTTTTATTCAAGATTTTAAACATACAAATGGATTAGAGAAAATCGAAATTTACTGTAAGTGGTGCAATGCTGCACTGGGGTCACTGCTGGGAAATGTAGTTGGAGATCATATTTTTTGCACCTCTCCTTTGTATTTTAAATTTATTGAGAAACCCATTAACCAAATAAAACATGCATACATTTATTTCATGTAGTTAGAAATTTTTTTTAAGAAGAAAGTCTATATTTGTTTACTTAAAGTACAAACTTTACAAGGAAAAATGTATAATAGTATCCATAGTCCGTTATAATATATACTGTAGAGGAGGTAAGTGGTTTAGATATAGAAATATTGAACAGTCTCTTTTTTATTTTTTATGTTGTTAATTACTAATTGGCTATAACAGTGCAACAGGTAATAAAATAGGAATATTATAATAATAATATTTTATTAAAATACATTGCATACAGTTTCAATTTCAGTAGACTAAACCCCAAATTTTTAATGTAATAAAATTTTAGAATTTTATTTATTTATAGAAAGAAAAGATCCTATAAATTTCCCCTTTTTTTATATCTCCTTTAATCATTGTTATAAGGTATAATATATTTGACAGCAAAACCTTAATTTAAAGGAGAACTAAACTCTTCTCCCCAAAACACCTATATATTGTAAGATTCTTCTCTAGTAAATTGCATTTAGTACATTTGAGAAATAGATTCTGTAACTAAGAAGGCTTTCATGTTGTTTCCAGTATAACCCACAGCCCATAAAGTCATCAAGGAGCCACACCCCCTGACCCCAGTATTCACTGTCCTTATACAGATGTCTTCACACCAAAAAGGAAGTCCCTGATAAGACTTTGAAAGCTGCTTGTTACCCAGCAGTTTATTTACCAGTCAATGTAAATTGCTGGTAAATAAACTGCAGGGTAAAAAGCAGCTTTCGAAATCTTATCTTTAAAGTATGTATGACATTTTCTTTTATTATTCTTATCCAAGCAAAAGATAAAGCTTCTAAATGTGCCTGGTAAGACACCAGTTTTAGAAAAATACAGTCACAAGTTTAAATCCCCAGACTTACCATTTTTAAAATTTATTTCCATTATGTTACTAGTAAAAGATAAATATTCTACTAGGACTAGTATTCCACATATAATCTCTGTTATGCTTTGCTTTTAGAAAGATAGAATACATTTACAAGTTGCATGTTCAATTTACTGAAATTTTAATATTCTATTTCATACATCCATGCTAGCTATGAAAAATGCTGTAAAGATTACGTTTCCTTTTTTACAGGGTGGATAAAAATCAATGATTAAAAAATAAAAAAATCTGATTTTTTTAAAAAAATTTAAATCAGATTTTTTAAATTTAAATCAGATTTTTTTAATAAAATGCTTTTTAAGGAAAATATATTACCATCCAAAGGTTATTCCATCATGAAATAAATATTAGTTTTTTTAATTATGTAGAATAAGGCTGTATATGTTTATTTTTTTATGTAAACACATTCCATTATTCCATTCACAATAGCATGCTCTTCCAGAGGTTTTTCTAAAATTATTGGGCAGTTTCTCTGCCTACAAGATATTATCACAGATGCTTGGTTTACTTTTGCAGTTCTCAAAACTGAATTTGACTCAACAGATATCACATGCCTCTTTTTCACAGCAAAAATGTTATAACAAATCCTATTTTTCTGCAAACCTATGAATATTGAATTAACCTCTTCAGTGCGAAGTTTCAAGAAGCTCAGTGAATAGAATAGAAAATATTTTTCTGATAGTTTGGAGTGGAATAGATCTGGATGTTATTGTTTCAGTTGAGTAAATCTATTTAAATTGTTATTATTTTAAAAATCTTCATCTACTTGCATATTAAAGTTATACAAGCAAGAATTAGTTTTTATGTAGAAAACTATGCTTTAAATCAAGCCTTACTGACTAGTGATTTAAATCACAATTTAAATCCTGTTTTAAATCAAATCCACCCTGCTTTTGTATGAAGTGTAAGGGATTCTATCATTGTTAGGACAGGAGTATTGAATGTGTTTGAAAACAAAAAAACTGTGTCAGGAAGAGGGAGGATCTCTGTGCTGTTATATGATTGGCTGTCAGCTTCTAGGAAGCAAGGCTGCAACTTCCTTGTTTTGACCTGTTCAGCACTACAGAGCATATGTCTGTACGCAGACACATGGCTGGGGGTTTACCCAGCTAAGGTGGATTATGGGAGCTGACCCCTAGTACCCATAGGTTAATATCATAAATCACCCAGCAGCCACAGCAAAGGGAGAAACAGCTTGTTGTATGTTTGTGAACGTGCTCTGTCTATTGGGAAAATGTTGTCTGGAGACTTTTAAAAAAGATTTCTACATGATATGAAAGAAATGCCTCTTAATATTATACAATGTGCAACACACATCATCATAAAGTACTGGTTCAGCCATTTAGGATCAAGTTTCTACAATTAAAGATATATTTTCTTGTGTGTTCTATTATCCCAAGGCTCATAAGGCTAGACCCTGATGTCCTGGAACTCTTGACATACAATAAGGCAATCCAACTCACTACCTAGCTAACTAGCACCAAGAGATCTAAAATTGCCAGTAGGTGCTTTTTGAAACACATGCCCTTCTTTTATACACTATAAGAATTTAGTGGACGGTAAATAAAAGATAACAAGATCAAACAACAATAAAAAGTTTACAGTTGCTTGAACATAGCACAATATAAATCCAGATGTATATTAATCTTATACTAGTCATACATCTGTATTATTATTGGGAACAATATATTCCCCCATAGGCACATATAAAAAAATATTTTAACTCACTGTTTAAAAAAAATGCTTTTAGAGTTCAATATTTATGACACTAATATTAAACCTTACAAAATAATTTCTGAACAGACTTATTACTGGCTTATTTCGGACATGGTTTAGGATTTTATGAGCAATATTTACCATGGATAAGCTTAACGTTATTGTAGAAACATATTGCAAACTTAACCCTAGAGAAATAACAGTTTTATAAATAACATGCTGTGAAAAGGTCAGGCATTAAAAGGAGGAAAATTAAAAAAGGAAAATAAAAAGATGTATTTAATCAAGCACTTTGAATTAGGTACAGGGAAAAATAATGAATGAATTAAATAAGTGAAACAATGCTTACCTATAACCTATTGGAATGTCCATTCTCTGGGAATTGTTGACCACAAAGATGTTTGCACAAAAGAAACCTGCAAATGATAGAATAGGTGTACATGATCTGTTTAACAGATTTCATTTATCACTAGAAAATTAAAACAGAAATCAAACATAATTATGTTAAATAGGCAGCCAATGAGTCCAGTATTTACAGGAAAGCCATTTAATACAAATATTTGTGCAATAGAGCAGAGAAGCAAATATCAGGCACTAAACAGTCTCGGCTATACAGTAGTTAAAAACCCTATTGCAATAGCATAAGTAATTAAGGTTTATAAATCATTTATTTTATGATTTAGGAATAAAGATCAGTAAGCTACAGTACTTTTCTAAAATTGAAAAATATTGAGAATTACTAATATTAATACATGTTTTGGTTAATCCAGGGATCACTTCTGAATGCCATTTGGAGTCTGGAAGGTACCACCCACCCGTCCACCTCCACACCCCCTTCATACTGTTTGCCTTCCTCTGGATTAACTGTTATAGGCAGGCTAAAATGGTTGGACTAGATGGTCATTTGTCTTTATTCAACTCTAATTCTATATAACTATGTAAAGCTGGATTGTGAAAGATGGAATGCTGTTTTGGGTTAAATTGAGTGCTTGGTAGGACCTCTGGAAAGTGATTATTTTAGGAGAAAAACATAAGAAAACTTAAAGGGCATGTCCACCCCCAAACTAACATTTAACCCACTACTGGCCCCACTGTACAATTTAAAAAAATTCCTTACTTTACATCTCTGTATGGTTCTCCTGTAGGGCCTGTTTAAAGTCCAGGAAACTGAAGGGTGGGAGCCGTCTTCCTGTCCAAACAGTTGCTGCCTCTGATCTTTCCTCTCAGTCGCTGCTGGCATGCGCAGGGGAGCCCTTTCCCCTCCCCCCTCCCTCCCGATCCCTCTCTGGCTGCTGATCATTTAGTGTAAAATCCTTTATATACTTTATATTGCAGGGCATTCCCTCCCACCTCCAACCTTTTGTTTGGTTTAAAATCCTCTCTCCCACAGCATTCTGTATTGCTGGCAGCCAAGGCTGTGATTGGCCACCTCTCAGCCAATCACAGCCACAGCTGCTGGTCCAGCCCCCTGCTTGTAGTTCTGGCAGGCAGGGAGCTGGATTGGAATGATGCTGGAGCAAGGGGCTGTAAGTAGTGTTTGGATTCTATTTTTACACTTTCAATATAGTGGTTGGGGATTGGAGGGCATGCCCTGCAATATATCAAAAGTAATTATTGAGGGTGGAGATGCCCTTTAAGGCTTTTCAAGTAAATACATGTGTGGTACCTACATATGTTGTGTCTATTAGGAAACAAACACTATACTATACTATTTGAATAGACAAGGATTCAACCTAAAAGAGAGTTTAAATCTATGCTGGAGATGTATGTGCTAACTAAGGACCTTTATCAACTTGATAAAGGTCCTGGACTAAGGACGTTTCGGCTTACGTCTAGAGCCTTTCTCAAGCCTATCCAAACAAACACACTTCTGTGAAGACAATAAATAGAGTAAGGGAGACTCCTCCCATGTAAGTGACATCAGTGAACAAAACATGTGATCAAGCTTCCATGACACAAATATACAATTTGTAATGTCCCACCTCCAGAAAATGCTTTGCTACTGGTTTATTTGTTTTTTGGTCTCTGATTGCTGTATGATAGAAGATCTATGCCCATCAATGCGCAATCGTAGGGCCAGATCAGTCTTTCCAATGTAGGACAACCCACATGGGCAAGTAACTATATATAGCACATGTGTAGTTGAACAGGTGATAGCCGTTTTAATTTGTATATCCTTGCCTGTATGCGGGTGTTTAAAAGAAGTGCCTGACCTCATATATTTACACGAGGTACACTTTGAGCACTTATAGTTCCCTCCCTTCTTACTGGGGATCCATGTATTTTGGGGAAGGTAACTTCGAACTGGGTCCGTACAGACAAGTAAGTCTCGTAGATTTTTACCCCTACTAAATCCAATCATAGGACTTTCGGGGGGTAGTTTTTTTAATTTAGCGTCACCCCGCAGAATATTCCAGTTATTCCTTAAAACTTTTTGTACATCCCTTGAGAGTGTGGTGAATTTGGTGGAGCAGATAAGTTTATTGTCAAGAGTCCCCTCATTTATGTCATCGGCCTTCTTACTGGTTGCTCTAGAAAGTGCCATGTTTAAACATCTGTCATTATATTCCCTATTTTTAAATCTTTGCCACATCTCATCGATCTGTTGCTGCTTAGTGTCTTCTTTTGAGTTATTTCTGATGACACGACAAAACTGAGATAGAGATATATAATTTTCTTGGATTATATATATATATATATATATATATATATATATATATATATATATCCTCCCAAAAGAGCACTCGAAGTTTTTAGCCCTGACGACGACACTGTTCGGGTTGAAACGCGTTGACTGCTGAAATAAAGGATGTATTATTGTGTAATATAAGACCCGTCAAGTGCTCTTTTGGGAGGATATGTACGTTTTGAAGATTAGTCACCCGGGCTCTGGATCTCTTATAGTGGAGTGCTATCAGGTCGTATACTAACTATATATATATATATATATATATATATATATATAATACACACATCACACACACACTTAAAGGACCTTTCAAAAGCAAAAGGTTAGAAGTTAGGACCTTCCAGACTGGGGTTACCTTGATGTGGTTGGAAGACTTTTCATTCATGTGATCACAGTAATGTATACTAAAACCCCATTGTTTATATTGTACACCAGTGTGCAGATAATGATATTGTATTGGGCCTAGCAATGTGCGTTGATTATGTTATCTTTGTTTATATAAATATTTGACCAGATCAGTAGCACTTGCGCAAAATGTAGTTGTAATTTAACCCAATGAGTGTGTATATATATATATATATATATATATATATATATATATATATATAGTACAACAGTGCACACAGTAGGTATTTGGCTTGAGAAACGCTCCTGGAAAGCAACCGAAACATTGCCTTAACTAATTTGATGTGACAATAAACACAGATTCACAAAATATATATATTGTGTGTGTGTTTTTGATATTGATTCAATACAAATACAAATCTCCCCCAACACATGACACATGGATCTAATAATTTAACAGAATACAGATTTTTAACATCCTAGTAAACAAAAGTCTATATAATACTGAGATAGATCTCTTTAATTCCTTTAAATCCAGTAAGACTTTATAATTCAATCACCAAGCCAAGTCCCTTCACAGAATAGGTCATGATCATTCCTCCTAGCAACCGATTCTGTCTATTAGGGCACCTATTGCATTCTGCAGCTGCCGGCCAGAAAGAATATCTCTAAGTAGGTCAGGCCTGTATTTTTCAAAATGCCATGGTCTGGTAACCCCGCTGTCCCGTCTGTCTGCCCTGCCCATAATAACCTCAATAGCTTTCTGACACAATGACATACTACCCTGTTACAGCACAGTCAAATCATGCTGTATTAATCAGCTGTGAGCATCACTGCTTGATGAGGAGTCTTTCCTTGGCCAACATTAATCAGGAAACCATTCATGTCCACTAGCACTTTCCCCTAGAGATGGTTCCTGCATTAATGACCAGCTGTTTGAACTAACAAAAAAAACAATGCTTTCCACATGGCTAAATATACTGAATCTAACATTTGGATCAGTCAGGTTATGCTCATTATCTGAGGCAAAATTATAAATTGACCCCTTTGCTATCAGGGCAGTTTGACCATGTACATGCCATCTGCACTTACTCAGATTAATAAAGTGCAGCCATACATATTGCCCATGGTTGGGATTTACTGTTTAGACAAACAGAAATCGCTTTTAACTTGCCCGTTATCCGTCAATTTAACAACCAATAAATTGGATTTTTATTACATAACACATATATGTAAATGTTTCTGTTTATAAATTAAAGAAAAATAAAAGGGTAATATTATAAAATTAAATTGTACATAATGCCTATTTACACCAAATACCGTCATTACCAGTGTACAATGAATGGAGATGATAGTTACTAATTGGATAACTCTTCTTCTTAGGTTTAAAAGTCCAGTGATGCAGTGTCATGAGATCTATACAGAGAGGTTGGGGTAGAATAAACTTTAGAAAGCAAAAGTTTAGGGTCCCCACTTTATCTTAAAGGGCCTCTCCACCCCAAAATATACCTATTTCTGTAGTGTAGGGGACCCCCTCCCAACCCTAACCGCCGCCGGCTATTGTGAGAGCCGAGGGAATGAAGACTGGAAATTCTGTTTCTGGACACTTTTTAAAGATTTTAAACATGACGATTTGATCCACAGATAAGTTTCATCTGCTCTCCTGAAAGATTTACTGAAGAACGGGAGGTAAGAGATAGTGCATTTACCTCCTGTTCTTCAGTAAGACAGTAAATAAGAAAGTTGTAAAATGGATGGACATACCCTTTAACAAGCAAAGGCTCTGGTAACTGGCATTGCACTGACTAGTTATAAGGATTACATTTTAAATACGTTTTCCAGAATAACCAGATTTGTATAATTAGGTTAGGAAGTTACAACTCCATAGGACTTCGTTAGGACTCCGTTAGCCCTTATTTCACAAAAGACATTTAAAATAAAAGAAGAAAATAAAGAGTAAATTGATATTTCTTGAAATTCTGCATCTGCCTTCTTTAAGAATGCCCTGTGTATTTTCTATTATATGGCTCCACTACAAAGAACTACTGAAAGGGCTTGCTTTCTTTTGAGGATGGGTTGACCTTAACAAGTTTATTTTGTTTTTAAAGCCACCAGTGACCATTTCTTCTTTGTTTTTAGCAGTTTTTCTCAGGCAACAAAAAATAATGTTGAGATTTGCCAGCTTGGAATGTCACGGGAGTTACATTTTTAGGATTCTCTGTTTTATACCATGGCAAAGAAACTTTAATTCAAAGTGTTTTGCTAGTGGTTAAATAATTATTTTTTGATCATCAAATTCCCAGGTCCCAGGAAATTTGTATGGGTATATTTTAATCCATGAGTAGAGTCATATCCTTTTCCTCCTTATATTAATAACACATAATTTTCTTTCTATAAAAAGGGGTATAGTATGTGTTTTCCAAGTAGAAATGAAACAAAAAACCTTCTTGTATAAATGCCCTGTGACTTTACATGGAATTTTACCAACAGTACATAGACACCAGTTGCCATGAGTGGTTTACTTGCTCTTTTGACTTTTTTTTGTAGCACAATCATATACTCTACCACCAACTAACTGTAGATAACATTTCTTTTGACCTACTAGTGGTCCTGAATCACTATAGTGCCTGGATCTATCGACTCACTGGCTGCAGTCTAAACATGTAAGGGGTAGCATGTGTTTCCATTCTAGAAAAGCCCCCTAAAAGGGATCAACATAATCTCTGATATTTAGAAATTACTTTACAAGTTTTCATCATAAATGTAATATTCATGGCTTTTTTAAATACTTTTTTTTTGACAACTCAGCAAAAAGTGTAACAAAATGTGGCGAAAATTTTGTTTGCCAGCAGGAACAGTGGTGTTAAGACAAAAAGTCACTTTACAAATATGACCCATAGTGATCTGCTTTATCCAGCCATGTTAATAATATATTGTAAAACAGCTGAATTTCTATGCAGGTTGTAAAGCAAAAAATCTACCTTACTTACAGCATTAACCATCTAGTGTTTAAAGACAAATGTAATACCAAACAAGTAATAATGGAGGTCCAGACATTGAGCTGAATGTGCAAACTTTGAAATTCCATCAGAACCAAAGAATAGTGGCAACGTTTCGGGCCCACACTCAGACCTTTCTCAAGCCTAAATTCAAGTGATTACTAACATGTTTAAAGACAAATTTGGAAACATCAAAGAGCATCTCAGCAACAATAATTACATAGATAATTCATAGACAAAAAAACAACTACCACTCAATAAGGACTTGTACCACTGTATCATTTGACAAGCTTTAGTCACTTGCTGTGTAAATTCTGCTCTGTAATTCATTCTGCATAAGATTTGTGCATAGATAACTATAGATAACTGTTACTAACACAAAATGGCTTCTAAGGGTTAGGTCTCACTATGTGCTCTGCGTTCCGTTTTTTGGATTGTGTGAGTTTTGATCAATGCATTTGTCCACGTTCTGTTCCATTTGGGGGTTAACAGACATGCGATTTTCTAAGCATTTGTCTGCGTGTGTCCAGTCCACCTAAGTTTGTGTGCAGTTTTTGGAAAATCAATGGGAAATACCAGATAGAAAAAATGCAAAAACTAAGTTGTGAGATTTTGACACACGGACCAAAAGTCATGCACACATATGGATAGAAAATGGGCCTCATAGATTCAGAAAGCAAATTATCCAGTAGGAACTGATTCTAGCAATTTCTATTATATATTAAATGACAAATGAAAATGAAAAGCAACGCACATAGTGGGATCTAAACCTTAACAGTAACTTCAGTGTAATAATATTTGGAATGGAAGGATACAGATGGGTAGTATTTATCTATAGTAAGCAGAACTTTCTCTTTCAAAACTGAAATAATTTTGTTAAATAGGGTCAGATGATACATACTTTTTTTAAACTCACCTTTATATCTTTTTTCTAGCTTCAAAGTCTTCTTTTTACTTGTATTTTTCTCTCTCATTGGTAAATAGTAGAGGGCACGCCTATCACCAAAATTATATTTCATGTATATATAGAAGCCTGCCCAAATTCTAAAACCATAATATTTACAATGAACTGAGTTATTTTCCCTGATCCCTGCCACCCCTAAACACAATATCCCAGATTAAGTCATGGCCAATGACTATCAGGGCTATCTGGAGCTGGGAGATTGTGTGCAAGGGAGGCAGGGTTTGGGGGAAAATATCTCAGTGTACCTGCACTTCATTGCTGTGTGAGTATTATGATTTCAGGGTTTGGGATGTTCATATATATGAAATATTATTTTGGGGGTGGATATGCCTTTTAAATATACTGTTTCAAATGACAGGAAAAAAACAAGGGAAAAAAGCCAGTTAATATTCATAAATCAAAAGAAGACCTGTGGGAGCACTCTGCCTAAATTATCTGGTGCTGCTGATCTGGTCAAAAGTCATACAAATAAAAGATGATCAATGCACATTCATGTCACACATTATCATACTGTACTGTTAAAGTGGGCCGGACTTCCAGAAGTTCATTTTGTCTTCGACTAACTTCAATAAAAGTTTGGAAGTTCGGTATTTCAAAAACTAACCCATTAAATTTAATGGGGAAAACTAGTTGGAAAAGTTCGGAGAAAATACAGATAAAATACCAATGATGACTTACTGTAAATGGCTCTGGCACCTGAGAAATGGTCTGGGGAACATGACCATATCACCAAAAATACGTTTAAATACTACCTTTCCCCACAATTGGGCAATTGTTGGGTTCCTGCATGCTACTTTCGGGGGTTACGGACAATTGGAGGGTTACTGAATGCGACATTTGAGGGTTACCTAACGATACATTCGAGGGTTACCGAAATTGAATGATAAATTCGAGGGTTACTAAAATCAAAATCTACGTTCGAGGGTTTCCGAAATTAAAGGCTAAATTCAAGGGTTACCGAAATCAAAGGCTAAATTCAAGTGTTACCGAAATCAAAGGCTAAATTCAAGTGTTACTAAAATCAAATGCTACATTCAAGGGTTACTTCTTCGAGAATTCGATTATTATCAAAAATAAGTCAGAGAGTTTGAAAAAAACTCTACATACTGCCTGTGCAGTTGAATAAAATTTAAACAAAGGGTATATAAACTATACATTATTGTTCATGAATATCATTTTGGGGGTGGACATGCACTTTAAATATACTATTTCAAATGACAGGAGAAAAAAAGGAAAAGAAGCCAGTTAATATTCATAAAACAAAAGAATGACTGTAGGAACATTACTAAATTACAATTATATTCAGTTGAAGTACTGATGATCTGGTCAAAATTCATACAAATAAAAGATAATCAATGCACATTCATATGCCACACAATATCATACTGTCTGCAGTTGTATAAACTTTAAACAAAGGGTATAAACTTTATATTATTGTATACGTAACAATAACTTTTAATTGCTTTTGGCTTTTTTTTTTTAAGTATTTCTCACACTTTCATTTTTTAGAATTGTGCATTGGGTTAGTGTAGCAGGCTGTCCCCCCCCTGTCCACTGTTTGTATGAAGTTAATATACAGATATTAACTTCCACATACTATATATATACTGTTTGACCTAGAATGTCGACAAAAACTTTGTTAGCCACTAATAAAAAATGTATTATTAAGTATAAGAAGTGCATTAATGTTCATATACTGTATCTAAGCATCTTTTATTAGCAACTAGAGATGGCCAAACTTTCGAAAGTTCGGTCCGTTTTCAAACTTTTAAACTATATGGAAAATAGTTTGAAAAGTTCGAATTAAACACAATTAAAATATCAATGGTAACTTAATGTATATGGTTTTGGGACCTGGGAAATCGTCTGGGGAACATGTTTAAATATCCAGGACTTTTGAGCTCTCGCGTTCGAACATTCAATGATTATCTCATGAACGACTCACGGATTTGATAATATGATATTTAATAGCGTATAAGTATAATAGACATTTTACTCGCTGATTCGATGCTTGCATATAGGTATAATAGACATTTTACTTGTGGATTCGATATTTACTCGCGTATAGGTATAATAGAAATTTTACTTGTGGATTCAATGCTCGCGTATAGGTATAATAGACATTTTAACCGTGATTCGATGCTCGCGTACAGGTATAATAGACATTTTACTTGCGGATTCGATGCTCGCGTATAGGTATAATAGACATTTTACTCACGGATTCGATGCTCGTGTGTAGGTATAATAGACATTTTACTTGTGGATTCGATGCTCACGTATAGCTATAATAGACATTGTACTTGCATATTCTATTGCCTCGAACATTCGAACACTCAATAATTATCGAAAGTCCGGAAAATATCGAAAATCCGTGTCCCGGATAGTTTGAGAAGTCCGAGTCTGTTCGAACTCGAATAGTTTGGCTCGAACTTGAGTTCGAGTTCTAGTCCATCTCTAGTAGCAACCAGGCAATCAGTGATAAAGCACAGCAGGAGCCAATCTTCTATATATGTATGTGTTTGTGTGTGTGTGTGGTAGTACACACAAAAATGCATTTGTCTACTTTTAGGATGCAGTTTAACTACAAACAGTCAAGAAAATGTTTGATGTATTTTAATCTGTGGGGAAAATGTCACAGACAATGGTGTAAACAACCTTACAGATAAGTGAGAAACATCTAACAAAATCATAAATTCAAACACTTGGTTGCATGAAAACACAGTATTCCTTTATGATTCTTGTTTATAAATTTCATATGCAAAGAATTGGTACACTCTTGCCTTAAAACTACACTAGGTGTACTGGGAATAACGAAGACAACAATATGTGTTGTTAAATCTTATATATTTTTTAATAAATGGAGACAGTGATGTAACCATGGATTTTTAATAAAAAGAAGCCAACTCCTAGCCTGTGAGCTTTACTGCTCTTGTTTCATCTCACCCCCTCCTTTTTTATTATTTGACATGCTAATAACCCAAGAAGCAAGCAATGAAGCACTGATGGTATGAAACTCTACCAAGTCAAGCAGAAAATAATATCACCAATAAGAAAGATGCCAATCAGCTACAGAAACATTCAGGAACACAAACTGAAGATAGAGAGGATGAACTGAAACAATAATTTAACAAATAACTGCAAAATGTAAAATGTGGGAAGAAGACATTCAATAAAGGATGAATAGAAGTGCAGAAATACTCCAAAACCAATATAATCCGGTTAAGGGCTTATTTTGTGCAATAAATATCATTCTCAAATAAGTTAAATGACATGTTTGGAGATGGTGAATAATAAATAGTCAGATGTGTGTAGCTAAAATACAGGCAATTTAGTCAAATATGCTTATTTTCACCCCTCGAGTTGCTTACATCAAAATCAAGGAAATGGGTTAACAAAACACATTTTACACCATTTTCAGTTGATTTGCAAATTGGCCATAATTATTCTTTATCGTCTAGCCAAAATATGTTAAAAAATTCTGAAAAAGTATTTTCAATTTACTGACTTTAAATACATGTGAGTATGCCAAAAAGACAGCAAGCTAAATATTGTGGAATGGAATAACAGCCCTTAAACAGAGATTTTTCCATATGTGATCCTAAGAATTGAAGAATTTTTTTGATCTACAAAAACCTATTTATATACTCAGGGCCTGATTTACCCACGTGTGCTGTGCTAATAATAGGGGTTAAACGCATGCTAACCAATAATGAATAGGTTAGTGTAAATTTAACTCCATAATTGCACTGGCTGCACTAGTTTCACAAAAGACCCCAGTGCAACCGGTGCAATCTATTTAATAAAGGATTTGCACCACTTTTAACTCCACAATTTAAGAAGAGCTAATGGCTGGTCTTAAAGTGGCGCTGGGGTAAAATCCCTTTTGGGGATTAAATACGGGAAGCCATATTTGCCCGGAGCAATTTGCAGCTCTGGGTAAATGAGGCCCTCAGAATTTAATATACATAATTGGATCTGTGGTATTCAGTTCAACTGAAAGTTTAGACTTGAAGACATTTTGCTAATTATCCAACTGGCTTTTTGAATTCAGAATTACTGGAACAAGGGAATATGTTGGCAATAAATACCCTGGAATGTGTTTAATTCAGCATATAACATCAAGGTGTTTGGGACCTCCAGAATACAATGTGTTAATTGCATTGTAGCTAAGAGGTGTTATCGAAACTGACCAGGACAAGGCATCAAAACATAATTTTACATGGCAGACAATTGATGTTGAAATTAATGTAAAATATTTAGTATGTCAAAGTCAATGTTGTAAACAACCTAACAGATAAGTGACAACATATAAGACAAATAACCTTACAGATATATCATGCCAGCTGATAGCTGGCATGAAATACTTATGTGGAGTAAATTTCACCCAGAGCTGCACAGCCTCTGGGGAATCTCACAATGTGAGGGCTCGTTCTCAGTGATAAAGTAAGACCCAAGGGTGAGTACCATGTGGTTTAGGTCCTCACAGTGTGTAGTGTTTACTTGTGGGGGGCATGGGTGGCCATAATATTCCTTTAAGCAGTTTAAGCACACAGAATATTGCTACTAGAGATGGACGCAAAACCAAACTCGAACTTTATGATTTCGGACAAACTCAAACTATTTGTACTAGTTTGCACTCGAACTAGTTCGATTTTCCGGACTCGGACTCCTTGAACAAATTCTCGAATGTATGAGTTTTTTTCAAAATGCCGGTACGCCTCGAACGGCCTCTTCCGAATACCCCCGAATGGCTGGAGATTCATGAAAACGGCCACTTGTGCATTGAAACCGGGGCCCTTTGGGCAAGGGCCTTTTGTGGCTAAAGGGGTCCAGCAGCTCGAACCGGGACCCCCCTCCCTGGCACTTATAAGTGCCCTTGTGGCCCTGTCAAGGGCCCTTTGGGGCTTAAGGGGTCCCGCAACTTGAACCGGGAATCCCATCTTCCCGGCACTTATAAGTGCCCTTTCGTTTGGCAATCCGCGAATGGCCGATTTTGGGAACTCTCCGGCCGTTCAGGGATTTTCGAACGGAAGGGCACTTATAAGTGCCGGGGAGATGGAATTCCCGGTTCGAGCTGTGGGACCCCTTAAGCCCCAAAGGGCCCTTGTCAGGGCCACAAGGGCACTTATAAGTGCCGCAAAGGCACTTATAACATTCGGAAATCCTCTAACAGTTGATAGAACGTTTGAGGATTACCGAAAGTATTGTGTGGAAAAAGGAAGTAGCACGCGTGTGTCCATTTTTATTTGCTGTTCCCCACACACGGACATGTTTCCCAGACCATCTCCCAGGTCCCAGGGGCATGTAAGGTAAGTTTACACTGCCATATTTAACTTTCCAAACTATTTAACCTCCATTGGCTTTAATGTGTCTGTTTTTGGAGTTTCGAACTTTCGAACTTTTTTAGAAGTTCAAAAGTTTGAAAATGGACCTAACTTTATAAGGTTCGGCCATCTCTAATTGCTATCAGTATATCCGTAAAGGCACAAAATAAGGAAATTTGAGCAACTGAACCAATAATTATGTACTTTCATTTTTTTTGTGTTTTTGCCTGCTACATCTCTATGCAGGGACTTATTTCACAAACATAAAATATTACCTTGTTCATATTGCAGGATACATTGCAACACTAATTTATAAAAGCACTTTAACTCTGTACTGGATGCTAATTTTCTTTAGAGATGGCCGAAACTGATGGATTTCTTTCCGTTTTCGGGTTTTTGGATCTCAAAAATAGCTGGAACGTTCATTAAAAACCGGAATCTCGCTCCGAAGTCCCGCAATCTGAAACATTCGAATTTTGGAATCGAGGGGTTCCGTGCCCGAGTCGGACCCGGATCCCATCTCTAGTGGGGATCAGAAAGTGATGTTTTTTGTAAATGGTTTCACTGCATTTCCATAAACCAAAATAATAATAATAAGTGATTTATAATAATAAGTGATAATTGTAATCCTATTACATCACTGAAACGCTTCATAGTTTTATTTTAATTAGTTTTGCTTCTTAAACTTAGCTCTTTTGAATGAATAGTGAATTACAAGACATTTTATCCAAATGTCAGTAGCATAATTATAATCCAAATGACCGCATTTTAAAATAAATCTTCACTCTAGGAAAAGAAAGAAATATGTAAGAAAATAAATTCCCATTTTGCAGAAGTCATGTTATTCTACCTATTAACACTAGGTGGCAGTAACATTAAATCTTTGCATCACCTTCCAAAACTAGATCAAAATTCCTGAAAAGCAAATGCCATTCTACTACTGTAACATAAACAGCCCTAGAAACCAATTCTGTTATCAACCCCTGCAATCAGAATTGAGCTTGCATTGTGAATAATTCATTGTAGCCTAATAAGAATCTTGCCAAGTTGTTTCCCTTTATTCTGGTGAACCCCACAGGCTAAAATTTGATACATTATGGAATTTGTCCCACAGCAAAAGCAGAGACACAACATGCATACATTTGTAAATTTGCTTATTTAAGAAAACACTGATATTTACAGCAGAAACAGCAATCACATTAGCTGCTCTGTCATTCAGTGCATGACAGATTTACTTAATATCTCTGCATTATGTAAACTAGAAAGTCTGTAAGTCTTTATCTTCAATTGTGTGATATTGTTACGTTTGTGATGTCAATCTTACAGCGACCAGCCTCCCAAGTGACTAATAAAGAAAAAGGACTGTAAAATGTGATAAAGACATTCCATGATGAAACAAATGCAAGCAGTTTTTGAATCTATTCAGTGAATTAATCTTTTTCCCGACTTTATTTTTTTAATGGATTGCATATTAAAATATTTAGATTTTATTTTAAAAAAAAATCAAAAAATCCCAGCTACTTATTGTATACCTTTTGTGACTTGTGTCACGTAACTATTTCATGATAGCATTATATATATATATATATATATATAGATATAACACACAGTCAATGTTTTGGCCCTTGATTCTGGACCTTTCTCAAGCCAAACCAACATGTGCAAAACATTGGAAAACATCTCTCATCAATAAAATCTTAGTATAAACACAACTCAATACTTTAAAAGTTCTTGTTGCTAACATACAGATAAGTGTTATTTAAGTGCTGATATTAAAAATTGCTAATATTAAAAAAGGCTTACTGAAGCATCTTACACCTCAGGTGTAACACACCAAAACCACTCCCATTTTCTCTTTTTTGGGAAGACTATAAAGGGGTTAGATTGGTGGAGGGAGATTGACAGCTGTCCGTTCAAGTACAGGCACCTCTAGGCGCATGTCTAATGGTAAATCCGGGCCTGCATCTTAGTATTCCATACTTAATAATTACTTAGTACTATACTCCTAAATATGTATATTCTATTTAATACTTAATGCTCTTTCAAAAAATATTTGGAAACATTGTTCATTTAGGCCCTTCAGAATAACAGTATCCGGGGACTTCTTCCGGTATACTTCTTGTTGCAATAGGAGATGGGATCCTTTACCCTCTCTATGGTTGTGGAATATGGTCTATTGCCATGAATCTGAATAATGCATAAGATGTTCTTACCCACATGGGAACGTTTAAGGTTTGCTACATAAGTGGTGGTACACATAATTGGGAGTTCTTATAAAAAAATGTTTGCTAGTATGTGGGTGTGTAAATGAGGAACCATGTGTCATGTATCTTCTATACGATAAACATTTAGAGCAGCAAAAGCTCCCCCCCACTTTCTGGTGACTAACCATGTGGGTTTGGGGGTATAACTCAGAACCAGGTCTGTCTTATCTAGACAGTAGAGCTGGCCGAACTTCATAAAGTTCAGTCCGTTTTCGAACTTCAGTAAAAGTTCGAAAGTTCGAATTCGGACCTATTAAAGTCAATGGGGGAGTGAAAGTTCGAAAAGTCTGGGTGATTTACAGCTAAACTAACAATGGTAACTTACTGTAAATTACTGTGGCACCTGGGAAATGGTCTGGGGAAAATGTCACTGTCACCAAAACTTGTTTAAACACTTCTTAAACACAAGCAGGCAATTGTCGGGTTTTGCGCAAGCTACATTCGAGTGTTACGGTCAATTCGAGGGTTACCGAACGGTAAATTTGAGGGCTACCGAAATCAAATGATACTTTTGAGGGGTACCTAAAATGAACGATACTTTCAAGGGTTAGCGAACGATACATTCGATGGTTACCGAAAACAATGCATACATTCAAAGGTTACCGAAAACGAACGATACTTTCAAGGGTTAGCAAATGATACATTCTAGGGTTAGCAAAAAATGATCCATACATTCGAGGGTTACCGAAAACAAACAATACATTCTAGGGTTAGCCAACGGCCCGAAAATTTGATAATTATCGAATTTACGATAATTATAGAAAATACAGCCGAGAGTCCGGAAAAATGAACTAGTTTGAACCTGAATTAGTTCGAATAGTTTGAGTTTGTCCGAACACATAAAGTTTGTCTCAAACTCGGGTTCGAGTTCGGTTTTGTGTCCATCTCTACTAGACAGCATCTCAATTGGCTTAAGCATGCCCTTGCTGTTAGCCAATTTGAATTACATGTAAAATAAAGTTTATTAAACATCAGCAGAACATGGTGCTTTATTGCTTCTCAATTTAGACAAAGCAATGTTTCAGTCCATGCCTAGGACCTTTAGGGATTCAGAGATTTTTAGACTTTATTTTTCCTTTATTTTCAACTTTTTAATGATCGCTTAGGCTTATAAGTTTGGTACACATGTTAGATAAATGTCAGAAAAGAGGACCGTGCTCAATAGAGCTTACAGTCCAGAGGATATTGGTATAAGGTGAAGTGATTTGGTAGACTGTAAGTAGATTATCAGTGTACTGTAGTTTAACTAGCAGGTAGGACCATGTTGGTTGAAGAGGTGATTTTTAAGGAAGTTTCAGAGCAAAGAGTCTGAATGTGGGCATGGGGTGGGGAATAAGTGTGGATCAGAGGAGAAGATAATTTGCAGAGTGGAAGTTACCCTTTGGATAGTATCTGTGAATCAGTTCTAAGATGTAGAGAGAGGCTTTATTAGAGAGTGCTGGGCATCCAGTGGAGAGAATGACAGAAATGAGAGGCATTTGAGAAGCAAGATGAGAAATGAATGAGCCAGGCAGCAGATTTTAGGATGGATTAAAGTAGCGCTAATCGATTGTTTGGAAAAAACCCCCATAAAAGATGAATGCAATGGGATATTAGAGTAGCAAAACCAAGGGCAGAGATTTAAATTTGTATGTCATCAACAGACACGTGATACCAGAATCCAAACATACTAATGAGCTGATCAAGACCAAAGGTATAAATAGAGGTAAAAAAACCTGGTGGTTCCCCTGTTCCTATAGAGTAATGAAGGGAAGTCTGTACACACATTGATTGTCAACTGAAAATATCATTCCTTCCTGTTTTAAGCCAAAAATTATTACCTTTTTTTCAAGGCTTAGAGGCCTATATATTTATAAAGGAGTGCTATTTTAGGGCAGCACAATAGGTCAGTAGTTAGCACTGTTGCCTTGCAGCTCTCAAGTCCTGGGTTGGAATCCCTCCTTGGACACATCAGCAAGGAGTTTGTATGTTCTCTCCGTGCACTCCAGTTTCCCTCACAATCATAAAGACAAACTGATAGTTTGTATGTGTGAAAAGTACTTAAATTGTAAGCTATTTGGGGCAAGGCCTGATGAAAATGAAATAATTGTAATGCTATGATATTACAATCACATTATTTTCACCATGTTTATAAACCGTATAGTTAATGTGCAAAGATTTTTGGCCCAACTATATGCGTTAATATTGTTGTATAATGTCTACCAATACTAGTCCAGGTCTGTAAGCAACATTAACGGCGGGTATCTTTAGCTGATAAAACACATATATATGTGGATCTAAGACCCCCATATACAGTTAAATGAAATAGAGAAATTAAGAAAAGCGGACTTTGGAATTTCGAATACCGGAAAAAGAAGAAAAATGGAAATTCAAAAATTGCTAATCATGTTACAGTATTTGATGGATAACAATTTAACACTCCACCCCCCCGACACTTATTTGTAATGGTAAACCCACAGTAATGACCAAAGACCATTTTAAAAGGCTTGACCTTATAAATTGTTGTATGCCAATATGAGGTGATAGGCAAAATGGCGATATGCGGCTGCCACTGTTTTTTGCCGCTTTATAAAAAAGTTAGCAAATCTTTCTTAAAGTGTAACTGTGGTCTCGAATTTTTTCAAACTAGTAAGTATTATATAAAAAGCCTTCCATCGTACCTTCAAAATAAAACCTAAATCACATCTCTAGATAAAATTGGTAAGAAGTTATTGCTGGGAAGGTTCAGCAATATTACTTCCTGCTTAAACACTTCGGGGGCGATGCAATATTGGGCGCAAAATGCCCAAGTCAGTGTAAAACCCACGCAATCCGATGTATCATCAGGTTACCGTGGGTTTTACACTGAGTTTGCATTGCCTGCGCCATTTCCGAGAATGCTCGGAAATAGCGTGGCGCAGGCGATGCAAAACCGCCCTTAGTAAAGTTTTGCGCTACTATGTAGCGCAAAACTTTACGCCACTGAATAGGAGGCTTCAGCCAGCGCACTTACCTGGCAGAGATCCCGCAATGTACAAAATCTCGCACGGGGATTTTTGCATCGCGGGAACTCGGGCAGGTAAGCTGCGTCAGGAAAAAATATTGCATCGCCCCCTTCCTGTTTTCAGCCAAGTGACCAGCCTCAGTCTGCATTAATAGGCTCCAGTTCTCAACTGTCAATTTTTTCCCCAGGTACTTCCTGATTTCCCCAGCCTTAAGTCTTTAGTGTACATGCTTCTCCTCTGGGGCAGTCAGGCGGGCAGAGGTCAGGTCATGTCACTCAATCTACTGGAATCAGGTAGCTTGAACATTCACCCCAATGTAATGTCTCGCAGGCTCATTTTAAACGAAATACTGCAGTCTTTCATTTAACCCTAACTTGTTTTGAGACCACAGTTGCCCTTTAATATGCCCCATAGTATTTTTTGGTTTGAGTCTGTTTCCCAGGTTCTAATAAAACCTTTTTAGAAATTCCTCTCTCTCATTTTTACTTTAATTGCTCTTCTGTTTTTTTACTTTTCCAAATCAATCCAATAACCCTGAATAGATGCGGTATCCCTATTTTGCAATAACGCAACATTAATGTTTGTTGCCGCCATCATAAATTGACGACCCTCCAGTTCAGCAGCCAGTGTTGGCTGGTAAAGTGGAGGGCTGACTTTAATTGCCCACACAGATTGGTACATGATACTAGT
Source organism: Hymenochirus boettgeri (assembly GCA_019447015.1). Lineage (NCBI taxonomy): Eukaryota > Metazoa > Chordata > Amphibia > Anura > Pipidae > Hymenochirus > Hymenochirus boettgeri. The sequence goes on along the minus strand of CM033474.1, from coordinate 180,968,553 downwards.
TGCCCACAGTGACAGGTAATTAATACAAGTAACCCGTAAGTAATAAAAGTTGCCCACAGTGACTAATACGTTGTCCAAGTTGACTGATTAGTAATATAAGTTGCCCACAGTGACTGGTAAGTAATACAAGTTGCCCATAAGTAATACAAGTTGCTCACAATGTCTGGTAAGCAATACAAATTGCCCACAGTGACTGGTAAGTAATATAAATTATCCATAAGTAATAAAATTTGCCCACAGTGACCGGTAAGTTGCCCACAGTGATATTACTACATACTATATATTATGTGTAAACATTACCTTTTTCTGACAATGGCTCATAAAACAATAAAATATTTCACCAAACAAAATCCATTGAAATCTCTAAATTAGAGTTGTTAATGATAATTAAACCACAAATGTTTTGCCTTGATCATTTTTTTCTGAAATATTGCCTTTGTACCTAGCCTAAAACACTTGGTGACCCCTGGTGCAGAGAGACCAACATTTCCCTTTAGAAGGTACAAACCTAAGATCACATGCTGCCAAATAATTTGCAAACAAGATAAAACTGAAGAATATGCCCTTAATTACATAGTTCCTATTGGTTGCAAAATGTGTCAAGAGATCCATGCCATAGATATTGTAAGCAAGTGATTGAAACTATTAATGAAGACTCTATTACTTCCGTAAAGCGAAACTAAAATAACCAGACAATTTTGTCCCAATAGACAGAGCACATTTACAAGGACACAACAAGGTCTATCTCACCTCTAATTTGCTGTGACAAGGGTCAGCTCCCACAAATCAGTTTTCTAAGTTTACTGGAAGTCAAAATGCACAGCACATGCTCTCTAGTGCACAGCAGATTAAAACAAGAAAGCTGCAGCTTTATCCTATCCTGCCCCTTGCACCTAAAAACTGACAACACAGAGACACACCTCTGTTACACACAGATCATGTTACAGCAAATCCTGCCTTTCAAACATAGAACAGAGACTTAATAATGCAAAAGTGATTATTAAAACAATCTCTGTTCTCCAAAAAAAACATTCCTTTGCTTTTCATACAAAAAACAAAAGTAATCTTTGCAGTTTATTTCATATCACACACTGAGGGATCCAATTGAAAATAAATAAATTCATTAGCAAGTCTGAACCTGTAACTTCATGGGCTATGAATTTCTAAAATTAGAGGAATAACCCGATGAGTCACCTATAGGGTAACAAACAGCTTCCAAAGTCTTATCAGGGACTTTTATATTGTTGTGGAGACACCATTATATAAAATATGTTAGGGAATGTTAAAATATGTTAGGGAGGGTTAGGGAGAGAGATGAATGAAACTGGCGAGTTTCATTCTGACAGTGGTTCCTGATAAAGATCTGAAAATCCCCAAATCAATTCTAATCCAATTGCATTGGAATTTTTTGGATAGAAATTTTGAATATTCAATAAGAATTTTAGAATTTTCAATCCAACACATTTTATGCGATTTCAAACACAATTTTTGGGATCTTATTTTCAAATTTTCACAAGGAATTTTCATAAGGTTCCTTGAAGATTATATGGATTGTGAGTTGTACTGGCAAAAACATGTACTGTAGGTAAATACAACTTACTAGAGACCAGGCAGCATGTTAACTCTGTGTTTAGCACTGATGCCTTGCAGCGCTGAAGTTCTGACTGTGATTCCTCCTTGGACAAACAAGAAGTTTGTATGTAGACATACTGATAGGTTGTATGTGTCAAATAAATGTGATAAGATTGTAAGCTACTGTATTCGGGGCATGGCCTGATGTGAATGTATACTTGTTTATTATAAAGCGCTATGGAAGATGCTGGTTTTGACTTCGCCCTCTATGATGTAGGAATATATTAAATCATCAATATTCAAATTTCAAAAGTATCTGGGTGGGGCAGAGAGATTAACTGATTAACAATTTACTAGTAGTAGTGTTGTAGTGCGATATTGGTGTGGCATATATAGGTCTGGGTATCTATTGTGTCCGGATCTGAAATGATGTACAGTATGTGTTACCTATGGCTTCCACTTCACCGAATTCGATACATAAAGAATATATTGCAGGTAAAACTACAAAGGCACAGGTCTGTAGATGTAAATAATGCAAGTTTATTGCAAAACATGTGTGCTACATGTTTTAGACCCACTCGCCCTTCCTTAAGCACTTGATTAGTGGAAAGTGTATCTACTTAATGGGGAATGTTGGAGGGTAGGAAGAGTGTTTTTTGTTTATGCTGTTTATTTAGAAACAACATAGTACAGAGCTGTAGGGGGAGGATAATGAAGTGAACCTAATCTTAGCACAGCTCTGTGAAATGCATTTCTTAGTAGTGTACCTATTTAAAAGGGTCAGGGTTGCCTGATCAGTGAAACATGTAGGGACACCTATTAAAGTATAGCTAAGTTAACACTCATACAAGACTAGAGTTGCCACCTTTGCCTTTAGGACCTGAACACATATGAAATTTACATACAGATGGGTTAAAGCTGAATTAGCAGCTTGGCGCGCCTAATTAAAGGTTTACACGTGCCATTCACGATGCAGAACGCTTTAAAATCGCACTAAATGGGCCATGTTTCTTTAAAAATCATTCTCACCACTAGATGGTGCTTGAGAGGCATTTTCTCCTATTGAGCTGCAATGAAGACTTTGGGTCAAAGTCCAGGCTGAAAATATTGGCTGGTGTGTACCCAGCCTAAAAGATAACTGCCTTTTTAACCAAAAAAATAAAAGACGACGCACAAGTTTATATAACAAAAATACTTTAAACTTACTATTAAAAAATGGGTTTAAACAGGATTTGAACCTGGAAAACCATACAACCATAACAACAACGTTATACTAACTGGAGTTGAACTTGCAACCACACATGCTGTAACCTGTTACCTTACCAGTGTGCTACTATCCTATTCAATAGTTAATGAAGTTATGTCAGACACACCTGAGGAAGGGGATTAAGCCCCCCAAAATGCTTTGTGACACTATGTCTTTAAGTTTAAATTAAATATATTATTAATTTTATTTTTTCTATTACATGTCCTGTCAGGTATAGGTGGTCTCAGGCTTTTCCCTAGTTTAATAAATGGTGTGCCAGACTGACTAACCAGGATCCATCTTGCTGATTAGCTGTATGTGGGATCCTATTACAGTAATTTATTTTCTGGTGATCCCTAATCTATATATAAACATCCTTGCCATGCGGCCACAAATTATAATTTTGGGAGTTTACTAGGTTGCACGGTAATACACTGGAGATGTGCCCCCGGTTTCCCACATGTTACTATCCGATTGCCATGTGATCTGTGCAATGTTGCGTTATCAAAGTGCATGCAATTCACAGAACAATGGTTATCACATGTACTCGAAAAAGCAGATTTTTGACTTTTGGATTGCATGTTAAAACGTGCTAGTGTGGCCAATCACAAAATCTCCACTACAACTTGGACATTACGGTGCCAAAAAACTTATTAGGTGAATTGGGCACTGAGGGTTTTTGAAGGAGTAACTTATTAAACACGTCTGTATACTGAGTTGCATCTCCCTATATTTATCATTGGGGAATATTTTCTGACAGGGAAAGAATCGGGTTTCTTATGACTCCTGGTGGATGACTGCTGCTATTACATGACAGAAAAAAAAGTTTATCTTAATCTCTTAAGCTAATTACGTGTGACATTGTGAGCCAAATGAGCCAAGACGGCTCGGCTCGGCTCAGATTTCTTTTGCGATCTCACAATCCAACCTTCACCCATCTGTACTGCTGTGCTGAGCACCATTGCTTTTAATACATGCTGTATTGCTACACTAAAATCAATGTAGCCTGCATCATTCTTCTTATAGAAATTATAACCAGCCATTTGTCTTATAGATTTCATAATTGTTCGGGTCTTAAAGGCAAAGGTAGCAACCCAAGATGAAACATATCACAATTTCTAAGAAATGCATTGCAACCAGTATAGTATAGTATAGTATAGTATTTGTGGTTGAATAAAGACATATGTCCATCCAGTCCAACCCATCTAGCAATATCCTCATTTCCTGCCTAACTGTTGATCCAGAGGAAGGCAAAAAAAAAACACCAAATTTATGAAGGGGGAAAAAATTCCTTCCTGACTCCAAGTAGCAATCGAAAATTTCCCTGGATCAACTCTACTTTATGTATCAATACCAGTAACTTGCAACATTCCTTGTTTGCAGAAACTCATCCAGCTTTTTTTTTTAAACTGACCAATGAACCTGCCATAACAACGTCCATTGGAAGACAGTTCCATAGCTTTACCGTTCTCACAGTGAAAAACCCTTTCCGAGCTTGAAGCCTAAACCTTTTTTCTTCAAGGGATGTCCTCGTGTCCTGTGACATGTTATATTGGTGAACAATGCCCTAGATAGTTTATTGTATGGCCCGTTAATGTATTTATACACAGTAATCATATCCCCATGCAAGTGCCTTTTCTCCAGCGTACATAATTGTAACTTTTCCAGTCTCTCTTCATATTCAAGCTCCCCCAATCCCCTTATTAATTTAGTTGCCCTTCTCTGAACCCTTTCCATTTTAAAGATGTCCTTTTTGTACACAGGATTCCAAAATTGCACTGCATATTCCAAATGAGGCCTTCCTCTTGTAAAGAGGAAGAATAACATTTTCCTCCCATGCTGGCTCTGGCTGTTGCCGCCTGGCACTGCTTGCTACCTTTAAGTTTGTTATCCACCAAAACTCCAAGATCCCTTTCCAACAGGTAATTACTTATCACAGAGCCATTTATAGTATAAGTAGCACAAGGATTTTTAAGTCCATAATGCATCACCTTACATTTATCAACATTGAATCTCATCTGCCATTTAGCAGCCCAATGTGGGCTAGATCCCCCTGCAACGATTGCACATCCTCTGAAGTTTTTAATGGTCAACAAAGTTTTGTGTCGTCAGAAAACACAGAAACCTTGCTGACAATACCCACTTCCAAATTATTAATAAATAGATTAAATAGAAGCGGCACCAACACCCTGTGGCACCCCACTTAGCACTTTAGTCCATAATGATGAAACCCCATTTACAACTACTTTCTGCATCCTATTCATTAACCAATTTTCTATTCATGTACAAATGTGCCTCCCCAGATCAACAGACCTTAGCTTATACATTAGTCGCCTATGGGGGACTGTATCAAAAGCCTTTGCAAAATCCAAGTAAACTACAACTACTGCTATGCCAGAGTCTAAATTTCTACTTACTTCCTCATAAAGCCAAGCAAGTTAGTTTGACAAGATCTATTCCTCCTAAATCCATGTTGGTTACTACTTATAATGTCAGTCCTTGAAACATACTCACACATAAACTTTCCAGGATCTTCCCCACCACTGAAGTTAAACTTAACCCGGCTGTGAACGACTACCCTTTTTGAATATTGGAATAACATCAGCCTTTTTTTCAATCCAGATGCACACCACCGGACATGAGGGAATCTGCAAAAATAAGAAACAATGGCCTAGATAAAACTGAACTTTGCTCCCTAAGTACCCGAGGATGTATTTTATCCGGTCCAGGAGATTTATTAATATTAACTTTTTTTAGTTCTTTCTGTACCATATCCTTGGTTAACCAAAGTGCACTTAAATCTTTTATACCATTATTGCTACTATACTCTATGATATCTGTACTTGGATCTTCTATAGTGTATACAGAGGGGGAAAAAGTATTCAAGACATTTGCTTTATCGCTATCCTCCGTAACTAACTAATCGCCATTAATTAATGGTGCCACATTCTCAGTCCTCATCTTCTTACTATTACTATACTTTAGAATTTTTTTAGGCTTAGTGATGCTTTGTTCAGCTATCCTAACTTCATTATTAATTTTAGCTAGTTTGATTGCTTTCTTACGCTCCTTGTTACAGTTTTTATAATCCCTAAAGGCCCTTTCCGTTTCCTCTGCCTTAAAGGTTTTAAATACCTTTTTCTTCCTTTCCATTTGCCTCTTTACATCCGAATTCAGCCACATGGGCGCAGATTTATTTTTTTTACATTTATTTACCAAGAGTATAAATTTAGATGTGAACTGGCTTAAAATCCCCTTGAACACAGTCCACTTCTGTTCAGTTCCTTTACCTGATAATACATTATCCCAGTTGACATTCTGAAGAGCTGCTTTTAACCTGGGAAAAATTGCCTTCCCGAAATTAAAAGTCTTTGTTAACCCAGCGCACTTTTCCTTTCGATAACAAAGTCCAAACGCCACTATTTCATGGTCACTATTCCCTAAGCCTCCAGTTACTTTTATATCTATAATGCACTCCACGATGTTAGATATTACCAGATCCAACAGAGCTCCTTTTCTAGTAGGAATCTCAACCACCTGTGAGAGAAAATTATCCTGCAGCAAATTCAGGAACTCATCGCCTTTTTCTGTTATGGCAGTTCCACTACACCAATCAATGTGAGGGTAATTAAAGTCCCCATAATGAGCACACTCCCCAAACTTGCAGCCCTTGCCAACTGCATATGAAGTTGAATCACCTCCTCTCTGCTAGCATTTCATGGCTTATAGCAGACACCAACAATGACATTACCCCCTTTCCCGTTGCTTAATTCCACTCCATATCGCCAGTTATCTCTTCTTTTAAATTTGGCTTCAATTCTTTTTTAACATAAACACATACTCCTCCCCCTTTCCTTTTTTCTCTGTCTTGCCTAAACAAGGCATATCCTTCTAAATATACAGCCCAGTCATGAGAACTGTTCAACCACGTTTCTGCTATACCTATTACATCATACTTTTCATTCAGTGCCATAATTTCCAATTCACCCATTTTGTCAGCCAGGCTTCTCACATTTGCAAACATACATTTTAGATTATGATCCTGTAATTTATTCGTACACTTTAATACACATGCCTCCCTATCCCTATGCTAGCCCCACCCCCCTTTCCGCCCGCCACTGGCCTATCTACACCCTGATTTCCTCCTGGGCTATCTATCCCAGTGAGACTGCTAATACCCTCCCCCCCAAACCTAGTTTAAAATCTCCTCCAACCCTGTAGCCATCTTCTCCCCTAAAACAGCTGCACCACCATCAGTGGGGTGCAACCCATCCCTACTAAAGAGCCTGTAGCAGACAGCAAATTCTTCTCAATAAACCCAAACCCATCTTCCTTACACCACCCTCTTAGCCACACATTAATGCTCCTAAGCTCCCACTGTCTCCCTGGCTTAGCACGTGGCTGCGGTAGTATTTCTGAAAACACTACCTTGGAGGTCCTTGCTTTTAACTTGGCCCCTAGCTCTCAGAAATCATGTTTAAGGACCTCACCTCCTCCTCTAACTTTGTCATTGGCACCAATGTGAACCAAGAACGCTGGGTCACACTCGGCCCCACCCAATAATCTGTCTACACAATCCACCACATGCCGAACCCTAGCACCAGGCAGGCAACAAACAGTTTGGCATGTAGGGTCTTGGTGGCAGATTACCCTATCTTCCTTATAATGGAGTCCCCTACCACTACCACCTGCCTTGCATTCCTGATCCTTCATTCCTCCTCCCTTGTATCAGAGATGGCAGTCCCCTGGGTGCTCAAGGGACTAGTTCCCTCCATACACGCTAATTCTGAGGTGTCCTCCTCCACTTCATTACCTAAGGTGGCAAATCTGTTGGGATGGGCAATCTGGGAAGAAGCCACCCTACCCTTCCGTCACCCACTTCCCCTAGTAACCCTAACAAAACTACCTCCCCCCTCAACCTTCCCTGTCCCACTTCCACCCACCTCTATACTGGCCCCAGCCAGTGCCTGCTGACCTGCTATACTGGCCCCAGCCAGTGCCTGCTGACCTCCAAGTTATGCAATGCTGCAAGCTGCCCCCTTAGATTCTCCACCTCCAAACGGGCAACCCACTCACACCTGACACAGACATAGGTTCCCTGGAATGTCTGCTCCAGTTTCCTATACATGTGGCAGGATGCACATTGCATGGTACCCACAAAACTGTCCCTTCTAATACACAACACCAGCACAGTGACGCACAAACCTTGTTTAATTGCCCTTCTTGTTTCAATGTCCTTTTTCTATGTCCTTGAGATCAAGGTCCTTAAGAGCGAGGGACACGTTCCACACGTTCGTTTCACTCACAGGAAACTTCCTTTTGTTAGGTCCAAACCACAGGTCCAACCATCGTGAACCCTATTTAACTATTAGGCCCCAGCCCCCACACAAATTAGTGCAAGAGCCAGGAAGAGAGGGAAAAAACAAAGCACTTATTAACCCTTTCACAACCTGTTTGTGATTACAGGTGTAATACTAGAATATAGAAGCCCAGCACACCCCTTTAACTGGAAGGCTCATGGAAACATGTAAATTAGCCAGAGGTCCTTATTTCAGGTTCTAACCTTCTTCTTCCCAGAATGCACACTACCTTGGAATGTTCCTAACAGTAATTTCTACTGATTGGCTGTTGGAAGGGTTCAACATGCTCAGTTCTTTACTGACTAATTGAATCAATACTGAGGAACTGAATCAATCAGGCACTGGGTCAAGGGAAGGACCACAAGGGTCTCTATTAGGGGTCCTGCAAAAAGGATGTAAGTATTTTGGAAGCATTTATTTTTACACCTGCAAAATGCTAAATGGGCCTGTTAAGGCCATTAGGATGGAAAAATACTGCTCTTTTTTCTCCTCTGCCGCATGCTCCACCAGGTCCCAACAGACTTTGGACTCTATGTGCATGTGCATAGTGTACAAAGTACATCAGGCCCTATAAGAAGATCAGTGGAGGAACGCGAGAGTAGGAAAGTTTCTTACCTTTGCTCCTGATTCTTACAGGTTTTATTGAAGACTGGGAGGTAAGACACAGCTCCTTTACCTCCCATTCTTTAATAAAACTAAAACCCCAAAGATACTTTTCTTAGGTTGACATACCCTTTAAGGCTACAAAATATTTGAATAATCAGACAAAATAATATCCTTAAATTTTAAATACAATACTAGTGAGGGAGATGCAATAGGTCTACATAATCTCAGTTTCAAAATTCAATCTGCACTTTTATTTTGAGATTTACTCACAGTACATCTTTAAAGGGCAGCCCTAAAATGAAAACTTACATACAGGTAAATCATCCCCCAAACCCCTAAACTGTAATAATTTGAAATCTGAAATATATAAGTCTAACCTGAAATCCTGCACAATGTCCTGTTGCCCGTTTCTGCTTCCTGGTTCTTCCAGTTAGCAACTGTCAGTTATGTATTTGACAGTTGACATCACAGCCAATCACTGAATGTTAATCCCCTGTCTGCCTCTTCTGAGCATGCCCAGGTTCAGTACAGGCTCAGTATAGGTTTCTAAATTGCTCAGTTTCCATGAGGCATCCAGAAGCATAGCAGGCATACAGTAATGAATTCATAGGACAAAATATGATATATCAACATGTTTTAAAGAGGCCGTTCTTTCTAAAAGATTTTCTTATGTGGGTGGAGTTGTCCTTTAACTTCACCTATCAGCTGCCATTAAAAGGTCATCTTGTTATTTGTGCAAACCGCATATTAAATTAGTCTTTTGAAATACCCTTGCAGCCAGGACACTGAAGGGGTTAAATTTTTTTAACCGATATTTAATTGGTTAGCACGACTCTATATGTAACTATAGTAGGCCATACATGCTAGACCTAGAATACAATACTCTACAATACTTGACATTGCACAATAATTGTTTCTTGTCTGGGTGCTGACAATGAAACCTCACTGACAGAATTAGCCTAGGGAAATTATCAGTACAACCTGTAAATAATATTGATGTGCATGGCCTCTTTAACTTAAGGGAGGCATATACCTTATTCATCATTATTTATAGCAGGTTTGATCGATGTGATTGAATCTAGCAAAAAAAAATCTACCTGTGTGTGGCATTAGTTCGAAAGACTGCCCGGCAATTTTGGGCAATCTATCAGATGAAAGTTTATCAGGCTTGGCAGAAGAATTTCCAATGATCATCTGAACCACCACACAACAATCTGATGTTTATGACATGCTTAATAAATGTTAACTTTGTTCTAAGATAGATAGATAGTAAGACAGACAGACAGATAGATAAAGTCTGGATAAAGTTTTAGAAGCAGTAATTGATATATACCCATAGAATTATGTACAGAGTGTAAAGAAAAACGTACCTGCTCGGGGATCCCACGGCCCGTCCTCCATGTCTGAGCACCTTCGGCTTTCTCTGGCAGCTTCTGGCTATCCTCGGTCTTTGGCAATGTTCACGCTTCGTTAGCGACTTCCGATTCAGCAATCCTTGTGTTTGCGGGCGCGCACGAACGTACCTTCTTATACTCTGCGAAAGCACATTCCACTTTTTTTATTCAAAATCTTTCCATTATCCAATCTGCTCTCTTCTTCTTCTTGGCTGTCCTCCTTTTGGTCCCTTTAGTCTATTTAAACCCCTTAGCTCATTGGTCCTTGCCCGATATAGTGGTTAGTTTATCTATCTTGCTGGTGGTATGCTTTTCTTCGTATATTCTCTGTTATTGACCCTTGTCTGTTTTTTGGCCTTGATTCGTATCTACCTGCCCTGACCTCTGCTCGTTCCTGACTATGCTTCTTGCTCAACCCTCTGTACCGTGCCTGGCAGCCTGATTCCTGTTTTTGACCTCTTGCTCTGTTTTTGACTCTGCTCTTGCCTGCTCCTAGTCTGTACCTCGTATTTTGGACCCTGACCTTTGTCTCTTCTTCGTTGTGCCTTGCCTGTCTGTTTCACTTCAGACTTCTCCAGTATTCCCGGCCTCAGATCGGATACCTTGCACTCTAAGTCCAGGGGGCAACCGTGTTCGGTGAGGGGCATCCAGCCTCCTGGCAAACGGGCTTGTCTATTGGCGAAGATAGTGGTTGTAGATTGGGGTATTCGGACTGAAGGAATACTTGGCAATCCGGAGCGTTACACAGAGCTTCTAAGTTGCAACAACACGATGAACAAGATAATAGGGATAATTAGAATTCAGCTGCAGAACACTGTTTTTCAATGTAGATTCTGAATATATTTTACTTTAACTCTCACAAAAAAATCCAAAAATATTGTCATTGCTTTTATTGTCATTACTATTATTTAAAGCAAGCTAAATTGCTACTGCAAAATTTCATAGGATTGACAGACAACTTTTATTTTACACAGCTTTAATTAATAGAAAAATAAAAATAATTGCTTGACTCAGCTGTGTAGCAATACTAGGATAATAGATACCTTGAAAATTCCCCATCCCTAGATCTTATCAATCAGTGTATTAGAGTCTCGCTTGGCTTTGTGTTAGAAAGCTGACAGCCCTGAGATTTGAATTGTACTAAATATGCAAATGCAGCCTTAGTGATCATAAACACCCCACTAGCAATTTATTTTTGAGAAATGGTAATTTCTTATTCCAGTATGTTAATATGCAGTTTGATATCTTTGATTGTGTCTCAGTAACATTTATGCCTTCAGCAGCTTCTCATTTGCACAGTAACAATCTGACTAATTCTGATGCAAGATCCCTATGACTGAGCTAAACTGAGTGAGACCCAACTGGCAAATGATAGTTTTTCAAACACCCTTTTTAGCTTCTCTAATTAAATGTCTCATTAATATTATAATGAATCAAACCAGATGCTTTGCACAGAGGATGCAGCCTATTTTATTAAGACGACTTTATAGGACTAACAGTGATCTGTATTGTTTTGCGAATATGATTTGCCAGAAGTAATAAATGTATAAGGATGATATACAGAACTTTTCTAGACTACATCAATAGACTTGTTAGATCTGAATGCCAATTTTACATTGAGGCTCCATTGTGTTTACTGTATTTACTATAAAATACAAAAGATTTTATTTTACAGAGACCCCAGCATAAAGGATATTTATTACACATTTATCGGTTTTATAGCGTGATCTTAGGCACTTAAAGAAGAACAATAGGTTAACATACATTGTATTATCTTTCAACCCAGAGAATGCAGGTGAAAACAGCATAGTACTTGACCTTCTTACTGATTCAAATACACATCTCCAGCAGTTCAGTCAGTTCCTCTTTGATCCACACCCTTAGCACAAGGGTTATTCGCATCTCTTCCTCAATTTGAAGCATGCTAAGTATGCTTGTGTCCAATACAGATGAATACAGCACTGAATATTCTACTATGTTTCTTCGGCAGTGCATTTAGCTCAGTGACTGTATCAGTGGCCTTTAAAGGGAATAGTTCACTCGAAAAGTGAACTATCCCTTTAATGTATTGATTGAAGGCCAGGAGGTTAAGGAGCTATGAATCTGACTTACCTTCTATTCTTCAATCAATTGATCAAGAGCCAGAGACGAAGGTAAGTATATTTACCTTTCACGTGATCCACCTCTGCAGAGATGAAAATCTCCGACCACTTCCTGGTTCTATTTCTCTATAGCGCGCACACACAATAATCTCCAAGAATCAAAGAAATGCTGCCATATTTAAAAATATGCCCCAATAAATTGGATGCTGCAGACATTATAGTAGGGTTTTCACATTATGGTAGGGTTTTCACATTATGGTAGGGTTTTCACATTATGGTAGGGTTTTCACATTATGGTAGGGTTTTTTGAGGGCTTTAAAATTCCAACAAATCCCACATAGGACCAGTGCATGCCTCTTATACCAAAACAATTTTAAATCCCTTAGGGAACACAAAAACATAGTGCAGGAAAAAATCCCCAAAAATTTAAATTTAGGCAGTTATAAGTCTATTCTCACAGCCACCATTCCAAGATTACAAAATTTCACCATTATGGCTAGTTTCAAAAAAAGAGCCAGGGCCTTTTGGACTCATAAACCATTTGTCATATCCACCAAGTCAGTCTGTTAACAATGCCATATCCCCTGAGGCCACCTCTGTGTCCTGCTGCCTTTAGGCTTTTACCCAAACACCTACAGTCTAGCCCCTTACTGGGCAAATGTTGAGCACATTTGAATTGCTATTTAACAAATTTGGAGTTCCCCTGGCAAAGGAAAAAAACATTCTACCAACAGTCACAGTCCATCAGCTTTAATCATTGCTTGGTTATTTGAATTGTGCTAGCAAGACTATCCCCATAGGCAGGGTGTTCAACAGAAGGATATCCAAGGCACTTTACAACTACAGAGTCATACATTACATACAGGGTAATACATATTATACAAAGTCATACATACCACATACGCAGGTAATACATAATATAAGTACACAGAGTGATGAGTTGCTTACAACAGTACATTGATACAATAAGAAAGAGGACCCTGCCCAAAGAGCTTACAGCCTAGAGAAAATTGGAGTGAGACATAAGGTGACGAGAATCGGTAGGCTTTAAATAGATTGGCAGTGAAATGTGAGAGGCAGTTAGGATCAGGTTTGGTCAGTGAGAGGGTTAATGTCTAGGCTAGGTTATATACTTGCCTGAAGAGGTGGGTTTTAAGGTTACGTTTGAAGGTATTAAGGGACGGTCAGTGACGGACAGACGGAGGAAGGAAGTTCCAGAGCAGAGGGGCAGCATATGAGGTGACAAGGGTGGATGAGAGGAGGATATAATTTTCAGATCGGAGGTCGATATCTGTGGATCAGCTCTGAGATGTATGGAGGGGCTGTATTGGATATTGTTTTATAGTATAGGGTTAGCAGCTTGAATTGGATCCTTTGCGTGTTGGGCAGCCAGTGGAGGAACTAACAGAGAGGAGAGGTGTTAGAGAAGCAAGAAGAGAAGTGAATGAGCCGGGCAGCAGAGTTTAGGACAGATTGAAGTGGTGCCATGCAGTTGTTTGGTAAACCACAAAGCAGTGTGTTTTAGTAGTCTAGCTATGGATATGATTAAGGCATTAGGGACAAATGCAGGAGATGTTTTTGAGTTGAAGCTGACAGGAGTTGGTAAGCGTGTTTATATGGAGTTTGAAGGAAAGATCTAATCCTAGCGTTATTCCCAGTAACGGACATGAGGAGATGGGGATATCGGTGTGTCGGTAATATTAATAGTGAGACTAGGGAGGGTAACAGAACATGTTGGGGTAGGAAAAGAACAAGTTCGGTCTTGTCCATGTTTAGTTTGAAAAAGCGGGAGGGCATGAAGGCAGAGATAGCACTAAGGCAGTTGGGGACCTGGGATGTCAGTGTAGGGAGATCTGAGGCAGAGATGTACATTTTAATGCCAGCTAATAGCTGGCATCAAAATCCTGCAGTGGGTAAGTCCCTTACCAGGATTTACCCACATTCACAAAAGCCATATTGAATCGCGAAAGGAGCATTTACCCAGAGCGATAGCGGCTCTGGGTAAATGAGCCTGTTAAGGTCCTACCAGGGAGATAAGAAGATAGGCAAGAAAGTGCAGTGTCCTGGATACCTAAGTAGTCCAGGGTCTGAGGGTGATAAACGGCTGATAAACAGTATCAAAAACAGAGGACAGGTCAAGAAGAATAAGTAAAGAGTACTGATCCTTAGATTTAGCACTAAGTAGATCATTTGTCACTTTTGTGAGGGCAGTTTCCATGGAGTGGTTAGGGCGGAAGCCTGACTGGCTGCCATGGCATGTTTAAATGAGGAGGAAAAAGTACCAGTGGATAGAGACAAGTTAAAGAGAGAGGTTAGGGCTGGTATGAAGGAAGAGGAGTGTTGGGGGATGAGATGGGTTGAGGGGGCAGTTGGTGAGATGGGTCCTGGACAGGAGGGAAAAGAGTCCCTGTTTTGATATGGCGGTAAAGCTCGTTAGGGGGTGAGTAGAGGGAGTAGCCAATGAAGGGAGGCTAGACATTGCAGTGGCAGGGGTATAGATGGAGGGGGTGAACAATGAAGGTAGGTTAGGTGGTGCAGTGGCAGTGGATGGAAGCTGTAGTGAGGAGCTAGGGTGAGTAAGAAAACAATTTCTGATGTTTTCAAATTTTTTTCTGTGAAATATGAGGCTATAACATAGCTAATAAACAAGGAGTTGGCGAAAGAGAAGGCAGACAGAGCAGGGAGTTAAAAACTTTGAAGAGCGGTTTGGGGTTATGGGATTGTGTGGATATGAGTAAAGAGAAGTAGTTTTGTTTGGCCAAAGCACTTCTGATCCGATAAAGGGCACTTTTATTTTATAGAAAGTCTTTATTTTTGTTGCTCATGTGCCAGCATTGTTTAGGTATACGGGAGTGCCTTTTCATCTTTTTAATCTGATCTGTAAGTCATGGTTGAGGGTTTTTACGACTAAGGCAGCTGATAGATAAGGAAGCAATAGAGTCTAGGGCATTGGAAACTGTGTTATTGTAATGGACGTCTGCGAGGTCTGGGTCAGAGAAGGTGGGCATTGAGATGAGTTATTGGAGGGGGGCAGAGAGTGAATGGTGGTCGAGATTACATAAGTCCCTGCGTCTGTAGATTTGTTTGATAGTGGTCATGGTTGGGACTGATGACACAAGAGTAAATTGGAGAAGATTGTGATCCAACAGAGGAAAGGGAGAGTTGGATATTGAGCAGAGGTGGGTAAAAACAAGATTGATTGCATGCCCATTACAATGTGTCTGCGCAGAGGACCATTGAGTAAGGCTAAGATAGGCGGTAAGAGAGAGAAGTTGAGAGTTATTATTATCGACAGGGATGTTAAAATCCTCAAAGATGATAGAGGAGATGTCAGTGGAGAGAAAGTGGGGTAACCAAGCTGAGAAGTGATTGAAGTGATTGAAGAACACAGTGGTTGGGCTGGGTGATAAATAACCACAATCTGTAGGGGTGTGGGAGAGTAAATACTCAAAAAATAGTCGGTCTCAAAAAATAGACAGGAGAGAGCTGGTAAGGGTGTGATTGGTTCGAAAGCACAGCACAGAAATATGAATACCAACTCCCCCACCGTGTTTTTAAGGGCCTAATAGTGCGGCTGAAATGTAGGCCACCTTACGAGAGTATGGCAGGTGCGGCAGAGTCATAGAGTGAAAGCCATGTACGTGTGAAGGTTTATTACAAACAGACCGTGCGCTACATAATGCACCAGATATGGGAGCAGGGGTAGGGGGAAGAAGAGGAACATTTGCAAAATTTCGTGTTTTACAGGTACTAATGGATGAAGAAACGTTATGGGCATTAGGGTGGGAAATATCGATTATACAAGTGTGGTATAGGATTTGGGAAGATATCAGCAGTATAGCAAGTAAAATAGGGCAAGAGGAGGTGAGAGAGGGATTTAAATGGGCATTTGTCTTGTAGTGGAGGAAGCTGGGTAGTGTTTGATAATGGAAAGTAGTTTAAGGTGGGAAAGAAGGGAAGAGGATTAAATGAAGGGTGCAATGTACAGTAAATAGACTTACCAACAGTGGGATGTTGCAGTGCGGTGACAGATTTGAATATGTAGGTAACTAGCCAAATGACGAGCAAGGTTATTTGGGAGAGGAGACAGACAAATTAAATCAAAACAGATTGATGACCAAACAAATGTTGAATGTACTAATAAACAACCAGTCTAGACTATGAGATAATAAAGCAGATTCATACCAGTTAAAATTACAGTGACGCACATGAGGGGATGCACAGTGAAAAGTGATGAGTGAGGCAATACCGCAGATTCAAACCAGTTAAAATTACAGTGAAACACCTGAAGGCATGCACAGTGAAAAGTGATGAGTAAGGCAATACAGCAGATTCAAAACAGTGAAAATTACAGTGAAGCACATGAAGGGATGCACAGTGGAAAGTGATGAGTAAGGCAATACAGCAGATTCAAACCAGTTAAAATTACAGTGAAGCACATGAAGGGATGCACAGTGGAAAGTGATGAGTAAGGCAATACAGCAGATTCATACCTGTAATGACAATAATGTGTCAGTAAAGATGGAAAGTGATCCTGATGGTGCCCTAGATAATTCTGGTGTTAATTCAGCTCTGCACTTACGAAAAGACTGCAGAAACTGACCAAAGTCAGACTCTGACTAGGGCTCTTACAGATACACGTTAGGGCTTCTATGGAAGCGAAGTAGGATTTGAGGGTTAGGCATAGGTTCCTGAGTTCATACATTGGTAGATCGTGCATTCAAAGTGATTTTCAAGGGAATTATATTTTACAAATTTCAGGTGCAGCTGGAGCACGTGGCTAAGGGCTGATATTTGGCCACAACTGGTGTGCCGCCCCCTGGTCTGAAAGCTGGATAGCACAAGGCCTTACAAAAAACATAACGTTATTGGAATTCTTCCCCATAGTTGTAGCCCTGGAGCTGTGGGGCCCCAATCTTGCCAATAAAAGGCTACTTTGGCATTGTGATATCTAGGGTGTAGTGTGGATCATTAATAATTTGACATCAAATTCTCCCCCAGTTCTATTGTTGGCACAATGTTCTTAATGCATTTAAGCTTATGAACACTGTAAATCCATCTTAACATTACAAGATAGCTTAGGCTTTAGATGTAAAGGGATTTTTTTTCTTCTTCTAGCCCCCTCCCATACCCTACCTTTCCTCCTTCAAAGTTTCTGTATTCCTCCTCCTATCACCTCGCGTTTTTAGGTCCACCTCCACGAGATGTGAAAATCTCTTTGCCAAGCCAATACTTTTTCCGGTCACAGAGCCTGACATCAGCACGCATGCAACATCGGTAAAAATCAAATATATTGAGCTAGTGGCTGCCATGAAAAGAGACTTTGCCCAGTTACAGTTTATGTTAGAGAACACTGTATTTATCTGGTCTGAAATGGTGCCAAGGTTAAAATAGAGAGTCAGCCCTCAACCCAAGCCTTTAGAAAAAACAGAAAACAAATTAGCAAAAGTCCAGGTAAGTGAAAAGTAGGAGCTGTCTTCCTGTAGAAAGGTTTCTGCCTCTTTTCTTGGCTCTGGGAGGGATGCAGGCATGCGCTGTGAAGCCAATCCCCACCTCCATCTAGATCCATCATCGCTGCCCTTTCGTTTATGATTAAACTCCTTTAGTATAATGTAGCTCCCCCCTCTCAACCCAAAACACATGGTTTGTTTCTAAAAAAAGTTAAAAGAAGCTTACTTACCGGACCAGGATCGGCTAAATCAATTGGCAGCTGTTTCTGTGATTGGCTGCTGGCCAAGCCCCCAATGCAACTCCGTTCCTGGAAGTTACATTAGAGGCTGAGGCCACAGGATCCTGGGCTGATAAGGTTCCTCTTGGGTTTTTTTTTTTTTTACAAACATTAGGGTTGGGAGAGGGGGAGCTACAGAAAAAGGTGGACATATCCTTTAAGCAATTAACTTAGGTGATTACTCAATTCAACACCAGATGGCAGCACACAGGTTATTTAAAGGGGAACTGTGGTCGCCAAACAAGTTAAGTTTAAATGAAAGTCCAGTTTCCTACCTTTAAAATGAGCTATCAATCACCTCTCTACCTGCTCCACAGCCCAAGATATAAAGAAATGACTGACCAGAAAGTTAATGAGTGGGAGGCTGACATGTGACATTCCTAAGGCTTCTCCTGTACAGTGCCGCAGGTGAGCACAGTCTCAGACTCCCTCAGTATGTGAGGGAGACAGGAAGTCCCTCCTACTCTCTGCTGTGTGAAGGACTTGCAGCTGCAGCCCTTCTCTCTCACTATGTGAAAACAGCCTTTTCAGGCAGAGTTCTCACTCTGCCTGAAAAGGCTGTTTCCACAGAGTTTTCGGTGGGGGGGTGTCAGAGTGGCCCACAACACCTGCAAATGGGCAGGGCCACGGCACCCGTCAGTGGGCGGGGCCACATGGGGCTGTAAGGGAATGGGCCAAGGGGGGCCTGCAACTGGAGGGACCATGGGGTCCATGAGTGAGAGGGACCAGAAGGGCTGCAAAGGGGAGGAGACACAGGGCAGATTGACTGACAGGTTTCAGAGTAGGAAGCAGGAAGTGCAGTGGACCTGGTGATGCTGCTGCCATATCACACACAAAAATGTAAATATCTTCAAAACTATGTAAAATAAATTGCAAAAATTCTCAGGAGAGCAATTCCTATCAATTTACCTAAAGTCATTTTTGGACCACAGTTCCCCTTTAACTTACAAAAAAAAAAGATGGTACGGAAGCATTTTAAAAGTTGTGAAGTAGCCTATGTTTTTTTCCAGGTTCTTAAACATATGAGTACCAAGTCTCATGATAATTATCCCAGCCCATTTAGAAGTGTATCTTGAACATACATACATACATACATATATAGATATGTACATACATGTGTTGAAATATATAGATTTCCAGTAGGTCCTGTAGTGGGTCATGCTAAAATATTAGCAATCCAGTTTTTATCCCAAACAAAAATTGGGCTGGGCTGGTAAGAGTTTTACTTTTCTCTCCGAAAATCTGTTAGAAATACACAGATGTTATTTTTAACATAGATAGCCTTGTACACACATCCAGTAAGAAAAACGAGGAATGATGGCCGAGCGCATGTGCGATTGCACAGCAAACATCCGTTTCATAACTGCACATATGTATGCATTTGCGATGAGGCCAATAGGAAGGCATGCTTGTTGCAGAGAGTGCCTTCCTATTGGCTTCGTCGCCGACTGGGAGGAGGGGGCAGAGCCTACCAGAGCTGTGCTTTAAGTTACGTGAACCCAGGGGTGAGGACCTAGCGGTTCAGGTCCTCATCCTGGGTAAAAGGTAATGAACAAAGTAGAGGAGCGGAGGGAAGGTAAGTATAATTGTCCTTTAAGGGTGTTGTCACATGTTGACAATTTCATCTTGGAAAATGTGAGTAGCACCCACTAAACACTATAAAAGATATGTTACATGACACTAGAAATATAAGATTGTAGGTTGGCCTCTGGCCTCCAAGCAATTCAAGCTCTTTTCTTAATGTAGAGCATTTCCTTTGGGAACTCTTCTATATGGATGACTTTAGTTGATACCGCACATATCTGGATCTAAAAAAGCAATTGAAGAAACTTGCACAACTGGACAGTGATATCTTCTTCTTGAGCACATGCAAAAAATCTTTGTTCTTGTATGTATAAAATAGATTGCTTTACAAGATTCAGTATTGTATCGTGTCTGAGGAAGAAGCCTAAGTGCTTGGAAAGCTTGCATTTTCAATCATTTTAGTTAGCCAATAAAACGTATTATTTTATATCCAAGATGTCTTCACTTTAGTTGATACTGGAACAGACAATGACCCCAAATACTGTAACCTGAGAAATACAGTTGACCACAGCCACAGTCAAGTATCAATTTTATCATTTTACATTATATTACCAATTTTTTTTACAGAAAACTTACTTCCCCTTGTAATAAGCGTACTGAGAAATCCTTTTTGTCTGTAATTATTAAGATATTGATTTATTCCCGTCTTATGCAAGGTATTTTATTTTATTTTTTTCTTTACTTTTTCTTAACATAGGGATTTAATCATGTACAGAACTCATTTTGAAATTATATGTACAGTAAATGGGGTTGGCTTGAGACATGAGACATGACATGTAAAAACACAACATACAGATCAAACTGAATAAGGCACAGAACATCCCCATGGTTTATCCCATCTTTACTGGGCTGAATAATTTGTATAAAATTGATTGCTACAGTTCTCTGTAGTAGGCTTAATTGCATTTCTAGTAGAACTTAAAAAATGATAACTTTATCTTAATTAGTAGCGTGTTGCTGTATTACATTTGAATGCTTCAGAGAGTTATCCTGCATTTTTAAAACAATGCCTTGGGGCCTTTTCTTTTTTTTTTTCATGCTCAAATTATAGACTTGTGTTGATTTATCAAGAGAAATAGAAGATTTTGATAAAAATTGTAAGAGAGCATAAAGTCATTGTCACATCATCTGATGACATATTTAGTAATCTGTTACAATGAGATGCCAGCATTTAAAATAGAAATGTAAATCTTGCCTCCAGTATAAGGCAAATATATGTTCATTATAGAAGAATGAGATTAACAGATGTACAAATAATGAACTAACTGTTTATAGTATGAAAAGAAAGAAGCCCATAGTGAATATTTCTCAGAATTGATTCATTAGGATAAGCTTTTAATGCCAGCTTGTAGGCAATGTGAATTGCCAAGTCAGTTTGTAGTTGTTATATACAGCACTGTCAATTTAAAGTATGTGGATCCTTAATAAATGTGACTCAGTGTCATTTGCTTGGCTGGGTCTTTATAAAACAGTAAAACTCAGTGCATTTAGAACTGTCATATGTGCATCACTTTATATTTAAAAACATAATTGTATTCCAGATTTCTGACATGCATAATCCTTCCTGCAGCATGGGCTGAATTTAGCATATTTTATTTGTAGTAAAGATGCCCTAGGCAAACAATTATGACCTGGTACACATACATCGATATTTCATTCTGATTGATCACCCAGCCCAACATTTTGGTGCTTGCGTGGATTTCCTCCAGGTACTCTAGTTTGTCTCACAATCATTAAGACATACTGATAGGTTGTATATGTAAATAAAATGATTAGTGAATACATTTAATAGTTATAAAGCACTGCAGAATATTTATTACTATATAAGAAATGGAATACATATAAAAGATGACTTGCTCAGGGCCTGCGATCATTCTTAATGGTAAAGACAACAGCATTGTCCCAAGTGAGATCATTGACCATAATGTCCTTTATGGCACCTAGCAAACTTAAACAAAATTGACTTTTAAGAGCAGGGTTATTCCATTTTGTACTTACAACCCAACATCAGAAGCATATTCTTATAGGTCTAGGTCTACGGTTTTTACATAAAGCTCTTAATTATCTTCAGCAGTGGTATTAAAGAATTGGCTGGACTATCAGCAAAAAGTCCAAAGGCACAAGTTTAAGAGACTCCATAAAAGAGAGAAATTATTAAACCCACACTTTTCTGCTCAGAGTCTAAAGATGTTGGGCATAGTTTAAAGTACAACTTAGAGGCTTACATAAAATTTACAAATTTTATGCTCATCAGAATTGTTTTCTACAAGGGGGACCATTGGTTCAATGATTGGAATAACAGAAGAAGGTGCTACTTGCTGAGACTACTGTACTGCCACTCTCTGGGCTAATTGATTTACAGCACGAGTAGTCTTACCTATTGCTAGAAATCCTCCACGATACAGTATCTTTTCTATCCCATTATAATTTAATGTTATATCCCAATCCTGCATTTCCCTTAGTCCGATTATCTCAACTGCTGTGATGCCTTACTAGACATAGTTGCCCCTAGGATTTAAAGAATAAGGTATTGTGACGGAGGGCTGAAAGGCAGACGTTGGGAATGAGCACAGTTGACTGTCAGGTAGAGGTACAAACACTAACTAGTATGAGAGGAACAGACAGAACATAGTCATAGAACAAGCAAGCAAGAGTATTAGAGGATAAGGCAGAAGCAAAGTTTAGGAACAGGCCAAGAATCATATCATATACAATCAGCAAACTATTTACAAAGGGATAAGGCAGACGCATAGTCAAAAACAGTTTAAAGTCATGATTGGAATAACAGAAGAAGGTGCTACTTGCTGAGACTACAGTACTGCCACTCTCTGGGCTAATTGATTTACAGCACGAGTAGTCTTAGGGGGGGCAAACGTGTTCGGTGAGGGGCATCCAGCCTCCTGGCAAAGGGCTTGTCTATTGGCGAAAGATAGTGGTTGTAGATTGGGGTATTCGGACTGAAGGAATACTTGGCAATCCGGAGCGTTACACAGAGCTTCTAAGTTGCAACAACACGATGAACAAGATAAAGGGATAAATAGAATTCAGCTGCAGAACACTGTTTTTCAATGTAGATTCTGAATATATTTTACTTTAACTCTCACAAAAAAACCAAAAATATTGTCATTGCTTTTATGTCATTACTATTTTAAAGCAAGCTAAATTGCTACTGCAAAATTTCATAGGATTGACAGACAACTTTTATTTACACAGCTTTAATTAATAGAAAAATAAAAATAATTGCTTGACTCAGCGTGTGTAGCAATACTAGGATAATAGATACCTTGAAATTCCCCATCCCTAGATCTTATCAACAGTGATTTAGAGTCTCGCTTGGCTTTGTGTTAGAAAGCTGACAGCCCTGAGATTTGAATTGTACTAAATATGCAAATGCAGCCTGTGATATAAACACCCCACTAGCAATTTATTTTGAGAAATGGTAATTCTTATTCCAGTTGTTAATATGCAGTTTGATATCTTTGATTGTGTCTCAGTACATTTATGCCTTCAGCAGCTTCTCATTTGCACAGTAACAATTGACTAATTCTGATGCAAGATCCCTATGTGAGCTAAACTGAGTGAGACCCAACTGGCAAATGATAGTTTTTCAAACACCCTTTTTAGCTTCTCTAATTAAATGTCTCATTAATATATAATGAATCAAACCAGATGCTTTGCACAGAGGATGCAGCCTATTTTATTAAGACGACTTATAGGACTAACAGTGATCTGTATTGTTTTGCGAATGATTTGCCAGAAGTATAAATGTATAAGGATGATATACAGAACTTTTCTAGACTAAATCAATAGACTTGTTAGATCTGAATGCCATTTTACATTGAGGCTCCATTGTGTTTACTGTATTTACTATAAAATACAAAAGATTTTATTTTACAGAGACCCCAGCATAAAGGATATTATTACACATTTATCGGTTTTATAGCGTGATCTTAGGCACTTAAAGAAGAACAATAGGTTAACATACATTGTATATCTTTCAACCCAGAGAATGCAGGTGAAAACGCATAGTACTTGACCTTCTTACTGATTCAAATACACATCTAGCAGTTCAGTCAGTTCCTCTTTGATCCACACCCTTAGCACAAGGTTATTCGCATCTCTTCCTCATTTGAAGCATGCTAAGTATGCTTGGTCAATACAGATGAATACAGCAATGATTCTACTATGTTTCTTCGGCAGTGCATTTAGCTCAGTGACTGTATCAGTGGCCTTTAAAGGGAATGTTCACTCGAAAAGTGAACTATCCCTTTAATGTATTGATTGAAGGCCAGGAGGTTAAGGAGCTATGAATCTGACTTACTTCTATTCTTCAATCAATTGATCAAGAGCCAGAGACGAAGGTAAGTATATTTACCTTTCACGTGATCCACCTCTGCAGAGATGAAAATCTCCGACCACTTTCTGGTTCTATTTCTCTATAGCGCGCACACACAATAATCTCCAAGAATCAAAGAAATGCTGCCCTATTTAAAATATGCCCCATAAATTGGATGCTGCAGAATATAGTAGGGTTTCACATTTGGTAGGGTTTTCACATTATGGTAGGGTTTTCACATTATGGTAGGGTTTTCACATTATGGTGGGGTTTCACATTATGGTAGGGTTTTTTGAGGGCTTTAAAATTCCAACAAATCCCACATAGGACCAGTGCATGCCTCTTATACCAAAAAAAATTTAAATCCTTAGGGAAACAAAAAACATAGTGCAGGAAAAAATCCCCAAAAATTTAAATTTAGGCAGTTATAAGTCTATTCTCACAGCCACCATTCCAAGATTACAAAATTTCACCATTATGGCTAGTTTCAAAAAAAGAGGCAGGGCCTTTTGGACTCAAAACCATTTGTCCTATCCACCAAGTCAGTCTGTTAACAATGCCATATCCCCTGAGGCCACCTCTGTGTCCTGCTGCCTTTAGGCTTTTACCAAACACCTACAGTCTAGCCCCTTACTGGGCAAATGTTGAGCACATTGAATTGCTATTTAACAAATTTGGAGTTCCCCTGGCAAAGGAAAAAAACATTCTACCAACAGTCACAGTCCATCAGCTTTAATCATTGCTTGGTTATTTGAATTGTGCTAGCAAGACTATCCCCATAGGCAGGGTGTTCAACAGAAGGATATCCAAGGCACTTTACAACTACAGAGTCATACATTACATACAGGGTAATACATATTATACAAGTCATACATACCACATACGCAGGTAATACATAATATAAGTACACAGGTGATGAGTTGCTTACAACAGTACATTGATACAATAAGAAAGAGGACCCTGCCCAAGAGCTTACAGCCTAGAGAAAATTGGAGTGAGACATAAGGTGACGAGAATCGGTAGGCTTAAATAGATTGGCAGTGAAATGTGAGAGGCAGTTAGGATCAGGTTTGGTCAGTGAGAGGGTAATGTCTAGGCTAGGTTATATACTTGCCTGAAGGGTGGGTTTTAAGGTTACGTTTGAAGGTATTAAGGGACGGTCAGTGACGACAGACGGAGGAAGGAAGTTCCAGAGCAGAGGGGCAGCATATAGGTGACAAGTGATAAGGTGGATGAGAGGAGGATATAATTTTCAGATCGGAGGTCGATATCTGTGGATCAGCTCTGAGATGTATGGAGGGGCTGTATTGGATATGTTTTATAGTATAGGGTTAGCAGCTTGAATTGGATCCTTTGCATGTTGGGCAGCCAGTGGAGGAACTAACAGAGAGGAGAGGTGTTAGAGAAGCAAGAGAGAAAGTGAATGAGACTAGAGTTTAGGACAGATTGAAGTGGTGCCAGCAGTTGTTTGGTAAACCACAAAGCAGTGTGTTTTAGTAGTCTAGCTATGGATATGATTAAGGCATTAGGGACAAATGCAGGAGATTTTTTGAGTTGAAGCTGACAGGAGTTGGTAAGCGTGTTTATATGGAGTTTGAAGGAAAGATCTAAACCTAGCGTTATTCCAGTAACGGACAGAGGAGATGGGGATATCGTGTGTGTCGGTAATATTAATAGTGAGACTAGGGAGGGTAACAGAACATGTGGGTGGAAAAGAACAGTTCGGTCTTGTCCATGTTTAGTTTGAAAAAGCGGGAGGGCATGAAGGCAGAGATAGCACTAAGGCAGTTGGGGACCTGGGATGTCAGTGTAGGGAGATCTGAGGCAGAGATGTACATTTTAATGCCAGCTAATAGCTGGCGTCAAAATCCTGCAGTGGGTAAGTCCCTTACCAGGATTTACCCACATTCACAAAAGCCATATTGAATCGCGAAAGGAGCATTTACCCAGAGCGATAGGGCTCTGGGTAAATGAGCCTGTTAAGGTCCTACCAGGGAGATAAGAAGATAGGCAAGAAAGTGCAGTGTCCTGGATACTAAGTAGTCCAGGGTCTGAGGGTGATAAACGGCTGATAAACAGTATCAAAAACAGAGGACAGGTCAAAAGAATAAGTAAAGAGTACTGATCCTTAGATTTAGCACTAAGAGAAATTTGTCACTTTTGTGAGGGCAGTTTCCATGGAGTGGTTAGGGCGGAAGCCTGACTGGCTGCCATGGCATGTTTAAATGAGGAGGAAAAAGTACCAGTGGATAGAGACAATAAGAGAGAGGTTAGGGCTGGTATGAAGGAAGAGGAGTGTTGGGGGATGAGAGGGTTGAGGGGGCAGTTGGTGAGATGGGTCCTGGACAGGAGGGAAAAGAGTCCCGTTTTGATATGGCGGTAAAGCTCGTTAGGGGGTGAGTAGAGGGAGTAGCCAATGAAGGGAGGCTAGACATTGCAGTGGCAGGGTATAGATGGAGGGGGTGAACAATGAAGGTAGGTTAGGTGGTGCAGTGGCAGTGGATGGAAGCTGTAGTGAGGAGCTAGGGTGAGTAGAAAAACAATTTCTGATGTTTTCAAATTTTTTTCTGTGAATATGAGGCTATAACATAGCTAATAAACAAGGAGTTGCGAAAGAGAAGGCAGACAGAGCAGGGAGTTAAAAACTTTGAAGAGCGGTTTGGGGTTATGGGATTGTGTGGAATGAGTAAAGAGAAGTAGTTTGTTTGGCCAAAGCACTTCTGATCCGATAAAAGGGCACTTTTATTTTATAGAAAGTCTTTATTTTTGTTGCTCATGTGCCGCATTGTTAGGTATACGGGAGTGCCTTTTCATCTTTTTAATCTGATCTGTAAGTCATGGTGAGGGTTTTTACGACTAAGGCAGCGGATAGATAAGGAAGCAATAGAGTCTAGGGCATTGGAAACTGTGTTATTGTAATGGACGTCTGCGAGGTTGGGTCAGAGAAGGTGGGCATTGAGATGAGTTATTGGAGGGGGGCAGAGAGTGAATGGTGGTCGAGATTACATAAGTCCCTGCGTCTGTAGATTTGTTTGATAGTGGTCATGGTTGGGACTGATGACACAAGAGTAAATTGGAGAAGATTGTGATCCAACAGAGGAAAGGGAGAGTTGGATATTGAGCAAGGTGGGTAAAAACAAGATTGATTGCATGCCCATACAATGTGTCTGCGCAGAGGACCATTGAGTAAGGCTAAGATAGGCGGTAAGAGAGAGAAGTTGAGAGTTATTATTATCGACAGGGATGTTAAAATCCTCAAAGATGATAGAGGAGATGTAGTGGAGAGAAAGGGGTAACCAAGCTGAGAAGTGATTGAAGTGATTGAAGAACACAGTGGTTGGTGGGTGATAAATAACCACAATCTGTAGGGGTGTGGGAGAGTAAATACTCAAAAAATAGTCGGTCTCAAAAAATAGACAGGAGAGAGCTGGTAAGGGTGTGATTGGTTCGAAAGCACAGCACAGAAATATGAATACCAACTCCCCACCGTGTTTTTAAGGGCCTAATAGTGCGGCTGAAATGTAGGCCACCTTACGAGAGTATGGAGGTGCGGCAGAGTCATAGAGATGAAAGCCATGTACGTGTGAAGTTTATTACAAACAGACGTGCGCTACATAATGCACCAGATATGGGAGCAGGGGTAGGGGGAAGAAGAGGAACATTTGCAAAATTTCGTGTTTTACAGGTACTAATGAGGTGAAGAAACGTTATGGGCATTAGGGTGGGAAATATCGATTATACAAGTGTGGTATAGGTTTGGGAAGATATCAGCAGTATAGCAAGTAAAATAGGGCGAGAGGAGGTGAGAGAGGGATTTAAATGGGCATTTGTCTTGTAGTGGAGGAAGCTGGGTAGGTTTTGATAATGGAAGTAGTTTAATGGGAAAGAAGGAAGAGGATTAAATGAAGGGTGCAATGTACAGTAAATAGACTTACCAACAGTGGGATGTTGCAGTGCGGTGACAGATTTGAATATGTAGGTAACTAGCCAAATGACGAGCAAGGTTATTTGGGAGAGGAGACAGACAAATTAAATCAAAACAGATTGATGACCAAACAAATGTTGAATGTACTAATAAACAACCAGTCTAGACTATGAGATAATAAAGCAGATTCATACCAGTAAAATTACAGTGACGCACATGAGGGGATGCACAGTGAAAGTGATGAGTGAGGCAATACAGCAGATTCAAACCAGTTAAAATTACAGTGAAACACTGAAGGCATGCACAGTGAAAAGTGATGAGTAAGGCAATACAGCAGATTCAAAACAGTGAAATACAGTGAAGCACATGAAGGGATGCACAGTGGAAAGTGATGAGTAAGGCAATACAGCAGATTCAAACCAGTTAAAATTACAGTGAAGCACATGAAGGGATGCACAGTGGAAAGTGATGAGTAAGGCAAAACAGCAGATTCATACTGTAATGACAATAATGTGGTCAGTAAAGATGGAAATGATCCTGATAGTGCCCTAGATAATTCTGGTGTTATTTAGCTCTGCACTTACGAAAAGACTGCAGAAAACTGACCAAAGTCAGACTCTGACTAGGGCTCTTACAGATACACGTTAGGGCTCTATGGAAGCGAAGTAGGATTTGAGGGTTAGGCATAGGTTCCTGAGTTCATACATTGGTAGATCGTGCATTCAAAGTGATTTTCAGGGAATTATATTTTACAAATTTCAGGTGCAGCTGGAGCACGTGGCTAAGGGCTGATATTTGGCACAACTGGTGTGCCGCCCCCTGGTCTGAAAGCTGGATAGCACAAGGCCTTACAAAAAACATAACGTTATTGGAATTCTTCCCCATAGTTGTAGCCCTGGAGCTGTGGGGCCCCAATCTTGCCAATAAAAGGCTACTTTGGCATTGTGATATCTAGGGTGTAGTGTGGATCATTAATATTTGACATCAAATTCTCCCCCAGTTCTATTGTTGGCACAATGTCTTAATGCATTTAAGCTTATGAACACTGTAAATCCATCTAACATTACAAGATAGCTTAGGCTTTAGATGTAAAGGGATTTTTTTTCTTCTTCTAGCCCCCTCCCATACCCTACCTTTCCTCCTTCAAAGTTTCTGTATTCCTCCTCCTATCACCTCGCGTTTTTAGGTCCACCTCCACGAGATGTGAAAATCTCTTTGCCAACGCATACTTTTTCCGGTCACAGAGCCTGACCTCAGCACGCATGCAACATCGGTAAAAATCAAATATATTGAGCTAGTGGCTGCCATGAAAAGAGACTTTGCCCAGTTACAGTTTATGTTAGAGAACACTGTATTTATCTGGTCTGAATGGTGCCAAGGTTAAAATAGAGAGTCAGCCCTCAACCCAAGCCTTTAGAAAAAACAGAAAACAAATTAGCAAAAGTCCAGGTAAGTGAAAAGTAGGAGCTGTCTTCCTGTAGAAAGGTTTCTGCCTCTTTTCTTGGCTCTGGGAGGGATGCAGGCATGCGCTGTGAAGCCAATCCCCACCTCCATCTAGATCCATCATCGCTGCCCTTTCGTTTATGATTAAACTCCTTTAGTATAATGTAGCTCCCCCCTCTCAACCCAAAACACATGGTTTGTTTCTAAAAAAAGTTAAAAGAAGCTTACTTACCGGACCAGGATCGGCTAAATCAATTGGCATGTTTTCTGTGATTGGCTGCTGGCCAAGCCCCCAATGCAACTCCGTTCCTGGAAGTTACATAGAGCTGAGGCCAAGGATCCGGGCTGATAAGGTTCCTCTTGGTTTTTTTTTTTTTTTACAAACATTAGGGTTGGGAGAGGGGGACTACAGAAAAAGGTGGACATATCCTTAAGCAATTAACTTAGGTGATTACTCAATTCAACACCAGATGGCACACAGGTTATTAAAGGGGAACTGTGGTCGCCAAACAAGTTAAGTTTAAATGAAAGTCCAGTTTCTACCTTTAAAATGACACTCTCTACCTGCTCCACAGCCCAAGATATAAAGAAATGACTGACCAGAAAGTTAATGAGTGGGAGACTGACATGTGAATTCCTAAGGCTTCTCCTGTACAGTGCCGCAGGTGAGCACAGTCTCAGACTCCCTCAGTATGTGAGGGAGACAGGAAGTCCCTCCTACTCTCTGCTGTGTGAAGGACTTGCAGCTGAGCCCTTCTCTCTCACTATGTGAAAACAGCCTTTTCAGGCAGAGTTCTCACTCTGCCTGAAAAGGCTGTTTCCACAGAGTTTTCGGTGGGGGGTGTCAGAGTGGCCCACAACACCTGCAAATGGCAGGGCCACGGCACCGTCAGTGGGCGGGGCCACATGGGGCTGTAAGGGAATGGGCCAAGGGGGGCCTGCAACTGGAGGGACCATGGGGTCCATGAGTGAGAGGGACCAGAAGGGCTGCAAGGGAGGAGACACAGGGCAGATTGACTGACAGGTTTCAGAGTAGGAAGCAGGAAGTGCAGTGGACCTGGTGATGCTGCTGCCATATCACACACAAAAATGTAAATATCTTCAAAACTATGTAAATAAATTGCAAAAATTCTCAGGAGAGCAATTCCTATCAATTTACCTAAGTCATTTTTGGACCACAGTTCCCCTTTAACTTACAAAAAAAAAGATGGTACGGAAGCATTTTAAAAGTTGTGAAGTAGCCTATGTTTTTTCCAGGTTCTTAAACATATGAGTACCAAGTCTCATGATAATATCCCAGCCCATTTAGAAGTGTATCTTGAACATACATACATACATACATATATAGATATGTACATACATATGTTGAAATATATAGATTTCCAGTAGGTCCTGTAGTGGGTCATGCTAAAATATTAGCAATCCAGTTTTTATCCAAAAAAAATGGGCTGGGCTGGTAAGAGTTTACTTTTCTCTCCGAAAATCTGTTAGAAATACACAGATGTTATTTTTAAACATAGAGCCTTGTACACACATCCAGTAAGACAAACGAGGAATGATGGCCGAGCGCATGTGCGATTGCACAGCAAACATCCGTTTCATAACTGCACATATGTATGCATTGCTTGGGCATTGTTTGTCAATCTGCCTGAGTGAAGGCATACAGATATCCGACTATCAGCCGAAATGGTATCGTCCATTGTATTGGATGAGTGTACAGACTTTTACTCTCAGAACCTGGCTGTATTGGCTGTATTTACTTTAAAGGACAATTATACTCACCTTCCCTCCGCTCATCTTCTTTGTTCATTACCTTTTACCCAGGGTGAGGACCTGAACCGCTAGGTCTCACCCTGGGTTTGCGTAACTTAAAGCAGAGTCTTAGTGCAACGCTGCTCTGGTAGGCTCCGCCCCCTCCTCCCCGTCAGCGATGAGGCAATAGGAAGGCATGCTTGTTGCAGAGAGTGCCTTCCTATTGGCTTCGTCGCCGACTGGGAGGAGGGGGCAGAGCCTACCAGAGCAGCATTGCACTAAGACTGTGCTTTAAGTTACGTGAACCCAGGGGTGAGGACCTAGCGGTTCAGGTCCTCATCCTGGGTAAAAGGTAATGAACAAAGTAGAGGAGCGTAGGAAGGTAAGTATAATTGTCCTTTAAGGGTGTTGTCACATGTTGACAATTTCATCTTGGAAAATGTGAGTAGCACCCACTAAACACTATAAAAGATATGTTACATGACACTAGAAATATAAGATTGTAGGTTGGCCTCTGGCCTCCAAGCAATTCAAGCTCTTTTCTAATGAGAGCATTTCCTTTGGGAACTCTTCTATATGGATGACTTTAGTTGATAACGCACATATCTGGATCTAAAAAAGCAATTGAAGAAACTTGCACAACTGGACAGTGATATCTTCTTCTGAGCACATGCAAAAAATCTTTGTTCTTGTAGTATAAAATAGATTGCTTTACAAGATTCAGTATTGTATCGTGTCTGAGGAAGAAGCCTAAGTGCTTGGAAAGCTTGCATTTTCAATATTTTAGTTAGCCAATAAAACGTATATTTTATATCCAAGATGTCTTCACTTTAGTTGATACTGGAACAGACAATGACCCCAAATACTGTAACCTGAGAAATACAGTTGACCCAAGCCACAGTCAAGTATCAATTTTATCATCTTTACATTATATTACCAATTTTTTTTTACAGAAAACTTACTTCCCCTTGTAATAAGGTACTGAGAAATCCTTTTTATCTGTAATTATTAAGATATGATTTATTCCCGTCTTATGCAAGGTATTTTATTTTATTTTTCTTTACTTTTTCTAACATAGGGATTTAATCATGTACAGAACTCATTTTGAATTATATGTACAGTAAATGGGGTTGGCTTGAGACATGAGACAGACAAAAACACAACATACAGATCAAACTGAATAAGGCACAGAACATCCCCATGGTGTTTACCATCTTTACTGGGCTGAATAATTTGTATAAAATTGATTGTACAGTTCTCTGTAGTAGGCTTAATTGCATTTCTAGTAGAACTTAAAAAATGATAACTTTATCTAATTAGTAGCGTGTTGCTGTATTACATTTGAATGCTTCAGAGAGTTATCCTGCATTTTTAAACAATGCCTTGGGGCCTTTCTTTCTTTTTTTTTTTATGCTCAAATTATAGACTGTGTTGATTTATCAAGAGAAATAGAAGATTTTGATAAAAAATTGTAAGAGAGCATAAAGTCATTGTCACATCTCGATGACATATTTGTAATCTGTTACAATGAGATGCCAGCATTTAAAATAGAAATGTAAATCTTGCCTCCAGTATAAGGCAAAATATATGTTCATTATAGAAGAATGAGATTAACAGATGTACAAATAATGAACTAATGTTATAGTATGAAAAGAAAGAAGCCCATAGTGAATATTTCTCAGAATGATTCATTAGGATAAGCTTTTAATGCCAGCTTGTAGGCAATGTGAATTGCCAAGTCAGTTTGTAGTTGTTATATAAGCACTGTCAATTTAAAGTATGTGGATCCTTAATAAATGTGACTCAGTGGTCATTTGCTGGCTGGGTCTTTATAAAACAGTAAAACTCAGTGCATTTAGAACTGTCATATGTGCATCACTTTATATTTAAAAACATAATTGTATTCCAGATTTCTGACCTGCATAATCCTTCCTGCAGCATGGGCTGAATTAGCATATTTTATTGTAGTAAAGATGCCCTAGGCAAACAATTATGACCTGGTACAATACATCGATATTTCATTCTGATTGATCACCCAGCCCAACATTTGGTGCTTGCGTGTTTCCTCCAGGTACTCTAGTTTGTCTCACAATCATTAAGACATACTGATAGGTTGTATATGTAAATAAAATGATAGTGAATACATTTAATAGTTATAAAGCACTGCAGAATATTATATTACTATATAGAAATGGAATACATATAAAAGATGACTTGCTCAGGGCGCGATCATTCTTAATGGTAAAGACAACAGCATTGTCCCAAGTGAGATCATTGACCATAATGTCCTTTATGGCACCTAGCAAACTTAAACAAAATTGACTTTTAAGAGCAGGGTTATTCCATTTTGTACTTACAACCCAACATCAGAAGCATATTCTTATAGGTCTAGGTCTACGGTTTTTACATAAAGCTCTAATTATCTTCAGCAGTGGTATTAAAGAATGGCTAGACTATCAGCAAAAAGTCCAAAGGCACAAGTTTAAGAGACTCCATAAAGAGAGAAATTATTAAACCCAATCTTTTCTGCTCAGAGTCTAAAGATGTTGGGCATAGTTTAAAGTACAACTGGAGGCTTACATAAAAATTACAAAATTTTATGCTCATCAGAATTGTTTTCTACAAGGGGGACCGTTGGTTCAATGATTGGAATAACAGAAGAAGGTGCTACTTGCTGAGACTACTGTACTGCCACTCTCTGGGCTAATTGATTTACAGCACGAGTAGTCTTACCTATTGCTAGAGATCCTCCACGATACAGTATCTTTTATCCCATTATAATTTAATGTTATATCCCAATCCTGCATTTCCCTTAGTCCGATCATCTCAACTGCTGTGATGCCTTACTAGACATAGTTGCCCCTAGGATTTAAAGAATAAGGTATTGTGACCGAGGCCTGAAAGGCAGACGTTGGGAATGAGCACAGTTGACTGTCAGGTAGAGGTACAAACACTAACTAGTATGAGAGGAACAGACAGAACATAGTCATAGAAACAAGCAAGCAAGAGTATTAGAGGATAAGCGAGAAGCAAAGTTTAGGAACAGGCCAAGAATCATATCATATACAATCAGCAAACTATTTACAAAGGGATAAGGCAGACGCATAGTCAAAAACAGTTTAAAGTCATTAATGATCAATCTCAAAGAAATCACATTATTGGCAGAGTGATAAGCCAAATGCTATAACAGGCAAAGACAGAAAGCCTTAGAGATTTAAAGGGCATGTCCACCCTCCAAACTAAAATTTAGCCCCACTGTGTAGTTTAAAAAATCCAGGTCATGGTATATCTGTTGTATTCAGTTAGATCAACTGGACTTGAAGTTTAGTTCTTGAAGACGTTTCACTAGTCAACCAACTGGCTTTCTCAATTCAGAATGACTTGTACAATAATCTGTTGGCAATTATGTACCCTGGAAAGTCCCAATAAGCATATCACAGCCAGGTGTTAAGGACCTTCTGAATGCAAAGCGTGATTGCATTGTGGCCAAGAGGTGCCAAAAACAGGGTAAGGTGCCAAAACAGCATTGTACATAGTAGACAGTTGGTGTTGAAAAAAAAAACAAAACACCTCTATTCAGGCTTGGTTTCTTTATTTTCACATAAATGGCCTCCTTGACACCTCTCTTGAACCAGTCTTTTTCCTTTGCCAATATGTTAACATTACAATCTTCAAAGGTATACCCTTTTTCCTTAAGATGCAGGTATACTGCTGGCTTGTTGCAGTTGCTGTTTGATCTCCCCCACATACAAATCAGAGCACTCTTCACTACACTGCGTATATGATGTTGTTTTCTTGTGTTTCGGTATTGGGTCTTTCGAATGTATCAATTGCTGCCTCAGTGTGTTGTTCGGTTTAAAGCAGACAGGGATACGATGTTTTTTGAAAATTCTTCTTAATTTCTCTGAGACCCCTGCTACATATGGGATGACCAGGTTTTTTCTCCTGTCTTGCTTTTCCCCTTCACTGTTGGTATTCGTGTTCTTTTCTTTCCTTCTACCTCTTTTGACAAAGGCCCAGTCTGGATATCCACAAGTTTTAACGCCTCCTCTGAGATGTTTCATTTCTTTAGCCTTTGCCTCTGTCTAGTGCTAATGTTATCTGCTCTGTGTTGCAGGGTTCTGATGACACCCAGCTTGTCATTTAAAGGGTGGTGGGAGTCAAACATCAAATACTGATCTGTGTGGGTTGGTTTTCTGTAAACCTCTACTGAGAGTAGAAGTAGAGGTTTACAGAAAAGAAACCCACACAGTATTTGATGTTTGACTCCTACCACTCTTTAGATCACAAGCTGGGTGTCATCAGAACCCTCAGGATTTGAAGACTCAATTGAGGATAGAGGAGTTGGTAAAACAGCTGCAATGCATACACAGAGAATGGGGAAATACTGTACCCCAAACAGAGGTGGATTTAACAAAGTGAATTAGAAGTGGTCAGAGGACTTAATCCTTACGTTTGACCAGTGGAACAAAGTATGCAAGATAAGGTGTGTGCTACCAGTGAAATACATAATTACTCCTTTGGGTTCTAAACAATTTGGGATTCATTTAAAAATATCATGATTTAGCATGAATTGATGGCATAGCTAATATCTTGTGAATTATGGGACAGTCTATTGTAAAATTGCAGTAAGCCACAAGCAACCTGATATACATGAAAAGCTAGAAGGACAGTTATTACTGAATACATAAAAGTCTGTTCTGAGCAAGATTCCGTCTTCAGGGATTTACAGTATTTATCAGCGTACTGAATGACACGTCGAAATCATACAGTTTTTTTAAATTTACAGAGAATCGCCAATTTTTATGAGGTTTGTATGTCTGTAACATCCATAAACCTTTGTAAATGTAAGGACACTCAGAGCACAACATTCATGTTATTATGTTGTAGATTGTATTGAAAAATGCTAATGGAAAATGGATTTCTTTGCAGATGTTTATAAAACCCTCTCTTCCCTTCCCAAAATGCACTACCTCTGAAATATAGCAGATATTCAACATGAAATTCCATCTTTAATATCAGAAGCACCGCTGAGTGAAGACCTGGCAGTGCTTCTGTTTTTATCTTCCTAGTTTTGTCTCTGTTGTTAAAACGGATGGCAATGCATTTCCAAGTGGCTCTAAAAATATGCGCACATTCATACCAACACAAAAAAATGTTTCCAGCATGCAGGGCCTTAGTGTAAATACCAGAGACATATGTACGGATAGAACAGAGGGGTAATAATGCATTATTTTCAGCCGAAATATTTTACAGCTCAAAAAAATTAATATTATAAAGATGTTGTTCACCACAGCCCATTTATTCTACCGCCAAACATCACTGATTGGTATTTTATTAAAAGGGGAAATCTGCTTACTTCAACACTATTTTTCTTCATTTTAAAATATTTTACAGTAAAGTCAGTAAAAGTGGATTTGCTTTTGAAAAGGTGATGCATGTTTTGTCATGTAATTCACTGAAGGCAGATTTGATCAAGTGTTTCGACAACAGGGCATAACATTATCCAGAACATTCCAGGCTGTAAAGAGACTGCTGTGCCAGAAGAACCTCTACAGACTTATAATTAGTATCAATCAATGTGACACTGCTATAGACATCTTTATTACTTTAAGTACACTAATCAGATACTTGTGCATTCAGATCTAAAGATTGATAGGCAGATAGACAGGAAGAACTCCCCTATAGAGAATTATTTGGAATTATCTACACTGATAATAAAAAAAAGATCAAGTAAAATTCAGACACAGAACAAAGCAAATGCTACGATCGACTATTGTCAAGCATAATGTTGGGAATTTGAATTATGTGCATTTCATTAGTGGATATAACTTTTGTTACCCTGTGTACTCATCCTGCAACATTTTTCACTGTGTGAAAGAAACTGAAAATCAGTACATGAAGTGCAGATACGGTACAATATGATAGAAAATTCCCGTGCTTGCTTCTAAATATCAAAAGTATAAATTCACTGACAGAAAGGGATGCTAGACACACAGCCTCACTGCTAATTTCTCCATAAATAGCAAATTATGGGATAGCTTTACAACTTCAGCCAGGCAACAATGATAGCGTAATAGTGTGTGTGTTGGGGCATTAACCTTCCTTTAGAAATTATAATTTGCACACATAACTATCTTACTATATTCAATTAGATTACAACCAACCAACTAACCATGAGAATACTGTATGAGTGCATATTAGAATTATTAAAAACTCATGCAGGGGATCTAATACTTACCTTCTGCGCTCCTCATTCTTCTGGGTCCTCTTAATGCAGTACTAATTAGCACGAGTTACTGCTTAGCAGGAACGAGGAAGTTAAGGAGCACAAAAGGTAGTTTTTTGAGTTAACCCCATGCTAATCCATTATTACTTTGGGAAGTGTGAGTTTAACTCCATTTTACCACCCACTGAAACCCTACATATTACATCTCGCTGTTTATTTCTTAAGTACAAAATAATTGCTTGTTGTTAAAATTATTAGTTCTTAAATTATTGTTAATGAGCTATTAGCCCCCTTGTGGCCCTCAGAAGGAAAATTTTGAGGTCCTGGTGCTCAAAATCAGGACCCCCAGCTCTTAACCGAGCCATTGCAGTTCTAACAAGAGCCTTAAATGTTTAGGATAAGGGGGTCCCGCAGCTTGAACACCGGGACCACCCCCAGTCCTAATAAGGACCTTACAGGTTTCTGCCATCTTTTTCTTTTCATCTTTCAAAATCTTAAAATATGATTGGTCAATACTATACATACTGTACTGTACATGGCAATAATGGGTGGCAGTACTAGTGACACTAGTACCACGGTTAATAAACTGTGATTCCCATTTTTGCATTTTTTTAAAAGCGTTGCGCTAATTGTTTTTGCAATGCGTGTCGCTATCTTCATGTCGGTAATAACATAGGTTTATTATTATCAGTACTTGCAAAAAACCACTTTTATAAATATAAAATTTATAAATATACCCCATCATTATTTTTAGAACAAACATTTTTATCGTTTTTTTTATAGCTGGTAACAATAAGCAAGTATATAGTGAAGTATATATAAAATAATCTAAATATAAGAATAATAATAAAAATACAATTAAAATGAATAATGCTCTTTTCCAAATAAGTATACATCCCCCAATAAGTAATATTGTGTAAGCATGGGGTTTACACTCATTTACGCTTATGCTGTACACTTAACAGGGAGATTCAATAGTTACAATTTTGCCCCAATCAGATCTTATTTAACATTTGAAAGCTAACATCGGATTGGTTGGGGGCAAAATTAGCACCATTTTTAATGATAAGAACTTTTATTAAATCTCAACTTTATTGAAGATTTATTCAATAGTAGAAGTTTTGCACAAAATTTAGGCCATCAGGGTGATAAAAGTTTGCAACAAATTCTCCTTTCTTCATCCTGCTCCTGTAACTGTCACAGCTTGAGTACTGCATCATTGGGGTGTGGCAATGTAAGCATTACATTCCATATTAAATTGCTCTGCAAGTGTTGTTACATTATCTTCACCAGGCAATTTGGTCTTACTTGCACATATTTACATACAAAGCTTATATACCTCTTTTTCTCCTCTTTAATGGAATCATTATAAACACTCTTTTACTAATATATTTGATCAATTAGAAAAGATTGCATTATCTTGACAATATTATATTTAAACAAACAAACAAAAAAACATGTGAACGATATACCATCTTTCATGGTATTGTTAAGCAATTTAATTTCCTTGTGAACCATCAGGGTTATTCAATAAAAGTTCTTATCGTTTAAAATGGTGCAAATTTTGCCCCAACCAATCAGATGTTATCTTTTAAATGTTAAATAAGATCTGATTGGTTGGGGCAAAATTTGCAACATTTTAAACGATAAGAACCTTTATTGAATAACCCTGCATATTTACTAACCCGCAGTATCAGAATCTTCCAGTGGTCGTACATTTACAATCAATCTACCAAACAATGCCAGGACAATACTGTGCGGTAGTAGACTACTGCAATGGAATTGTATTGGCCAGCATACAATTACAATCAAAATCCAAATTGTATGATTGTTAAAGGCATGGTATGGCTAAATATTTTATATTGCACTGTAATTGGTTCCTTGAGATGGCCGAACTTTTGAAAGTTCGGTCCGTTTTCGAACTTTCGAACTATAAGGAAAGTTCGAAAGTTTGAAAATGGACCCATTAAATACAATTAAAATATCAATGGTAACTTAATGTAAATGGCTGTGGGACTTGGGAAATGGTCTGGGGAACATGTTTGAATATCCAGGATTTCGAAAAATCGATTTTACTCTCACACATGCTACTTTCAAACTCTCGCGTTCGAACATTCGATAATTTTCCTATGAACGGCTAGTGGATTCGATGTAAAAATAGACATTTTTCTTCATGGATTCGTTGCTCACATATTGGCATAATAGACATTTTACTCGCGGATACGATGCTCGCGTCTAGGTATAATGGACATTTTACTAATGGATTCGATGCCCGCGTATAGGTATAATAGACATTTTACTCGCGGATTCGATATCTACTTGCTAATAGGTATAATAGACATTTTACTCGCAGGTTCGATATTTACTTGCGAATAGGTATAATAGACATTTTACTCGCAGGTTCGATATTTACTCGCGAATAGGTATAATAGACATTTTACTCGCATATTCGATTTCCTCGAACGTTCGAACATTCGATAATTATTGAAAAAAAAAAAGTCCGTAAAATATCGAAAATCCGGGTCTGGGATTGTTTTAGAAGTCCGAGTTCGTTCGAACTCAAATAGTTCGGCTCCAACTCGGGTTTGAGTTCGAGTTCTAGTCCATCTCTTTTGGTTACATTCCTACCTGTACGTGATCGTTAATGAACAGACATTTCTAATAGTGTTGTTGTACAACTGTGAATGCTGAGTAAGTTTGTGTACATGTACTACAAATGGTGGCAGTTACTAATGGTTTATGGTATATATATTAGTGTAATGTAAGTAGAAGAGATGGGTAACTCACAGTCAGGGTTCGAGGTTTTGGGGTTGGCTGCAGGTAAGATAAGGGTGTTTAATGCACCACTAGGCTGAGAGTTGAAGTGCGCCCATCACATCTATTACATCACATAAAGTTTCTCTGAGCTAACGTCCTTTTCCTAAGGTGCACACTCTCCTCATCTGGTCCCTTTTTGGAAGGTTCAACCTGTTTTCATCATTCAATTCTGTGAAAAACAAGGAAAACTGCAGAAGGAGCACTTTAACATCAGATTTTTAGTTACAGATTGAGATTAACATTATATATATACAATATCAAACTAAATACAATGGATGTTTGTGTTTATTTTTCAACCATTTTGTACTGTTGGTAGAGTTTTTACTTGGCTGGCTCCCAATCAAAAACTGTATACATCATTCCCCATTCTTACCAAACCAATCATATCAAGTGTTTTTCAACCTCTATGGAAAAGGGAAAATTCCTTGTGTGTGTGTACAGAAATATTATATATACTATACTTGCTATGTACATTTACTGTATTGCCTATATTGTCTAAATTGACTTTATAAATACACTGAAAATACCGATATTTACCATTGTGATTTCCTCCCTTAGTGAAATGCCGATATGTGATCATTTATAAATGGGCCCCTTAGTATTAATTATTGAAATGTGTCACAATACTGGAAAAATAAAAACTTGTTTTAAAAAAGATTCAGGAAAAGGGGAAATGGGAAGTCTTATTGGACTTCCTGCTGTTTACAATTTATTTCATATTTGGATGTTGAAAAACAGGAAAGTGGCATTTGAACACATGACATCATCTCGCTTCTGCTAACAATGAAATGAATTTGTAAACCAAATGACGGTACTGTGTAAATTCAGATAAATGTTACAGTATTGCGTATGTTATACTAAATCTAAACTCCAGCTGACAGATAACGTAGCATTAGATTTGATAAAGTATTGCTGAAGTGACAAATTGAACAATGCATTGAATTTATTCAGTGTCTATATGGCTTAACAATATAAAGAATGAATTGAACTATAGGAGATTTGAGTTCAGCATTAGTTTATACCTCTGCTTATTATTCTACTGGTAAAGATGGAACATTACATAATGGCACACAGTAAACATACAGGGAGATTCAATAAAAGTCCTTATCGTTTAAAATGGTGCTAATTTTGCCCCAACCAATCAGATGTAAGCTTTCAAATGTTAAGATAAGATCTGATTGGTTGGGGCAAAATTAGCACCATTTTAAACGATAAGAACTTTTATTGAATCTCCCTGTATGAGTTAAAAAAAAGAAATGAGGCAAAAAGGAAAGAATGAAACACAATTATAGCTTGTGCTGAAATGAGCATTCATAAATGAGCCTTATTGTGTTACAAATGATATGATACATAATAATTTGGATAAGGAGGAGAAAATTAATTTGTAAACAGTTTGAATTGAATACTTAGTTGTTTAAACATACTGTATGTATCCTCAAATTACAGGAATGTAAGGGTCATTGGGTTTATCTAGACATATGCACTTCCATATGTTTCATGTGCATGTTTCATTTCCTACTTGAAATCTTTAAAGGAATTGTACACTGAAAAAATTACTTTGCCTCATTTCAATCTATAAATTAATACATGATAGCAGCACTTACTCTGATGTGTTTGTGTTGCTGCTA
The DNA here is from genome assembly GCA_019447015.1 of Hymenochirus boettgeri. Lineage (NCBI taxonomy): Eukaryota > Metazoa > Chordata > Amphibia > Anura > Pipidae > Hymenochirus > Hymenochirus boettgeri. The sequence goes on along the minus strand of CM033474.1, from coordinate 180,926,831 downwards.
GGAAAGGCCGAAACTGTTAAGTTTCGTTCCGTTTTTTGGATTTGCAGATCTAGAGAAAATCCGAAGATCCAAAAACGGAACATACTTTCGGGACTTTGGAGCCCATTTTTGATAATTATCGAACGTTCAAGGTTATTTTCGAGAGGGAATTTCCCACCACTGTCACTATTGCAGCCTCAGCAAAACTACACAAAACAGAAGAGTTTATGATACTAAGGCACTTGATTGACAGCTGAAATGTAAGATGTTTCATACTGGATATCTAACGAAAAATTGACAAAAAAAATGGTACAGTGATAGTTGGGAAGAATTTTACAAGGCTATGTACCGAGAATCACTATCCCTCTCTATTGCCCCCTTTAGGCAATGCACTGCGGTGATTGGGACTGGAGTTTGCCTTTTGCAAATCTTTTACACCAGCTATCTGCTGGCGTTAGAGAATGCGTCTTAAAGTGCAGTTAATATCTCAGTACATTGGTTGCATCAGTTACGTGACACAAATTTTGTCTTAAAGTCACGTTAACGCTTGATACATTGGTTAACCTGACTTTAAGACACAAATAGCTGAAAATGGCTCTCAGTACATAGCCCTAACAGTAATAGGCAATCTTACATTACTTAGCCCATCATTTTTACTATAACAGTAAAAGGCACAAGTGATCTTTAGTAAAAATGTTATTATATTTAGAGGCATGTTTATAAAATTGTATTATAGCACATTAATGGTTTCAGGTATATATTTTAAGCTAAAAATATTTTCTGTTTTCTGACTTTTTTAGAAACTTACCAAAAAATGTTGTTTATGAATGTGGGATATGAAATATTTTCAAGCTCCAACATCTGGGGAAGTATGGTTGTATTGAAAATCGAACAGTACATTCAAGGGTCACGGAATTCAAAGGCTACATTTACGAGTAATTGAAAATCTAACACTACTGAGGATTACGAAAAATCGAACAATACATTTGAGGGTTATTTTTGAGGGTTTTGTGGTGACTGCCTCAGAGATGCACCACAAGAGCTACATGTTATGGCATAAGAAAAAGCATTTTCTTACTTTGGCCATAATTTTGTTTGAAAACTCTACCCCAATATAATTTCTTGGATTATGCTAAGGCTTTTGTTACAGTCCCCCATCGGCGACTAATGTATAAGCTAAAGCTATAGGATGCAGAGAGTAGTTGTTAATGGGGCTTCATTAATATGGACTAAAGTTCTAAGTGGGGTGCTACAGGGTTCTGGGATGGGGCCGCTTCTATTTAATCTTTTTATTAATGATTTGGAAGTTGGTATTGTCAGCAAGGTTTCTGTGCTGATGACACAATGATGCATTTTGGACTTAAAAGTCATTGTGCTGCTTATACTATAAATTACTGTGTTAAGTGAATCCCTGTTGGAAAGGGATCTTGGAGTTTTGGTGGATAACAAACTTAAAGGAAGCAAGCAGTGCCAGGCGGCAACAGCTAGAGCCAGCATGGTATTGTCTTGTATAAAGAGAGGTATGGATTCAAGGGAGGAAAATGTTATTCTCCCTCTTAACAAAGAATTGGTAAAGCCTCATTTGGTAATATGCAGTGCAATTTTAGAATTCTTTATACAAAAAGGACATCTTGGAAATGGAAAGGGTTCAGAGAAGGGCAACTAAATTAATAAGGAGATTGGGGGAGCTTGTGTGGGGATATGATTACTGTGTATAAATACATTAACGAGCCATACGATAAACTATCTGGACCATTGTTCACCAAAAGAGCATGTCAGAGGACACGCGGATATCCCTTAAGACTTGAAGAAAAGAAATTTAGTCTTCAAGTTCGGAAAGGTTTTTTTTACTGTGAGAACAGTAAAGCTATGGAACTGTCTTCCATTGGAAATTGTGATGGCAGGTTCATTGGTCCATTTCACAAGGAATGTTGCAAGTTACTGGTATTGATCGATAAAGTAGAGTTGATCCAGGGATATTTCTGATTGCCACTTGGAGTCAGGAAGGAATTTTTCTGGATCAACAGTTAGACAGGAAGTTTGGGTATTGCTGAGTGGGCTGAACTGGATGGATGTATATGTCTTTATTCAACCTCAAATACTATACTATACTATAATGGCTTTATAAATATTTCCCTTATTAGCATGTGGACATTGTCCTTTTCTGTATCTAAATTGTCAGTTTAATAAACAGTTTAATAAGTGTGTTCTTTTCATGGCCCTTGTAAAACCATTTTATTTAACTTGGCTCCTGTTGTGCATGAGTAATGTTATCAATCCAAGTTTGAAAATCTAAAAAAAATTGTAAGAGAGGCAATTGACTCCACAAGAGATTACAATACATCACAACAGGAAGTGACAGAGCAGGAAGTTGCATGCTAACCTTGCTCAATCTTCTCCTATGCTCCCCAGCTAGAATACTCAGTATTAAAAACCAATGCAGTATTAAAAACTAATGCATGTCCTCCCTTAAAACAAAAAACTGGTGACTTGTCAGTTATCTGCCCACAACCCTACTGCTATTTTACTAGTTTTTTTACATGTATTTGTAACCAGATACTGTATTTCATGATAATTTCTATTCCTTTCTGCCAAAGGTATCTGCTTCCTCCCTCTGCCTAATGAGGTTTTTTTATAAATTTGAGCATGTGCAGAAGAAGCAGCATGAGAAAAAACTGTCATATTTCATATTTATCTACCGTTTTAGTTGATAAAGATCCAACTCACAAGCTACTTCTTATTAATAATGATTTATATGTCTACTAACAATAGAAATCCTGTTTGTTTTACCCATAAATGTACATAACAAACCTTTCTTATAAATAGCGTCAAAACTAATTTCAAAAAACATTTATGATTTAAAATATAAAAGTGGTGGAGATAGACACAACCTAAAGAAGAATCGACACTGGTTTTGATACATGTTGTGTCTATCTCCACAATAAATGTTTGTTTAGCAGACTTACTGCTAAGGCTTTCTTGCAAACTTATTTTTATATTGCTAGTGTTTGTCTTCAAGTTTGTCCCAAAGGATGGTATTTTTAAAGAACTAATAAGTAGACATAAATGAAACTGGCGAGTTTCTTTCTGAAAATTCTGAAAATCCAATACATTTTTGATTGGAAACTTTGAATTATTTTCTGCATTTTTTGACTTTCAATGCATTTTTGAATTTTCAACTGTTTAAAATTTCTGACTGCAGTATTAGCCTTCTTAAAATTCAGCAAATTCAACCATAAATACTGTCCCAAGTCTCCAAGCTTTTCATGAAAATTTATGAAAACACACGTAAGATTTACATTTGGCAAACACATAAGAAATAGTGATGCGTCCCGGTTTGCAAAGTTAAAGGATATTTTTAATTTTTAAAAACTAGCAACTTATTGTTGGAAAAATCAAGGTTAGGAAAGACTGTTAAAAGACTGTTCAAAAATGACATTGAGAAAGAATATATTCAACAATCTAAAATTTGAAAATAAAGTTTTGTTCATCTCTAATAACAAATAGTTATTTAAGCTGCTTGATCCATCTCTCTATAGGTATCTCTATAATACAGTCATAAGATTTGCCTATACACTATTACTTAGATTTTCATGGGTTTTTTTGGGGAGATTTAAAGATATTCTCTATGATACTCATTAATGCTCTAAATCTTAAAAAAAAATAATATTTCAAAGCCTCTTGACTTGAGCCCATTATTGCAAACTGATCCATTACATCTTGATAATATGATAGATTGATCAAATTCCTCAAACTGTGTTTTTTTTCCTGTCATGTTTCACGTCTTCCTCTTTTGTTTCTCTATATGTGCCTTCTGGTAACACATACAATGGTGATAGGCTTAACTATGTAACTTTCCTCAACAAGATCTTAATTTCTATCATTGACTAGTTAGCCTACACTTAGATTTTTGTTATCAAGATTCACAGTCACCCACAAAAGTTTTTATAAAGGAGGTTTGAAGGATTGTTAAGAGATTTAAATAGATATAAAGTTGTGGGTAGTGACATATAAGGTATGGGGCAGGGAACATTTTCTTTATAGAAAATGTGTTTACTTACTGTAAGTAGCTAAAATTAATATATACCATCTGAAAAAAACATTAAAGGGCATGTCCACCCCCAAACTTAAATTTGCCCCACTGTGTAGTGTTAAAAAATCCTTACCTTTCTCTTCTGCTCCTTAAAGTTGTCCTGCACTCCCTGATGAAAATCCAGAAAAATTAAGAGTAGGAGCCTTTCTTTTTGTAATCTGGTTCCTGCTACTTCCTTGTCTTCTTAGAGGACTGCATACGCAGTGCAGCTCTTCCACCTCCAGATCCCTTGGCGCTGCAGTGAGCCTATTTAAAAAAAGAAATCTTGTCTCATCTGCTTCATGCAATAACTAATTAATAAAATGAATGTTGAAGGGGAATGGAGTAGAGGAAAAGATCCTACATTGTAAACATCAATCAATGATCAATAGTATCTGTAACAATGCACCTAATACCTTAACAATTAACAGGAAAATGAGCACTGGCTAACAAGTTAATGTAGTTTGATTACAGTATGGTAAAGAAACAGTGATGACTTCAACTAAATACCCCCCCTTTTTTAATACCAAGTTTATTGTATGTTAGATATTTGGAATGTTAGCCTATAAACAGTTTACCAAGACTATTTTGCCTAACTTAATGCGATAAATTGTACAGCTATAAGTCCTCCTAAGACATCACTGTTAAGGTTGACACTCAATAATAAGTAAAAAAATTATGTAACTTGTTAATACCAAATGTAAACTGATGTGTACATTGTTTTTACTGTATTATTGTTTCAATAAAAAACACCTCCACACAGAGGGGATTAAAAAAAGAAAAGAAATCTTAATATAATGTAGGGGACCCTCCCCAACACTAAACACTAAATTTCTAACTTTAAAATCAGCCCAGAAATAGACTTACCCAACCTTGTTCCCTTGGCTCCCTCTACTAACCCTCTGCCGCATCTGTTATTGGCTGACTCGCATCTCAGCCAATCACTGACACCGCTGATGGTCCCCGTGTTTTACTTCTTGGGAAATTTTTGTTTGGTGGCAGACATGCCTTTTTAAAGAATGCATTGTTACACAGGTCCAGTTTGGGTTTTATGATGTTTGGAAAAGTCACTTAGATTGTGTAATGCATAGCTTTTCCCTCCCACATCTGCATTTTATGGCCATACAACACATGACGTTATTGCAATGTAGAAATTCCATGGTTCTATTTTATAAAATAAATAAATTATTATTATTATTATGGATTTATATAGCGCCAACAACTTCCGTGGTGCTTTACAATTACATAGTCATACATTACATACAGGGTAATACATGTTATACAAAGTCATACATATTACATACACAGGTAATACAAAATATGAGTAAACAGCGTGATGAGTTTCTTACAGCAATACCATGATACAACAGGAGAGAGGACCCTGCCCAAAGAGCTTACAGTCTAGAGGATATGGGGTGAGAAATAAGGTTGCAGGAGTCGGTTGGCTGTAAATAGATTGGCAGTGGAGTGTGAAAGGTGGGTTGGATCAAATTGGGTAGTAAGATGGGTAATGTTTAGGCCAGGTTATATGCTTGCCTGAAGAGATGGGTTTTAAGGTTCCATTTGAAGGTATTAAGGGATGGTGAATGACGTACAGATGGGAGGAAGGGAGTTCCAGAGCAGAGGGGCAGCAAGAGCAAAGTCCTAAATATGGGCATGGGAAGAGGTGACAGGGGTGGATGAGAGGAGGTGATCGTTTGCGGAGCGGAGGTTGCGTCTGGGACATTATCGGTGGATCAGCTCTGAGATATATGAAGGGGCTGTGTTGGATAGTGCTTTATAGGATAGGGTAAGCAACTTGAACCGGATCCTTTGCATGATGGGCAGCCAGTGGAGTGACTGACAGAGAGGAGAAGCATTAGAGGAGCAAGAAGAGAAATGAATGAGCTGGGCAGCAGAGTTGAGGATGGATTGAAGCAGAGCCAGGTGGTTGTTTGGTAGACCACACAGGAGTGTGTTGCAGTAGTCAAGCCGGGATATGACTAGGGCATGGACTAGGATTTTTGTAGCTTCGTTCGAGAGGAAGGGTCGGATGCAGGAGATGTTTTTGAGTTGGAGTTGGCAAGCGAATTGACATGGGGTTTGAAAGAAAGATCGGAATCTAGCGTTATTCCCAGGCAGCGGACATGAGGAGATGGTGGTTCAGACTTGTCCATGTTGATTTTGAGGAAGCCAGAGGACATAAAGGCAGAGATGGCATTAAGGCAGTTGGGGACCTGGGATGTCAGTGTGGTTAAAGAGAGAGTTTAGGGCTGGTATGAAGGAAGATGAGAGAGGGGGTATAAGATGAGAGGGAATGGGGTCGAGGGGGCAGGTGGTGAGACGTGTCCTGGATAGGAGAGATCAGAGTCCCTGTTATGTAATAGTGGTAAAGCTCGTTAGGGTGCAATTAAAGGGATTAACCAATGAAGGGAGATTAGCCGGTGCAGTGGTAGGTGTTGGAAGCTGTATGAAGGAGGTAGGGTGCATAGGAAAACCATTTCGGATATTTTTCGGGTTATGGGACTGTGTGGATATGAGTAAAGAGAAGAAGTTTTGTTTGGCTAAGGATAAAGCACTTCGGGTCCGGTAGAGGGCACTTTTAAATTCAAGAAAGTCTCTATTTTTGTTACTCTTGCGCCAGCGTCTTTCAGCTATAAGGGATTGCCTTTTCAACTTTTTTATCTGATCCGTAAGCCATGGTTGTGGGTACTTGCGACCAAGGCAACGGGTGGAGGGAGCAACAGAGTCGAGGACATTGGAAACAGTTGTATGGTAGTGGACGGCTGCAAGGTCAGGGTCAGAGAAGGAGGGCATGGAGATAAGTTGTTGGAGGGGGGCAGAGAACATGCAGGTCTCTGCATCTGCACATTTGTTTGTTAGGGGTTATGGTCGGGACAGATGACACAAGTTTAAATTTAAGAAGATGATGATCAGATAGAGGAAAGGGAGAGTTGGAGAAGTTAGATACAGAGCAGAGGCAAGTGAAGACCAGATCCAGTGTGTGTCCATTACAATAGGTCTGAGCAGAGGACCATTGAGTAAGGCCAAGGGAGGAGGTAAGAGAGAGAAGTTTAGTGGCACCAGAGGTGTTGTTATCTTAGGGGATTTTGAAATCCCCTAAGATAATTGAGGGGATGTCAGAGGATTGAAAGTGGGACAACCAATCAGAGAAGTGGTCAAAGAAAATAGTGGTTGGGCTGGGTGGTCGATAAATAACTGCAATCTGTAGGGGTGTGGGAGAGTAAACACGGACTGTAAACCCTGGAACTCAAAAGATAGACGGGAGAGGGCTGGTAAGGGTGTGATGGGTATGAAAGTACAGCGCTCAGAGAGAAGAATACCAACTCCCCACCTGATGTGGCTGAAGTGTAGGCCACCATATGAAAGCGCAGCAGGTGAGACAGATTCAGAGGGTGACAGCCATGTTTCGGTAAGACCAAGAAGTGTCAAGCGGTTAGAGATAAATAGGTCGTGTACGTGTGCAAGATTATAACAAACAGACCGTGCATTCCACAAGGCCCCGGATATAGGAGCAGGGGGAAGGGAAAGGAGAGGTACATTTGTGATATTGTGTGTGTTTAATGCTTATTAACTTAGTAATAGTAATTAATTAAGGTTGACAGACGTCCATCAAGACAGACGTCCATCAAGTCCAACCTATTCACTTTTTTTCTTTTTTTTTTTTTAACCCTACCTAACAGTTGATCCAGAGGAAGGCAAAAAACCCCAGCTAAAAAGGGGGAAAAAATTCCTTCCTGACTCCAAACGGCAATCGGAAAGTATCCCTGGATCAACCAGATGCATTAAGCTATATGCATTAATACCAGTAATTCTCAATATTTTTTAGTTTTAGAAACTTATCCAGGCCTTTTTTAAAGTTATTCAATGAACTTGCCATTACCACATCTGCTGGAAGACAGTTCCACAGTTTCACCGTTCTCACTGTAAAGAAACCTCTCCTAACCTGAAGATGAAACTTCTTTTCTTCCAACCTTAAAGGATGTCCACGTGTCCTCTGATATGACCTATTAGTGAACAATGCACCAGAGAGTTCATTGTATGGGCCATTAATATATTTGTATAAGGTTATCATGTCCCCACGCAACCGCCGCTTCTCCAATGTAAACAGCCCTAACTTGTCTAATCTGCCTGCATATTCAAGCCCCTCCATTCCCCTTATTAATTTAGTTGCCCTTCTCTGAACTGCCTCAATTTCCAAGATGTCCCTTTTGTATATGGGATTCCAAAACTGCACCGCATATTCCAAATGAGTTCTTACCAGTGCCTTGTAAAGAGGGAGAATAATATTTTTCTCTCTTGAATCTATTCCCCTTTTTATACAAGACAATATCTTGCTAGCTCTAGCCGTTGCTACCTGGCATTGTTTGCTATAGCTAAGTCTGTTATCAACCAGAACCCCCAAATCTTTTTCCATTACATATGCACTCAACACAGAGTTATTTATGGTGTAGGTGGCACAGGGATTATTAAAACCCAAATGCATCACCTTACATTTATCAACATTGAATCTCATCTGCCATTCTGCTGCCCATTTTGATAATCTATCTAGGTCTGCTTGCAGCACTTGCACATCATTGGAAGTTTCCAAAGCTCTGCATAATTTAGTGTCATCAGCAAACACAGAGACCTTGCTCTCAATGCCCCCTTCTAAGTCATTTATAAACAGATTAAACAGAAGCGGCCCCAGTACAGAACCCTGAGGCACTCCGCTTAGAACTTTAGCCCACATAGATGTAGCTCCATTAACCACCACTCTCTGTTTGCGGTCCAATAACCAGTTCTCTATCCATGAACAAATGTTTTCTTCAAGGCCAACAGTCCTCAGTTTATACATTAGTCGCCTATGTGGCACAGTATCAAAAGCTTTTGCAAAATCCAAATATACCACATCCACTGCTGTGCCTGAGTCCAACTTCTTACTCACTTCTTCATAAAAACGAATTAAATTTGTCTGACATGATCTATTTCTCATAAATCCATGCTGACTACTACTAATAAGATGAGCTCTGGAGACAAAGTCAAGGATATGATCCCTTAACAAAGTTTCCATCACCTTCCCTACCACTGGTGTTAGGCTTACAGGTCTATAGTTACCAGGCTGTGAACGACTACCTTTTTTGAATATTGGTATTACATTGGCTTTTTTCCAATCCAGCGGCACGTCCCCAGACAAAAGCGAATCTGAAAATATGAGAAACAGTGGTCTAGCTAGAACTGAACTAAGCTCTTTTAAAATCCTAAACAATACAAAACTAAACAATTCCTTAGCACTGAAACATATACATTTAATAAAGAAGTATTTTTCATTTCTGAAAATTTCGGAGGCTCACTGGCCTGGTTTCACTGGCAGCCATTGCCACTGGCCTGGTTTCACTGGCAGCCATTGCTGCTTCTTCTTGTGCCTGCTGCTACCTAGTGCAACTATTACTGCCACTGCTACTTTGACTGCTCCTCCAACCTATGACACAGTGCCACTGCTGCTCTGACTGCTGCTCCAAGTTCCTTTGCCACAGTGCCACTGCTGGTCTGTGCCTCTGTCTGCTCCAACCTCAAGAGACCATCAGGTCAGCCTGACCTGATGGTCTCTGGAGGTTGGAGCAGACAGAGACAGAGCAGCAGTGGCACTGTGGCAGAGGAACTTGGAGCAGATGTGACTGAACATAGGCACACATCCGGAACCAGCACCAAGTGGTCAAAATCTCAGCTCCTCCTTCTCCAACTGCCACACACTTCCTTTTTTATCCTGACTGCCTGAGTGTAACTTTACAAGCCTATAACTTAAGAAACAGCAAAGCTAGAGACATCAACCTAGGCTTGTTTAAAAGGTTAATGAGACATCTTTTAAATATGGGACAATTGTATGGAGACCACAGTTGCCCTTTAAGATTAAATAAAATCCATGTCAATACAGGCCGATGAATTAGAGGTGTTAAAATATTTATTTTGCTGCTTTTAAAAAGGATTTGTATTAAAGTGCCCTCAATCTTTTGACATTGCGTCAAAATAGAGGTTGAAATCCTGTAAGATAATCTCATTTGTGTAATTTTTGTATATACTATTAGAGATGGCCAAAACTTAGTAGTTTTGTTTCGTTTTTGGATTTCTGGATTTCGGGAAAATCCCGAAGATCCGAAAATCCGAAACCGGAACAAATTTCGAATATAGCCTCGAACGTTCGAAAAATGATCAAAAATACGATTGGAGACCATTTTGGAGGCTCCGATCGTATTTTCGATCATTTTTGAACATTCCAGGCTATTTTCGATATTTATCGAAAATAGCCCCATACTTTCAATAATTATCGAAAATACCTTCTGAAGTCCCAAAATCCGGAGGATCCATCTGGATTCAGACGGATCTTTTGGATTTCGGAACCGAGGGGTTCCCTGTTGAATAAAGGACTCTATATTTATAAAGGTGTGATATCACTATAAAGCGATACCCTTTTTCTATTGGTATTTTCCATCAAGATTAATTATAGCACAAAATATGTCTGTGTTATATAATGTGTAGCTGTAAAATACTGGCCTGGTTGAAAAATAAAGTTATTCACCAATTTTGAGATATTGTTTCTTTATAAATAGGCCTCTTAGGCTATATTTACAGTATATAGTCAACAGTTCAGAAAACAGTAAATTTGTCTTTGCTTACTATTCTGAGATGAAAGTTTGATTCTCTATTTGATTTGTTGTGCATTGAAATATTAATGTGTACAGTATCTTCTGTTTTTAAAAAAAAAGTGTTTTTGGAAAAAGTTTAATTAAACCCCAGAAAGAGTTTTTCTCTGTATACACATGTTGCATTGATCATACACACTACATTAGGTGTAAATGTAGGTACATTGTCACCTACAATACATGGTAAAAAATCTATATTAAAGCACCTTCATCAGATATGGATCATAAAAATGGCTGATGAAAGAGTTACAATGGCACAAAAATGTAGGTTTTGCATCACAAGCTTGGTGTGGCAGTGAACATCTAAACCCCTTACTGTGGCAGTCACAGTATCTATGAACTGTTATGATTTGTGTATAGGACTGGAGTGATGGGATCCACCAGGAAAATATAAGACATGGGGCCCACCAGGAGCCATGAAGGGACCCATTAACACTTTTTTCTCAATGCTTTATGTGGACCTTTACTACTTTTGGCTGCTTGTGTTTATGCAGTATGTAAAATGTTTACTATACTACTAGGGGCCCACAGGGGGTCCTTCTGAATGTTTACAGGTGGTGTCCAGGGTACTGTTCCCACAGTGTTTGGCATTTGCTTCACAAAGCCAACACAGAATAGTAACATTACACATTAAAAGTTTGCAGGTAATCTACGTCTATATTCTTGCTGCCAAATATTTAAAAATAGCTACACAGATTCCAAGTATCCTTGACCTTTCACTGTGATAACACTAAAATCACACCATCCTTTCCATATATGTTTTACATGGCACAACTTTAGCTAGTAAATTAACAGCTGCTAAATGCCAATGGATTTTTTGGAATTGACATGCATGGGAGCATGGGAAAGAAGCCAGCATTAGAGATTAGAGCACAGTACAAAAGGCAGCTAGAAAGCTTAGGGAGAGAGGGGCCAAAAGAAGCAAAAAGCACTTCACTGAGCATAAAAGCAGAGAAACACCTTCTTATAACAGAAGGCATCTTGCAGTCTCATGCTATATGAATAGCATTGCCCACAAAGCCTAAGAAACAAGAAATCATTTTTTACTCCCATGTTTCCCAGAGTAAGGGGCAGAGATATGCAAAACACTCCTTTATGTCCCTTAGCTAATGCATGTGTCCAGAACCGCTGGCTAATAACATGCAATAAAGCTTAATATATAAAGCCAATCATCTGACCTGCAGACACGACATGTTTCGATCTTGTTAGATCTCGTCAGTGCAAGATAAAGATTCATGGCTCTATGGGGTAGGACTTGGGCATACAGTAGAAAAGGCAGCTAGAAAGCTTAGGGAGAAAGGGTCCAAAAGAAGCAAAAAGCCCTTCACTGAGCATAAAGTAGAGAAACACCTTCTTATAACAGAAGGCATCTTGCAGTCTCATTCTATATGAATAGCATTGCCCACAAAGCCTAAGAAACAAGAAATTATTTCTTACTAGAGCACAGGCAGAGAATGAGCTGTTTTCTAGGAATAATATTCTCTTATGTTGAGCTTCCTAGGCACTAGCCCTAAATAACCTAAGGCAATTTCTACTGCCATGTTGCCAAATTATAATTGCAACACAAATCACAAATGCCCTTTGTTAAATATACCAAAGGAATGTAGCATGAATAATAACATAGTTAACTGCAGTGAAAAAAACACAAAGTACATTTCATTTTTTTCCCTCTAATTTGTTTGAAAATAACTTGTATGTTTTCAAGCAATTAAATAAATTGACATATTCACGTCTTTATTTTAACATGATTGTTAAATAAATCTGTACATTTCCATGTGCATAAATGGTCTTGTATGGACTATTGTATTTCACGGAACCCCCGGAACTCAGACTTTTTGTAGATTTCTGACTTTCAGATTCTTTTCCGAAAATCAGTGAATCTGCAAGTATAATGGATATCAGGGCGTTTGGCCATCTCTACTAGCTAGGCATAAAGCAGGCAAATGTTGCATATCTGGTTGTTCTAATGATGGCCAAATCAAGTTGATTGGTTGTTCATGTTCAAACAAAGTCTGATGAAAAGTCCAGAAAGTGCACCAAAATATATTTAAACTAGGTCCTGCTTTGATGTAAATACCCTGCCACTGACCCTTTTTTGGACTTCGAAATAGGGAAAGAAATCAGATCACCCTGAGCCGACATGAGTGATCAATCAAAACTAATTTATTTCTTTAAATGAAACTACTATGCATCACATAACAGCAGAAAAAATAGACAAACAGCAATAAACAGAATAATAATATGGTCCTGTTAAAAATATGCATATGCTTAACCAGGAATGAACAGAACCGCTGAGTACCAGTCCGAGATTGGGTTTTCAGATTTTCCACATTTACACCGAACGTTCGTTGGTTAATGAATGTTCGATCATAGATTACCATGCGGTAGCAAACTACCCCAAATTTATTCTATTGAGATCGTAAATTTATGATAGCTTTATCACAGATTTATGAGTGGTAATTTACAATTGTTATTGTTCATTAAAAACAACAACCGTAAAGTTACAATTGCAAAACTGATCGAAAATTAAAAACTATAAAGCGATACTACACCTTTACAAATAGGGCCCAAGATCCTGTAAGTTCCACCTCTCCTCCATCCTGTAAGTAAAAAAATTGTATAAAGGTAACACACATCCCCCCCCCCAAAAAACCTCCAAAACTTAAATAGTTTAAAAGCTGACAGAAGCTGTAAGACTAACCTGTTTTGCAGCAAAATGTTCTTCTCCCTTTTTCTCTGACTCTTAGTAGGTTTCCTCCTACTCTCCAAGTTTTCTGAGCTTGTTACTGGTTTGCACATGCTCAGAGTCGGCAGTTAGAAGAATAACATTAATTTACTAACTGTGATGTCAACTGTAAAACCCATAACTGGAAGCTGATAACCAAAAAAAAAAAAAAGGAAGGAAAAAGAGGAGTTAAAGGACAATGTGTACCATTTCCGGCCAGTCAGGTCAAACTGTATATTACAAAATTGTACAATTGTATAGAAATACAGAAATTAATAATTAGATATTTGTAGTACCCTATTCACATAATGTACGTATAAAAGTATTTTAAATAATGTTTATTACCTCTGGTATCAATGTAGTTGTTCACACTTAGAATCCTGAATCGGACCTGATTCTAAATCAGGACACCCAGATCCGAAGTTCTGTTCGGATCTGGAACCGATTGGAACTTTCGGATCGTGGAGCTTTCCATGTTTTGGTTAACCCTTGAAAGTACGGAGCTACTTTTGAGTGTTACCGAATATACAAGGCTACTTTTGGTCACCATTGAAAGTAGCCTCATATATGCGGTAACCATCAAAAGTATTCATGTGGTGCTACTTTCGAGGGGCGGCAAAAATAAATGCAAAAGCTCAAAAATAGCTTATGTAAAGAAAATTTTATTTTATTTGAGGTTTGGTGATTAGTGTGTGTTCTGTGCTTTATTTACCCTTACTTTACTCAGAACTTATAGACTTTTTCCCCCATTGACTTTATTGGGTCAGTTTTCAAATTTTTGAATCTTTTCAAAATTTTTGGGAATTCCAAAAACTCAAAAGTTTTGAACACCGGACAGTGATAATCAATGATAAAGGTGGAAGGTAGGAAATTTTGTTGACAAAAAATAGATCACAGTTCAATATCCATGTAGTGATGTTATGAAAATGGCAATAGCAAACTTCTGTGTATTTGCAGCAATGTTAAGGATTATATGAGAGGCTTTTTTTTGCTGGATCATCACATAGTCTTACTATAAGCTACGAACACGGTTTCTCTTCCTGTTATATATTTAAACATCCTGTCTGGACAGCTCTCGATGTTTAGACAATAGCTCTGGCATGTGTTTCCGCAGGAAAAAGACTGAAACTGTTTTGCTTAAGGGATGCCAGTTTATTAGAGCTGATGTTGTCCTTTTGTTTGTAAACCAGTCTGTCTAGGTTATAATTTTGCTTTTCCACAAGGAATAAAACAATCAAATGTATGATAACTCTAACATTTCTATTCTAACAACACTTCCCATTAAATTATTTGCCACTATACTGAAAACCACCAGAAAAACTGGGCACCCCTGAAGCTTCATTCTGGTGCCCTCATTCTAACCCCCAGCCCCCCACACACACATATCAAACTTAAGTGCATATGCATTGTATCTAAGTGGCTGTCTCTATTGCCTTAAGTTACTTCTTCAAAAAAGCACCAGGCATCATCTGTGGGCATAATGAAATACATGGTATGAGAAGGCATAATTACAGTTATGCAAATTGATTGAATTGCAGTAAAAAGAAGAGATCTAGAAAAGCTGGATAACAAAAAAAAGAACAAGAGTACATAAAGCAGGCATCCTCTAATGTTTATCAATATGACTGTGATGGATCACTATTAACAGCATGTATCTTTTGACAAATGATATTTGGATCCCTCTTGTGGATATTTATGTGCAATGCAAGAATTTTTTTTTTAGCATTTTATATCATTTTCTTGCGTTTATAGTATAACATAATGCTGTATAATACAGAAGAGCCATTTTAAATCAATTTCTATTTTTATTAAAGATGATTTATTATTCACATTAGAATAAAACCACATAGAATATATAACAGCAATATCATTAGTGTCATATGAGTTCTGAAACTTGTATATAATGTAACTTTTAAATGTTCATTTGTCACATTGGATTTCCATAATTGGCCATAGACTGTCCAGTTGTTCTGGTTATAGATTTCACCTACATTGCTTTAGATCTAACACCTATCATTTTTATTCCTTTTATTCCAATTAACTAATAAGCACCAAGGAAACCATAGCCGCCCTTGTCCTCATTACTTTCAGCCTAAACACGTTTGCCAAAAATGTAAACATCTATTTTACAGTAGCATTCAATGCAATTTTTATGGATCAAGACCAACTAAAAATACCTTTTATATTAATCTCTCCAGTAATATGAGGTATTTGAATTAAATTCAGCCTCGTTAACCGAGACCCGCAAAACTCTATTTGGTAGTTAAAGTAACGCTAGCCTTAACAAATTGTGTGCTGGTTGCGCTGGGTACTCATATACATAAAATGAAAACAAATAAAAACCAATTGTTAGGACCAAGGTAAATATGTAGTACTAATCAGAATATCTGAAATATATTTAAAAAGTTTGCACTTAGATCAAATAGATCAACGCGTTTCACCTTCAGCAAGGCTTTTTCAAGATCTTGAGAAAGCCTTGCTGAAGGTGAAACACGTTGATCTATTTTATTTCATTTTATTTTATTTATTTTATTTATTAAGTGCTTCATACTCATTTTTAAACTGAATATAAGTTTTTAAAGTGAGATTCAAAATAAAAGTTTAACAGCTATTTCCCGTGTGAACCAGCCCATTCTTTCTGCAAAACTACAAAAAAACACTGAGAGTGTGAGCAACCATTGTATGATTAATAGGAACACACGGACTACATTCTGACTTTACCTTCACTGCAAAAGTGTAAGTGCAAACTTTTTTAATATATTTCAGATATTCTGATTAGTACTACATATTTACCTTAGTCCTAACAATTGGTTTTTTTTTGTTTTCATTTTACAGCACACAATTTTTTAAGATTTGCAATTTTTTGAGTGACTGTCCTCGCCTGGTCTGCTGCAACTCAATCAACTATTGAAAACTAAGATTTTATCTAACTCTTTATTAACTCCAGCTTTTCCACTGGTGCTGAGAGAATACCTTTTTAACTAAAGTAATGCTAGTGGCTTCGCTAGTATTAAGCAGACTTTAGCTCCTTCCATGCACCGGAATCAGAGAAGACAACCTCGCAGCTGTGCGTCATGCTTTCATTATTGCGTTTGTGCTACTTTCAGCACAAACACGTGGCTGGCGTTATAATCACGCTGTGAGCAAATCCCTTTTCGCGATTTACCCACAGTCGCAAACGCGATATTGAATCGTGTTCGGGATATTTACCCAGAGCAATTGCAGCTCTGGGTAAATTGCGCTGATACTGTTTTGCTATGTAACAATAAATTAGGTCCATGAGATTCGCCGTGTATATGGTATCACTTGCCTAAATTGAATGTGACTGTGGGTGCTGCTTCCCATGCTCCTCTGCTGCATGCAATACCATTAATTGACTCAATCTCGGCAAGGAGTCATATGACTAGGCAGAGTCACACTGCTCCACTGGGCCAATGTACCTTTAAAGTTTTGTTTAAAACTTTAAAACACACTGCTGCTGTGTGCCAAATAATTGTGCTATTGCTGCTAGGTGCATCTAATCACCTTTCAGATCACTTTGTATACTTTAAGTTACAAAAGCTGGTGGTAGTCTAGTAGCCAGGAGATTCACTACAGTGTTTGACATCATAAGAAGAAATATATCCAGGCTGGGGGACAGTGAGCATATATAGCATCAGTGGAGGAAATATTTCCGAACGTTCATAAATAAATTTGAATGTAGGCTTAGAACACCAACACAAGAGGACCGAGTGCTAACACAAGCGGGCCCACAACGAGACATGTGAAGTATTAATCTTTGAGTCCCCACGCTATTCTGGGGGAGATCCACAGAGCCGACCGGGATAAAATTGTTTGTTAATTGCACATGCCACCCGCACAACACCTTTTTTTTGTTGTTTATATGAGAATACAGACGAACACAGACACACGGTTCCCACAATTCCCAGGTGGATTTGGAACAGAAGTTTATAGTGTGGTTTGTGAACTTTGCAAATCTAAGTTCCAAGCTCCATGGATATGCTATCTTGGATTGATTCAGTTTAATTGATTGACTGTTGGACTGAATTCTGGAATGGTACTGCATTCATGTGCAATTATTGCGGAAGAATAAAGAACTTTAACTTGGACCCCTCCCGGTCACATGTTTTAATATAAGTTGGTGTTATTTATTTGTAAGGGTTTTCTGTTATAAGTATTATGGTTGCAGTTATCACTATAATAAATACATGTGAAAATTGAAATTGGACTCATTAATTTATTAGTGAGTGGTATATTCCTCTTGTGTATGGGGTTATTGATTTGAACTAAGAGTGCCATTGGCAGATACTAGGTATCTTGGTTGGTTATTGTATTTTGTCTGCAGGCACTGCTTTCTATTTAAAGGTACTAGTTCTAACCCTAAAAATTGTTTATCATTCATGTGCATGGTTATGGATGTTAAATCGCTACTTACAGACCCTTCTCTCCCGCATTGTCTCTGATCCAGCTCCCTGCTTGTGGAAGTTGCAAGCAAGGACTGGACTGGCAGCAGCGTCATTGACGTCATTGAAGATGCTATGGGAGAGAAGGGTCCATAAGTAACGATCTAAGCATTTTTAAAAAGAAATATTACGGCGGTTGGGGGTGGGCAGGACTCACTTACTTTATGCCGAAAAGGATTCAAGCTAGGTGCCACTGCTGCAGAGGATGGCTCCGGATGGTGTGTGTGTGGGGGGGAGGGCTCCCCTGTGCATGCCTTAGACCTTTGTTGAGGTTAGTCAAGAAACAGGCACTGGATGCATCTCTGACAGCTTCTACTCTTCACTTTCCTGGACTTTTAAAAAATCCTTAACTTACATCTCTGCTCCAAATAGTTATCCTGCACTGCCTTTTCAAAATACACAGTGGGGTCAGTATGGGGTTAGTTTTGGGGTGGACATACCCTTTAAGGGCTCCTATGACATGTTTAATTTATTTAGCCTTCACCTCTGTGCTAGTGGGGATGTTCTCTGCTCTGTGTTGCTGTTCAAAGTTAAGAAAAGTGAGGAGTAGGAGCTGTGAGTCGCCCGGTCCCTGTTCCCTCTCTATCCTCTGAGAGGTTTCTAGCATGTGCAGGGGAGCCCCCCCCCCCTCCACCCCTCTGGATCCTTTCTATCTCCTTGAGTCCCTACCATTAAAATAGGTTTTCTGTAGTGTAGGTAACCCTAACCCACCCCTAACTGCCAAGTTAGGGGTGGGTTAGGGTTACCTACACTACAGGGACTCACCCTAGTTAAAAAAAAAGCTGCATAAATTTACTTACATCACTTTGTTCCCCTGGTGTTCTCTATTGCCAGCATCTGCGTCTGCAGATTGGCCTCTCAGCCAATCACAGATGTGGCTGCCGGTATGGACCCCTTCTTGCAGTCCCAGCAAGCAGAGGGCCTGAATCAGAGCGCTGGGGGGAACAAAGACATGTAAGTACCTTTCTGCAGCTTTTTTAACTTAACAAATAGTGTGGTTGGGGGTAGTCTCGGGTGCCCTACACTACAGATTTTTTTTTTCAGGGTGGAGATAACCTTTAAAAAGTGCCCAGACATGTACTTACAGATCTTCGTTCCCTCGGCTACGCTGAAGACCAGCAGCATCATCCATGATTGGCTGGCTTTCAGCCAATCCCAGATGCGGCTGCCGGTCCAACCCCCTCTGATCTTCCATTCCCAAAAGAAACAGAAGAGGCAATGGCCGAGGGAACGAAGGTGGGTAAGTACAATTCTTGGCGCTTTTTAAACATTTTTATATAGCGATCAGGGTGGGTGGTGGGGGTCCCCTACGCTATATGATTTTTTTTATTTCAAGCTAATCTAGACTTTTGTGTTTTGTGCAGTGGAGGACGTGATGTTTTGTTAACACTCTAAAAACAACCGTAGTTAGTAGCAATAAACTAATTTTACAAATGTAAAGGGCTAATGAAGGGTTTGAAGGGCTTATAAAGCTGGTATACTTTAATTCATTTTTTTTGTGCAAAAAGAATCATATAAGGGGTTCATTAAACAAACAGGCACTGCTTGGAAATACAAAAGGTTTGCAGAAATGTCAGTCATCTGTTTGACTTTCATTGCATTTCCTACAAGTATATAGACAGGAAACCCTTTAAGGCAAAGATGCCAAGCAGAAGCAAATACTAAAAATAGATGATCTATCTGTAGGTGGTTACGGAATACGGAAACCATATGGAATTAGTTAAAATCAGTGTGCTAGATGCAGCTATTTCCTTTTAAAACAACAGAGGTATACACAACATAAGTACATCATTATTTTGGACCCTTTTTCTTTTAAGGATTTTAAGACAAATGAATAAGTGAATGAAGCTCTGAGTGCCGTGAACTGTACAACTTACAGTGAGAAGAAATGTATGATTACATCTAGAAATAGGAAGAGGAATATTTAATAAGGTCCCTGCTAGTGCACAAGATTTTGTCACCCACCTACAAGTGTTCTGTGGTGTCATTTTTTCCTTTTCGTCATCAAATCCCATCAGACAGTTTATTTTCTTTTTAAGTTTATTTTCTTGTTAATACAAAGTACAATTAAAACTCCATTATGCCACTTACTGTTGGATTTTTATGACACATTTGTGTTCTAATTTTCTGGTAAACAATTGCTATGTAAATTAACAGATGTCTTAAAGGAGAAGCATTAACTGTTAATCACCTAAGCTAAAAAGGATGTACAATATACAGTACATTCTACTTAAACACCAGAGTAAATGTAAAGCAGCCTTTTGATTTTTGAAGATCCTTATAAAGCTGTCTGCTGGCAGATACAATCTTCTTAATCTTTGTAGGCTTACTTGCCAGGTCAAGCAAAGAAACACACGCTAAGGGGATCATGTGAGCTCTTGGTGGCATAGGAAGCAAAGCAAACTATCAGCTTCAAAGCGATTTTGCATTACATAAACCAGACTTGTAGCCCAAATAAGTAAAGAACATCACACTTAATGTCTAGTAACAAACTGCTTAAAATATGCTCATCTATTTAGATTCAGTATTTAAACTAGTATCTCGGTCTAAATAATATACCTGCTAATAAGCAATTGCTTATGCATTTTAGAATTTGCTCATGCTTGCTAATCTCTATTTGAGGATTATTACAAAGGGTTATGCATGAATCAAAGCAGCTGTCGTTCAACATTCAATAATAAGATAGTAATATAGTAATTGAGGTTGAATAAAGACATACGTCCATCAAGTCAAACCTTTTCACCCTCCTTTTTATCCCTACCTAACGGTTGACTCAGAGAAAGGCAAAAAAAAAAAAAAAACACAGCTAAAAAAAATGAGGGGGGGGGGAGAATTCCTTATCGACTCCAAATGGCAATAAGAAGGTATCCCTGGATCAACCAGAACTACTGTATATTCTCAGTATTTTTTAGTTTTAGAAACTTATCCAGACCACTTTTAAAGCTATTCAACGAGCCACATTTGCTGGAAGACAGTTCCACAGTTTCACAGTTTTCACTATAAAGAAACCTTCCTAAACTGAAGATGAAACTTCTCTTCTTCTAATCATCCAGTCCATGAGTCCTCTGATATGACCTATTGCTGAAAAATGCACCAGAGAGTTTATTGTAAGGCCCATTAATATATTTTTATAAAGTATATATATATACTATTATATATACATATATATACACAAACGTCCCTTCTCCAATGTAAACATCCCTAACTTGTCTAATCTCCCTGCATAGTCAAGTCCCTCCATTCTTTTTATTATTTTAGTTGCCCTTCTCTGAACTGCTTCCATTACCAGTGTCTTGTAAAGAGGGAGAATATTTTTTTTCACTCTTGAATCTATTCCCTTCTTTATAAAAGACCATAACTTTCTAGTTCTAGCGGTGGCTGCCTGGCATTTTTGCTAAAGCTCAGTCTGTTATCTACTAGATCCCCCAAATCTTTTACCATTAGAGATTCACTCTAAGCACAGATTTATATATGGTGTAAGTGGAGCAAGGGTTATTAAACTCACCTTATTCAACATTGAATCTCATCTGCCATTCTGCTGCCCATTTTGATAATCTATAAAAGTCAGCTTGCAGAAATTGCACATCCTTTCCAAAACTCTGCATAGTTTAGTGTCATCAGCAAACACTTGCTTTGAATGCAAGTCATTTATAAACAGATTAAAAAGAACTGGCCCCAGTACGGAACCCTGAGGTACTCGCCCACATAAATGTAGCTCCATTGACCACCACTCTGTGTTTTTTTCTAGGCCAACATTTCTGAGTTTACACTTTAGTTGCCTATGTGGCACGGTATCAAAAGCTTTAGCAAAATCCAAGTATACTGCATCCACTGCTATGCCTAAATCTTAATTTTTACTCGCTTCTTCATAAAAACCAAGTAAATTTGTCTAATACAATCTATTTCTCATAAATCCATGCTAACTAATACTAATAAGATCAGTTCTGGAGACAAAGTCAGGGATATGATCCCGTAACAAAGTTTCCAGCACCTTTTCTACCACTGATGTTAGGCTTACAGGTCTATAGTTACCAGACTGGAAAAGACTGCCATTTTTGAATATTGTATCACCAGCAAAAGTGAATCTGAAAAGATAAGAAACAGTGGTCTAGACTAATCTGGACTAAGCTCTCTTAAGATCCAAGGATGTATTTCATCTGGTCCTGGGGTTTTATTGATATTAACTTTGCCTAATTGTTTCTGTACCATATCCTCTGCCAGCCAGAGTGAATATTCCTCATTTATACCCTTTTTATCATTACAGTCCCTGCTATAGGGACTAGGATTGAGAATACTGATGAAAAAATAAAACCATTTATTACATATGATGCAGAGCTGCATCATAATACATATGATGCAGAGCAAAATACTGGTTTTATCACAGATTAAAGGGGTGATCTGTTCAATTTGTTGTACAAATATTATGTTTTAAGGACAAAATATGTCAATCTTAGATTTTCAAAAGATTAAAACCTGACAGTAGAATAGTGTTCCACATACCAGTATTTTTCTGCAAACAAACAGGAAGTGTTTAATGTACATTGTTTCAAAATCTAAATAGTAACTACAAATATTACAGCAGAGTATGGGCAATTTATAAAATTGCAGTATTTAACATTAGTGTTTAGCAACCATGACAAATACCTTGGGTTTTAGAAACCCTTCCCTTTTCATTACTCCTGCATTTTAAAATTAAATGTTTCCATTAACAAAAGGTTTTTGCACACCATCCACCATACCATAACAATAATAATACAGTCAACAAAAATGTGTTGTAAATAATGTGCATCTGATAATAATTCATCAATTACCAGTAGTAACCATGAAATTTATGCTAATAATTACCAACCAGCCATCATTACACATATATTTGAAATATATCACTCCTGAGACCATGGAAATTCTAATATTGATCCCTGATCCCTAAACAAATAATAACCTAGTACATTATGAAGCTTTAAGCAATATGCAAGTAGAATTCCACTTTGGGAGCAAGAATTTTAGAGAAAAGAAACAAAAGATGGTATATGTGTGAGTGATGCAATATATTTCACTATCAACAAAATAAGTGTAAAACCCACGTTACCTATTGCCCAATATTTGCAATGTCTGCAACATTTACATAAAAGCTAAAGTAATAAAGAGCTGAGGTTAAACTTCTATTGGGTCAAAAGTCAGCCACAAGTCAGGATTTCATTTGTGGACTTGTTCCTGCATGTGTTTACCTGTCTATATTTACTTACACCTGGCAACAACCCACTAGGTCAAAATATTAGAAAGTGCAGTGTTAATGTGGTAAAAGACTATGCCACACTATGCCCTTGTGGAATCATTGTATAAAAGGTGGGTTTAAAACACCTTGTTATGACTGAGATCATGGGGAGCATTACACATAGGTGACTCAAGGTCAGGATATATGTTGCTGTTAAGGCATAGAAATGGGATCCAAACTAGTCTTGTTCCCTTTTTTTTGTCTTGTTTTTTTTTTTTTAAATTTCTGATTTTTATAAAAATATACAAATTACAATATGGTAGGATTTTATTTTTATTCTTGTAATATACTTGAGCAATAAATAGTCTGCTCTGCTATGTAAATGTAAAAGTCTATCCACAGTTCCTTTGTGACTTTGCCATATTACTACTGTAGGACCTTTGTAGCTCCAGCTGCTCTGAGGATCCATTGCAGAGTATAGGTCTCGCTCTAAAAGCTGTGGGGAACCTAGTTGTACCAATGTTGTATCCCTTCCTATATTAACTTTCTTACATTTCTATAAAACTTGTTTCTCAATAACATGATATAAGTGATTATTCGTATGATCTTGTAGCTTTTCTAAAGAATTAGAAATAACTTGCTGCCTTTGATCACTAGTATCAAACCCTTCATTCCCATGTTTTGCAAAAGCTTTCTCATTTCTCTTTGAATTGTATTGTGCTCAATCACTGATAGAAAAGATCAGTTCTCTGATGGAAAAATGACAGAAGCATTAGCTGAAATGCAGTTAAACCTCTGTAGAGCAAAAAAAAAAAATTTTTTCCCCAATATGGTAGTATGCCATGCGGACAAATTCATTTTTTTCTTAGACAAACAGTATGTTTGAATTACTGTGTTTTATTTATCTCTCTAACTATAGATGTCTTTTTACATAGTCTTTGATCCTGTTTAAGTACAACACCAAGAATACTCTCATTTTAAATTGTGCAATAATCTTACATCTGTAGGAAATCCAATATATGTTGAAGGGAGACACATGTATTATAAATGATTGAATGCTTACATGAAAAATCCTTCTTAAGACTTCTGTTTGTTTAATTATTGAATTCTCATTTAACCAAGTTAAAGTATTTTACTTGTACTACCTGTAATCTTTTGAGGCCTTGTTTGATTGAGTAAAGTTTATGTGTACAAAGGGACCTACCAACACAGAAGACTATTTTACTTGGTGGGGGAAATGCAGGTTAGGTGGTATAATTTACTGGTATAAGTTACTAGTGACTATTGAAATTACAACCTCACAGTTAGTAATAGTCACAAAATCAAAACTAAATTTCCAAAGTCTGTGCTCTGCAACACTGTACTGGAACACTTGAACATAATTCATAAACATATGAATTATGATTAGGTCATTACATAATAATTCACAATATAATTGAGGAATTAAATGTAAGTGACCTTATTAGGCACCAATATTTGAAGATTTGTCCCTGTAAATGGTCAACTGAAATCTCCTTCCATATTGCTAAGTCTAAAATAAAAATGTCAAAAAGTAATCACTTTATGGATGATTGATTGTATTGTAAATCCCCTCATAACCCCCTTTTAAGGCTTTGTTCTCACTAGATCAGTTTCTGTCTGTGTCCGGGCAAAAACACGTGTAGTCCTTTTTTTTATGGATCGGATTGACACGGTCTGTTAAAAAAAAATACTGCTGCATGCATTTCTGTCTAGAAATGGCCACGTTTTGATTAAATACAGTATATAGCAAAAACGGAGCGCTGAAAAATGGACCACAATGGACTGTCCGTTGTGGTCCATTTTTTTCCGTTTCTAGTGTGAACATAGCCTTAGCGATGATCGTTTACTTCCAAATAAAATAAGTGAATAACCCTGCATTTACTTGCATGTAGATAAATTCACAAGCAGCTATGTTAAATTTAAGAAATGGCAAGAAAAGGAACATTGTTGGAATCTAAATGCCTCCAGAGTCATAGGTCTAAGCTACAGTATTGGCTTTAAGCAAAGGTGTGCCCAAACATGATCCACCATAGATGAAAAAAGCTTGTGGAAAAGTTTTACTTATTTTCACCGCTGAGAATTGCAGCACATTTGTAATTAGACAAGATACATTGAGTTTTATAAATGTGCATTTAAATGAAGTAGAAATAATGCTATATGTTAGGATAACACTAAATCAGAAAATGCAGATTTATATTGATGAGTTATTGAATCAATTTGGCCTTGTGAAAATAATCCTGTAGAGCCGCAGGTGGTATTAACTAAACAGACTGTACAGATGGAAATTGCAGAATGAATATTGACGAAGGACTAGATTATAGAATGTAATTGCTGAGAAACTGCTCAACTGCTAATCAATGCAGGACTTTTAAGATTTTCCTCCATAGAGCTAATTATGTTTCTACAGATGTCTGAACAAACACAGGCCAATATTTATCAAAGTTACAGTACAAAACCCCGTTAGGCTTTATTTGTTGATATACTTTTCCATAATTCAGTGTAACTAAATTGATATACTTTATACTTATTTTAATATTTTATTGTCTTATATTATATGGTGCATATGTATACTGTATGCCAAATGCATGTATTGACTACAGTATAAATACTTAATTCTTCATTCTTGTTTAAACTAAAAAAATGACTTTACCTCACTTTAATCTATAAATGAATGTAAGCATCACATACCGTATATACTTGAGTATAAGCCAACCCGAGTATAAGCAGAGGTGCCTATTTTTGCCTGAAAAATTAGGAAAAATGATTGACTCGACTATAAGCCAAGGGTTCAAATTATGACCACTACTGCCTTCTGATTCTGTATTGTTTTAGTCTTTAGTTGCCCTTTAAATTGACAGCAGAATTCCCATATAGTAGTCCCATACAGTAAAAGCCAAATCCAGTATGGCTATTACTGTATGGGACTACTGTATGGGAATTCTGCTGTCCATTTAAAGGGCAATCTTTTGAACAATAGTTACCATCCTCCTGATTCTGTATTGTTTTGAGGCATTAGTTGCCCTTTAAAGGAACAGTAATCCCATACATTAACCCCAATTCCTTGGCACTCCAGATGTTTGGAAACTACAACTCTCAGCATGCTTAGTTTATAATAAACTTGCACACGTACACAACTTATTTATTTCTAACTGCTTTACTTTTCCTGGACTTTCCGAAAAATGGCTGTTACCCTCTGACTCTGTTTTACCCGCCGCGCTCTCATATGGTGGCCTTCACTTTAGCCACACCACTAGGCCCGATAATAAATGTGGTGGAGGAGTTGGTATTCTTCTCTACTTTCAAACCCATCACACCCTTACCAGCTAGAGATGGCCGGTTCGCGGACCCGAACCTGGATCCGCGTGGATTTATCCCTCCGGAACGGCGGATTATTCCGGATTTTCCGGATTTTCAGCCTTCCCGATCTTTTTTGTAATTACGAGGATCTCCGTATTTTCAAATACGGAGAAAACAGAGGTCCTCGTAATTTTGAGAATTCTCGTAATTTCGAAAATTTTCGAAAAAACAAGAAATTCTTCTAAATTCGCTGAATTTCTGCATTTTGGGGATTATTTTGTCAGTGTGTTGGAGTGTGTTTAGTGGAGACCTGCAGTGTTAGGAGTTGGAGAGAGTTTTTTTGTGCTTTTGA
Organism: Hymenochirus boettgeri; assembly: GCA_019447015.1. Lineage (NCBI taxonomy): Eukaryota > Metazoa > Chordata > Amphibia > Anura > Pipidae > Hymenochirus > Hymenochirus boettgeri. The sequence continues at coordinate 180,900,030 of CM033474.1, read as the reverse complement.
GCTTTTTTTGAGCTATCTGTGTGTGGATTTCAGTATGGTGGTTTAGCACTTGTTGTTAACCACCCCTGTATTCACACATCTTGAGACCCAACAGTCCTTTTAAGGACTAACCTTGTTGTAATGGAGAGGAGGACCCGTATCTCACTGAGAATGTGGACCGCCTTCATTCATCAAGATGAATGAGGCGTGGATCACATCTCAGTACAGCACCCCTATTGCTGATGCTGATGCCCGTGACTGAAGGCATCCTGCCCCTGGCCACCCGTACTGCTCCTTCCGTCTCATTTTCCACCTAGAGTCTTAGCTGATGCCAGCTTAGCTGGCAAATGGCAATTTTTTCTTATTGGCAGGGCTATATATGGTCCACTTGCTCTACTGCATTCAAGTTGTGAAATAACAAATGCTCTGCAACAACACTACTTTGCTACTTTGTGGCTAATTTTTCAAGATTGGGTCATTTTACTTGGCCTGAGAACAGTACTTTGTTCTTCCTTCTCTCTCCACGAGGCACCTTTGTGGTGTCACCTACTCTGACCATCTCATACAGCCCAACAGCTACTCTGTGGCAAGTTTTTCAGCTCTGGGTCAATCCTGCCTGGCACTAGAGCAGTACTCCATATACAAAGTGTGGGCCTGCTGTAACTCAATGGTGCGGTTCCTACAAAGCCTTCCCCTTCACCCTCTTCCCTTGCACAAAGCAACTCTGAGGGAGAGAAGCCAATGGGGTGAGGGGTATGTCAGTGGGCCAAGCCTGCCTGGACATACCCACAACAATGGTGGCAAACACGCATGGACATTATGTAACCCAGTACCCCCATCGCCTTCTTTCCCTTGTTGTGTGCAAACTACTATATAGGGGAAGTGGCCAATGTGGTTTGGCAATTAATGGCATTAATGGTAAGGTATATACAATAAATGTTTTTGAAGTGAATTAAAATATTTTACTACTTATTACAATACAGTAATATAATAAAAAGTATACTTGCCTTCCATCAGTTGCCGCATGGCTTGAACATAATGAGGCCTCTGCCTCATCAGATCAGACCACTGTCTCTGGAGGGTAGAGACAGTGGTTTGGTAGCCGAAGCGGCGCAGCAGCCGGCGCTAGAGCCCCTCCATAATCCGGCGCTTTCGGCGCCGCACATGATAGGTGCCAGGGAGGAAATCATCGTACCCCTGGCCAGGAGGTACTGTGTGGCATACATCTGCCTTACAGAACTCGCCATTGTGCAGGCAGGAAGTTCCGGTACCTCGTTTTTACGAAAATCCTCGTTTTTACGAAAATCCTCGTTTTTATGGAAATCCCCGTTTTTACGGAAATCCTTGTATTTTCGAAAAATACCGTTTTTGCCGAACGTTCATTTTAATATGTTTTAACGGGTCCGCTCGCGGATTTTCGAATTTATGGATTTTTTCGAAAATCCGCAGATCCTCGCACGGACCGGATTTTTCGAAGTTTGGACATCTCTATTACCAGCCCTCTCACGTCTATTGTTTGAGTTCCACTCAGTCCGTGTTTACTCTCCAACACCCCTACAGATTGTGGTCATGTATCGACCACCCGGCCTGACCACCTCTTTTTTTGACCCCTTCTCTGATTGGTTGTCCCACTTTCTATCCACTGACATCCCCTCAATTATCTTAGGGGATTTAAATATCCCCATCGATACTAACACCTCTGCTGGCACTAAACTTCTCTCTCTTACCTCCTCCCTTGGCCTTCCTCAATGGTCCTCTGCTCAGACCCATTGTAATGGACACACACTGGATCTGGTCTTCACCTGCCTCTGCTCCGTATATCTAACTTCTCCAACTCTCCCTTTCCTTTATCCGATCATCAGTTTCTCAAATTTAATCTTGTGCCATCTGTCCTGGCCATAATCCCTAATAAACAAACATACAAATGCAGGGACCTGCGTAATCACGACCCCCATTCACTCTGTGGTCCCCTCCAACAACTTATCTCCATGCCCTGCTTCTCTGATCCTGAACTTGCAGCCGTCCACTACCATAGCACGGTTTCCAATGCCCTCGACTCTGTTGCTCCCTTATCCACCCGTCGGATCAGATTAAAAAGTTGCAATCCCGTATAGCCGAACGACACTGGTGCAAGAGTAACAAAAATAGAGACTTTTTTGAATTTAAAGGTGACCTTTATCAGATCAGAGGTTCTTTATCTTTAGCCAAACAAACTATTTATCTTCATTCATATCCACACAATCTCATAACCCCAAACAGCTCTTTAAAGTATTCAACTCCCTGCTCTGTTCACCACCGACTCCGCCTACCCCCTGTTTATCCGCCAATGAAATAGCCTCATATTTCACAGAAAAAATCAAAAACATCCGAAATGGTTTGCTATACACCCTAGTTCCTCCCTACAGCTTCCAACTCCTACCACTGCACTGGCTTACCTCCCTTCATTGGTTAATCCCTTTAATTGTACCCTAACAAGCTTCACCACTTTTATAGAACAGGGACTCTTAACTCTCCTATCCAGGACACATCTCACCACCAGCCCCCTTGACCCCATTCCCTCTCATCTTATTGCCCCTCTCTCCTCTTCATTCATACCAGCCCTAAACTCTCTCTTTAACTTGTCCCTCTCCACTGGTATTTTTCCCTCTTCATTTACCCTAATGCCCTTATAATGTACACTGCTGCCTGGGAAAGGGGAGGGTTACCGTACTTGCTATTCTGTGTTTATGATGAGACCCCCCCCCCCCCCATACATTGCTTTCAGCTTCTATCCTGAGTCCTGATCAGGCTGTAGTGTTACACTTACAGTTTTTTACTCTGTCTGAGTCTCACAGTCTGTGCAACACTCTGTAGGAAGCTGACAGCATTGTTTGGAGATCTCAGGAATAATAATGAATATAGCCAGTATTACCAGCAATCAGACTCTTCCCTTCCACGGATAAGTGTTAAAAATAAAACTAGCCCTCAGTTATTGACTAGCCAGTGCTCTCCAGTTCAATAGTCAGCCCTCCAGTTCATTAGTCAGCCCTCCAGTTCATTAGTCAGCCCTCCAGTTTATTTGTCAGTCCTCCAGTTCATTAGACAGCACTCCAGTTCAATAGTAAGCCTTTCAAGTGCCAAAAACCCTAGGGACACCCCTAAATGTAACCTTAAAACCCACCTTTTCAGGCAAGCATATAACCTGGTCTAGACATTACCCGTCTAACTACCCAATATGATCCAATTGCCTTTAACACTCCACTGCCAACCTATTTACAGCCTACCGATTCCTACAACCTTATGTCTCACTCACATATCCTCTAGACTGCAAGCTCTTTGGGCAGGGTCCTCTCTCCTATTGTATCATGGTATTTCTGTAAGAAACTATCACTCTTGTTTACTTATATTATGTATTACCTGTGTTTGTAATATGTATGACTTTGTATAACCTGTATTACCCTGTATGTAATCTATGACTATGTAATTGTAAAGCACCATGGGAAGATGTTGGCCTATATAAATCCATAATATATAATAACAACCCTAAGTGTGCGTCCTGAGTCCGTGGGTGTGTGCACTGCAGTTCCTATGGAACTCACCACTAGAGGGAGAGTCTCTGCATTTCCTATTGACTCACCACTAGAGGGAGAGACTCTGCAGTTCCTATTGACTCACCACTAGAGGGAAAAACACAGGAAACACACGGAGGGAGAACAGCAATTAAACAGACTGCAGGTACGGTTGCTTGGGACAGGGGCCCCTGGATTTTGGACAGAGGGGCCCCTGGATTTGGGAAAGAGGGGGGGGCCTGGATTCGGGACAGATGGGAGGCCCTTGGATTTAGGATAGAGGGGGCCCCCTGTCTACCAATGTCTATATAACAGATCAATGTATATATACCTACCATGTCTATTACCTTACCAATTGTCTAATACCTACCAATTTATATATACCTACTCCTGTCTAATAGACCTACCAATGTCATATACCACCAATGTCTATATAAAACAAACTTATTCAATGTATAGACCTATAAGTCTATTATACTACCAATGTCTATATACCTACCAATGTCTATATACCTACAATGTATATATACCTACCAATGTATTATACCTATCAATGTCTATATACTATCAATGTTCTATATACCTACCAATGTCTATCATACTACCAATGAAATATACCATCAATGTGATATACCTACAATGTCTAATACCTACACAAAGTCTATATACCTACCAATGTATATATACACTACCAATGTATAATACCGACCAAGTCTATTTACATAGAAACTGTTATATACCGACCAATGTCTATTATGTACCTCCCAATGAAATCTACATACCCATGTTTATATACCTATAAATGTCTATATACCTCCAATGTCTAATATACTACACAATGTCTATATACCTATCAATTGTTATATCACTCCAATGTCGAATATACTACCAATGTCTATCGACATAAAAATGTATTATCCCTACCAATGTATATATACCTACATATGTCTATATACCTATCACTGTCTATATTACTACAATGTCTATACCTACCAATGAAATTACCTACCAATGGTCTATATACATACAATGTCTATTTATACTACCAAGTATATTATACCTACCAATGTTATATAGACCTACCCAATGTCTATTTACCTATCAATGTCTATATACCTACCAATGTCTATTATACCTACAATGAAACTACCTACCAATTGGCTATATTACCATCAATGTCTATATTACCCACCAATGTCTATATACTACCAATGTCTATATACCTATTCAAGTCTATTACTATCAATGTCTAGATACCACAATGTATATATACCCACAATTTCATATACCCTACAATGTATATTACCTACCAAGGTCTATATACCCGACCAATGTCTATATTACCGAGCAATGTCTATATATCCTACCAATGTCTATTACCTACCATTATCTATACTACCAATGTCTATATCCCTACCAATGTCTATATACTACCAAGTCTATATCCTATAAAGTTGTCTATTACGACCAATGTTATTATACCATCAATGTCTATATACCTACCAATGTCTATATTACCTACCAAGGTCTATATACCTATCCAATGGTCTAGATACCGACCAAGGGCTAAGACGACCAAGGGAGAGACAGATCTCCAAATTCGATATACCTAGTCAATGTCATTATACCTACCAATGTCTGGAGTATACCCACCAATGTCTATATACCTATCAATGTCTATCACTCGCAATGTCTCTATACCAACCAATGTTATATACCCTATCAATGTCTACATACCTACCAATGTGTTATATACCCTACCAATGGATATATACCTATCAATTGTCTATATACCTACCAATGTCTATATACCATACCAATGTATATAGACATACCAATGTATATATACCTATCAATGTATATATACTATCAAGGTATATATACCTACCAATTGTCTATATACTCCAATGTCTAATAACTATCAATGTCTATATACTAACAATGTTATATCCCTACCAATGTCTATAACCTACCAATGTCTATATACTATCAGTAGTGTCCTATATAACCTACAATGTCTATAACCCTACCAAGTTATAATACCTAGCAATGTCTATATACTTACCAATGTGGATCCTACTACCAATTGGGTATATACTACCAATGTTGATATACCGATCAGGTCGATAACCTTACCAATGTCTATATAACCTACCAAGTCTATATACCTAGCAATTGTCTTAGACCTACAATGTAGAGAACCGATCAGGGCTATATCTACCAATGGCGATTATACATTACCAATTGTCTTTATACCTATCAATGTCTGTATATACCTACCAATGTGCTATATACCCAATGTATATATACCTACCAAGGTATATATACCTACAATGCTATATATACTACCATGTTCTAATACCTATCATGTCTATAGTAACCGACCAATGTTATCTACCTACCAATGAATATATACCTACCAATGTCTATATACCTCTCAATGTCTATATACCTACCAATGTCGATAACTACCAATGTATATATACATATCAAGTCTATGATACCTAGCAAGTGTCTATATACCCACCAAATGTATTATACCTACCAAGGTCTATTATACTACCAAGGTCTATATAACTACCAAGTATATATACCAATCAAGGTCTATATACTACCAATGTCATATACATACCATGTCTATATACCTACCAATGTCTATATACATATCAATGTCTATATACCTACCAATGTATATAGTACCCACCCAATTTCTATATACCTACAATGTCTCATGATACTACCAATGTCTATAGACCTACCAATGCAGATACCTATTCAAGTATTTTATATACCTACAATGTCTATATATACCAATGTCTATATACCTACCAATTATATATACCTATCAATGTCTAGATACATACAATTGTCTATATACTACCAAGTCTATATAACTATCAATGTCTATATACTACCAATGTCTTTATACATACCAATGTCTATTATAACTACCATGTCTATATACCCAAGTCTATATACCTTATCAATGGTCTATTATACCTTCCAATGTCTATATACCTACCTGTATAGATACATATCAATGTCTATATATTACCAATGTGTATATACCTACCAATGTGTATGATACCTACCAATGTTTATATACATTCAATGTTATATAAACTACCAATGTCTATATATACCAATGTATATATACTATCAATGTCTAGATTAGCCTATCAAGCTATATACATACCAATGTCTATATACCTACCAATGTCTATTATACCTATCAATGTCTATCTACCTACCAATGTATATATACTATCAATTGTCTAATTAATACCAATGTCTATTACCTCACAATGTTATATACCTATCAATCGCATATATATACCTACCAATGTCTATATACCCTACCAATGAATATATTACCTACAATGTTATATACCTACCAATATGTCATATACCTACCAATGTATATAACCTACCAATGTATATTACTTACAATGTTATATTACCTACCAATGTTCTATACTACCAATGTCTATAGACCATAAATGTCTATATACCTACCAATGGTATATACCTTACCAATGTTTAGATACTATCAATGTCTATATACTTACAAGTGATATACCGACCAATGTATATATACATACAATGTTTATATACCTATCAATGTCGATATACCTACCAATGTCTATATATCCTACCCATGTATCTATACCTATCATGTCTATATACCGATCATGTCTATAGACATACCAATGTCTATATAACCTACCAAGTCTATATACCACTATCAAGGTCTATATAACATCCCAATGTCTATATACCTACCAATGTTCTATAACCTAACATGTTCTATATAACCTACAATGTCTATATACCTATCAATGTTATTACCCCACAATTGTCTATATACCTACCAAGACATATCATACCAAGTCTATATACTACCAATGTCTATATTTACCGACCAATGTCTATTAACCTACCAATGTATATATACTAACAATGTCATATACCTACCCAATGTTATATACCTCAATTGTCTATATATCCTAACAATGTCTATATACCTACCAATGTCTATATACCTACCAATGTATATATACCTATCAATGTCTATATACCCTACCACTGTATATATAAACTATAACTGTATATATACTAACAATGTCTATCATACACTACCAAGGTCTAGATACCTACAATGTATATATACTATCATGGTCTATATACCTATCAATTGGTCCTATATACTACCAATGTCGATATTACCTTTCAATGTCTATATACCTATCAATTTTTTATATTATACCACCAATTGTCTAGATACCTCCAATGTCTATATACCTATCCAATGTCTATATACCCTACCAAGTCTATAACTATCAATGTCTATATCTTTTTTTTTTACCAATTGTCTATATACACTACCAATGTTATATACCTATCAATTGTCTATATACCTACCAATGTCTATATACCTACAATGTCAATTACGACCAATGTCTATATACCTATCAATGTCTATATACCTACCAATGTCTATATACCTACCAATGTCTATATACCTACCAATGTCTATATACCTACCAATGTCTATATACCTATCAATGTCTATATTACCTTCAAATATCGAATATACCTATCCATGTCTATATACATACCAATGTTATATACCTACCAATGTTATATACCTACCAATGTCTATATACCATCACTGGTCATATAACTACCAATGGTCTATACCACCAATGTAATAAACTACCAATGGTCTATATACTATCAATGTCTATATACCTACCAATTTTATACACTATCAAGGTTCTATATACATACCAATGTCTATATACCTACCAATGTCTATATACCATCAATGTCTATATACCTACCAAGGCTATAACCCTACAATGTCTATATACCTATTCATGTCTATATACCTATCAACTGTCTATATACCTACAATGTCTATATTACCTCCAATGTCTATATACCATCAATTGTATATATACTACCAAGTCATATATACATACAATGTCTTTATATGCCTACCAAGTCTAATGCCTACCCAATGTATATATACCTACCATGTCCATATACCTACCAATGTCATATACCTCAATGTCTATATACCTACCAATTGTCTATATACTACAGCCAATGTCTATATACATATCAATTTCTATATACCTACCAATTGTATATACCTACCAATGTCATATAACCTTACAAGGTATAACCTATCAATGGATATATACTACCAATGTATATTTATCCTACCAATGTCTAATATACATATTCAATGTATATAACCTATCATTGTCTATATACCTATTCAATGTCTATATACCTATCAAGTCTCTATTACCTACCCATGAATATATACCTACCAAGTTATATACCTACCATAGGTCTATATACCTACCAATGTCTATAACTACCAATGTATATATACCTACCAATGATAATATTACCTATCATGTCTATATACCTACCAATGTCTATATACTACCAATGTCCATAGACCTAATAAGTCTATATACCTACCAATGTCTAAAGATTACCTACAAATGTATATTCTAGAAATGTCTAATACCTACCAATGTATATATACCTACCCAATGTCTTATACCTATCAATGTATATATACCGATCAATGTCGTATATACCTATCAATGTCTATCTTACCTACCAATGGATATTATACCTCTTTCAATGTTATTATACCTCTTCCTATCCTCTACAATTCGATATACCTACCAAGTCTATATACCTACCAATGGTCTATAGACATATCATGTCTATTACCTACCATGTTCTATTACCTATAAATGTCTATATACCTACCAATGGTCTATATAACTACCAATGTCTATATTACCTACCAAGGTCTCGATAAATACCATGTCTATATAACCTACCAATGTCTATAACCTACAATGTCTATATACCCTACCAATGTCTGTTATAACTACCAATGTCATATACCTACCAATGTATAATACCTATAAATGTCTATATACCTACCAATGTCGATATACCTACCAATGTTATAACTTATCATGGTATATATACCTATCAATGTCTATATACCTCCAATGTCATATACCGACCACGGTCTATATAACTACCAATGTTATCTACTTACCAATGTCTATTATACCTACCAATGTCGATATACCTACCAATTTATAGATCACCTCAATGTCATATAACCTACCAAGTGTATATACTCTACCAATGTATATATACCTATCAATGTCTAGATAATACCAATTCTATATACCCTCCATGCTATATACCTATCAATGTCTATAGAACCTATCAATGTCGAGTAATACCAATGTCTATATACCTACCATGTCTATTAACTATCAATTGTTATATACTACCAAGGTCTATTATACCTACCATGTATTCCTACCAATGTCAGATACCTACCAAGTATATATACCTACCAATGTCTATATACTACAATGTCTAGATACACTATCAATGTCTATATACCTACCAATGTTGTCGATATTATTTACCTACCAAATTCTATATACCATCAATGTATATTACCTACCAATGTATATATACCTACAAGTCTATATACCTACCAATGTAATTACCTATCATGTCATATACCACCAATGTATATCTACCTATCATTCTATTATACCTATCAAGGTCTAATACCTACCAATGTCTATTATACCTACCAAATGTCTATATAACTATAATGTCTATATACCTTAACAATGTATATTACCTATCAATGTCTATATACCTACCAATCGTCTAGATACCGACCAATGTATAATAACTACCAATGGTATATTTACCTAGTCAATGCTATATACATATCAAGTCTATATACCTACCAATGTCTATATACTCTACCAATGTCTATTATACATATAAATGGCTATATACCTACCAATTTATATATACCTAGCAATGTCTATAGACTACCAATGGATATACCTACAATGTCGATATAACTCCAAAAATGTTATAAACCTACAATTGTCATTACTACCAATGTCTAGAGACCTACCAATGGCTATATACCCTATCAATTGGTCTATATACCTACCAATGTCTATCTAACCTAACACTGTGTCTATATACCTATCAAGGTATATATACTATCAATGTCTATATACCTACCAATTTCAGATACTATCAATGTCTTATATGAACCTACCAATGTCTATATACCTACAAATGTATATATACCTATCAAGTGTCTCTATACACTATCAATGCCTATATACCTACCCCGTCTATTATACCTACCAATTCTATATACTCCCAATGTCTATAACCTACCAATGTATATTACCTGATCAATGTCTATATACCTACCAATGTCTATAGACATACCAAGGTATGATATACCTATCACTGTATTAATACATCAAGTATATTAACCTATCAATGTCTATATACCTACCAAGGTAGATATACCTACCAATGTCTAATACTACAATGTCTAGACCTATCAATTCTATAACCTATCATATCTAATATACAGATCAATGTCTATATACCTACCAATGTCTATATACCCTACAATGGCTATATACCTATACAATGTCTATATACCTGAACAATGTCTATATATCTACCAAGGTCTATATACCTACCAATTGTTATATACGTATCAATGCTATATACCTACCCAAGAGATATACCGAGCAGGTCATATACTACCAAGTTTATATACCTACCAATGTCTATATAACTAGCAATGTCTAGATACCTACCAATGTCTCATTACCTACCCAAGTTATATGACTACCAATGTCTATTACACCTATTCATGTATATATTACCTACCAAGTCTATATACCAATCAATTTGTCATATACCTATCATATCTATAACCTATCAATGTTATATACATACCATTGTCTATATACCTACCAATGGTCTATTATACTACCAAGTCATATACCTATCAATGTCTATATACCTTACCATGTTCTATAACCTACCAATGTCTAGATACCTATCCAAGGTCATATACTACCAAATGTCTATATACCTACCAATGTCTAGTATACCATCAATGGTCTATATACTACCATGTCTATTAAACTACCATGTATATATACTACAATTTATATATACCTATCCAATGTTATAACCTATCAATGTCTATATAAATACCCACTGTTCTATATACTACCAATGTCTATATACCTACCAATGTTCTAGATACCTATCAATGGGTAATATATACCTTCAATGTTATTATACCGATGCAATGTTATATACCGACCAAATGTCTAATACCTAGAAAGGCTATTATTAAATACAAGGGTATATATTACATATCAAGTCGAGATACCGAGCCAACCCCAAAAACACCCCCCCATACCAATGTCTTATAACATACCAATGTCTATATACCTACCACTGTATATTACCTACCAACTGTATATATACCTACCATGTCTATATACCTTATCAATGTCTATATACCTACCAATGGTTATATACCTACCAATGAATATATTTACCTACAATGGCTATATTACCTTCAATGTTCTATATACCTTACACAATGTCTATATACCAAACCAATGTCTATTATACCTATCAAGTCTTAGTACTATCAATGTCATAGACACCTACCAAGTATATAGATACCCACCCATTTCTATATACCTACCAATGTCGTAGACCTAACCAATGTCTATATACCCATCAATGTCTATATACCTACCAATGTCTATATACCCTACCAATGGGTCTATGAGACCTACCAATTGATAGATGACCTACCAATGGTCAGTATACCGACCAATTCTAGATACCTACCAAGGTTATATACCTATCATGTCTATATACCTATCAATGTATATAACCTACCAATGTCTATTATACCTACCAATGGTCTATATACTACAATGTATATATAACCACCCAATGTTATATACCTATCAATGTCTATTACCATCAATGTCTATATACTACCAATGTCTATATACCTACCAAGAATATAACCTATCAAGGTCTATATAACCTACCAAGGTCTATACCTACAATGGGCTATATACTACAATGTATATATACTACCAATGATATATACCTACCATGTCTATTTACCTATCAATGTCTAATACCTACCAAGGTCTAAGTTACCTACCCATGAATATTAACCTACCAATGTTATATACCCGATCAATGTCTATATACCTACCTCCAAGTCGATTACTAACCTACCAGTCTAGTAGAACCTAATCAGTCTATACCTACCATGTTATATACCTACCAATGTCTATATACCTTACCAATGTATAATACTACCAATGTATATATACTACAATGTCTATATACCTATCAATGTCTATATACCTAACCAATGTCTATATACCACCAAAGAATATATACCTACCAATGTCTATATACCGAACCAATGTCTATTATTAACCTACAATGTATATATACCTACCAATGTATATATACCTACCATGTCTATATACTATCAATGTCTATATACATACCATGTCTTATACCTACCAATTGAATATATACCTAACCAATGTTATAGACCATATCAATGTATATATACCCACCAAGGTCTTATATACCTACCAAGGTCGATATACCTATCCATTTCTATTATACCTATCAATGTCTATATACCACAAGGATATATATACCCACCAATTTCTATATAACCTACCAATGTCTATATACCTACCAATGTCATATACCTCCAGGTCTATATACCTATCAATGTCTAATATACCTACCAAGTAATAGACCTACCAATTTATAATACCACCAACTGTCTATATACCTACCAATGTAGCTAGATACCTACAATGTCTATATAAACATCAAGTCTAATATACCTACCAATGTCGATATACCTATCAATGTCGATTATACATACCCAATGTCTAATATACCTACCAATTCTATATACCTATCATTGTTCTATCTACATACCAATGTCTATATCATACCAATTGTCTATTTACCTAATCTGTATATATACCTATCAAGGTCTATATACCTACCAATCTATATACCCCACCAATGTCATATACATATCAATGTCTATATAACCTATCAATGTCTATAACCCACCAATGTCTAATAACTATCAATGTCTACCTACCTACCAAGTATATATACCTACCAATCGTTATATAAGACAATGTTATATACATACAAAGTCTAAGACCTACCAATGTCTAATACCTACCAAAGGTATATATACCGATCAATGTATCTATACCTATCAAGTCTATATACCTAAATGTCTATTAATACCTACAATGTCTATATAACCTATCAATGTCTATATTAATGATACTACCAATGTCTTATACCCCTAACAATGTCTAATACCTTTTTAAAACCAATGTCTATATAACTATCACTGTCTATAACCTACAATGTCTACTTATACCTACCCAATGTATATATACCTATCAATGTCAATACTTACCAATGTGTATATACCTACCAATGTGATATACATACCAATGTTTAGATACCATCAATGTTCTATATACCTACCAATGTCTATATACCTACCAATGTATTACGATCAATGTCGATAGACCTTACCAGATGTCTAGTATGCCTATGCACGTCTAAGATACCTACCAATGTCGATTACCTACCAATGTCTAGATACCTTCAATGGTCTAGAACCTACCATGTCTACAGTACCTACCACGGGCTATATACCGAAAAATGTATATAGTACCGACCAATGGGAGATAGTGGTGACCCGACCAAGTGGGAGAGACCGAGCAAGGGCGAGAGACCGACCAATGGCTATATAACTACAAATGAATATCTAACTCATACAATTGTCTAATAGACCTATCCAATGTCTATATACCTAACCAATGTCTAGATACCTACAATGTCTATTTATACCTATCAATGTCTATATACCTATCAATGTTGGCTATATACCCACCAATTTATATTACCTACCCACATCGTCTTATACCTACCATGTCTATACTACCTACCAATGTCTATTTACCCATCAATTGTCTATATACCTACCAATGTCTATATACCTACAAAGTATAATACCTACCAATGTCTATATACCCTATCATATGTCTATATACCTACAAATGTATATATACACCAATTTCATATTTATACATACCAATTGTCTATTATACCTACCAATCTCTATTTACCTACCAATCTATATTACCTATCAATGTTATATATACTACCAATGTCTATATACTACCAGTCTATTACCTACCAATTATATATACCTATCAATGTATATATACCTACCAATGTCTATATACCTACCAATGTCTATATAACTATCAATGTCCTCTATACTACCCAATTGTCCATTCACTAACACTCCACTGCACTACCTTTTTACGCCCCTACCGATTCTAACAACCTTATGTCTCACTCACACCTCTAGACTGCAAGCTCTTTGGGCAGGGTCCTCTCTCCTATTGTATCATGGTATTTCTGTAAGAAAAACTCATCACTCTGTTTACTTATATTATGTATTACCTGTGTATGTAATATGTATGACTTTGTATAACCTGTATTACCCTGTATGTAATCTATGACTATGTAATTGTAAAGCACCATGGAAGATGTTGGCCCTATATAAATCCATAATCCTATATAATACAACCCTAAGTGTGCGTCCCTGAGTCCGTGTGTGTGTCACTGCAGTTCCTATGGACTACCACTAGAGGGAGAGTCTCTGCGTTCCTATGACTCACCAAGAGGGAGATCTCTGCCGTTCCTATTGAATCACCATAGAGGAGAGTCTCGCATTCCTATTGACTCACCACTAGAGGGAGAGACTCTGCAGTTCCTATTGACTCACCACTAGAGGGAAAAAACACAGGAAACACACGGAGGGGAGAACAGCAATTAAACAGACTGCAGGTACGGTTGCTTGGGACAGGGGCCCCTGGATTTTGGACAGAGGGGCCCCTGGATTTGGGAAAGAGGGGGGGGCCTGGATTCGGGACAGATGGGAGGCCTTGGATTTAGGTAGAGGGGGGCCGAATTTGGGACAAAAGGGGGGCCCTGGATTTGGTACAGAGGGGGGGCCCTGGATTGGGACAGAGGGTGGGGGCTGGATTTGGAACAGAGGGGGTTGCTTGGATTTGGGAAAGAGGGGGGGCTGGATTTGGGACAGAGGGGGACTCTGGATTTTGGACATAGGGGGCCCCGGCCTTGGCAGAGGTTTAGTTGTATTTGACTCGAACTTTTCGAACTATTTGCCTCCCATAGACTTTAATGGGTCCGTTTTCGAACTTTCGAACTTTTACAATAGTTTGAAATTTCGAAAACGGACCGAACTTTCAATAGTTCGACCATCTCTAGTAGAGACTGGAGACCCTGGATAATTGGCACAAAGTTCCTCAAAGGATACTATTATAACATTGACTCTATAAGAAATCTCAATATAGTGAACAAAATTAAAGACTTACATGGTTATTCAATAAAAGTTCTTATCGTTTAAAATGGTGTTAATTTTGCCCCAACCAATCAGATGTTAGCTTTTAAATGTTAAATAAGATCTGATTGGTTGGGGCAAAATTAGCACCATTTTAAACTATAAGAACTTTTATTGAATCTCCCTGAGTATTTAACCTATTGTGTATTTGCATTAGTTAGCCATGAATAGTCTTGACTTGACTGTATAAGAGTAATTTCAAACCCAACAGTCACACAGCTCCATCTACTGGCCTGACTGTTCCCATACGTATGGGAACAGTCAGGCCAGTAGTGAAGTGTGTCTAGTTTGGCGACTGTACTGACCTTCCCTAATGCCCTTATAATGTACAATGCTGCCTGGGAAAGGGGAGGGTTACCGTACTTGCTATTCGTGTGTTTATGTGACGACCCCCCACCCATACATTGCTTTCAGCTTCTATCCTGAGTCCTGATCAGGCGTGTAGTGTTACACTTACAGTTTTTTACTCTGTCTGAGTCTCACAGTCTGTGCAACACTCTGTAGGAAGATGACAGCATTGTTTGGAGATCTCAGGAAATATAATAATGAATATAGCCAGTATACCAGCATCAGACTCTTCCCTTCCACGGATAAGTGTTTTAAAAATAAAACAGCCCTCAGGTATTGATAGCCAGTGCTCTCCAGTTCATAGTCCAGCCCTCCAGTTCATTAGTACAGCCTCCAGTTCATTAGTCACCATCCAGTTTATTTGTACAGTCCTCAGTTCATAGACAGCACTCCAGTCAATAGTAAGACCTTTCAAGTGCCCCCCCCCCCCCAAAACCCACCCTAGCACGCTATAACATGGTCTAGACTTACCCGTCTAACTACCACGATGAAGCCAATTGGCTTAACACTCACTGCCAACATATTTACAGCTACCGATTCCTGGCAAACATTATGTCTCACCACATATCCTATAGCTGCAGCTCTGGGCAGGGTCCTCTCTCCTATTGATCATGGTATTTGTAAGAAACTCATCCTTGTGACTTATATTATGTATACCTGTGTATGTAATTATGTAGACTTTGTATAACCGGTATTTACCCTGTAATGTAATCTATGACTATGTAATTGTAAGCACCATGGAAGATGTTGGCCTATATTAAAATCCATAATCCTAATAATACAACCTAAGTGTGCGTCCTGAGGTCCGTTTGTGCTGTCACTGCAGTACTATGGACTCACACTAAGAGGAGAGTCGGGAGAGTCTCTGCAGTTTCATATTGACTCACCACTAGAGGGAGAGTCTCTGCAGTTCCTATGAATCAACACTAGAGGAGAGATCTCTGCATTTGCCTATTGACTCACCACTAGGGGAGAGGACTCTGCAGTTCCTATTGATCACCACTAGAGGAGAAAACACAGGAAACACACGGAGGGAGAACAGCAATTAAAACAGACTGAGGTAAGCGCTTGCTTGGGAAGGGCCCCTGATTGGGAAAAGGGGGGGGCCTGGATCGGGAAGATGGGGAGGCCCTTGGATTTGGATAGAGGGGGCCCCCTGGATGTGGGACAAAGGGGGGGCCTGGATTTGGTAACAGAGGGGGGGCCCGGGATTTGCGGAAGAGGGTGGGGGGTGGTGAGTTGGAACAGAGGGGAGTTGCTTGGATTTGGGCCAGAGGGGGACAAGGGCTGGATTGGGGACAGAGGGGGACCTCTGGATTTTGACATAGGGGGGACTCTGGCCCTTGGGACCACTAGAGGGTACTCTGGCCTTGGGACAGGAGGAGGAATATAGCCTTGGACATAAGGGGGGAACACTGTGTTCTAGCGCCTTGTTATTGTTTAGTCGGGCTTAAGTATAGTATAAGAATATTACGGTAACCCCCACCAGCTTGGAGATCTTTCTGTGTGACTAGTTAATGGAAGTTGTAGCTGGTGTCAACATACGCAAGGGTGTTGTATCTACCTTAATGTCTTCTTATTTAATTAACAAAGAGCAAACCAAATTCATGTTCACGATAAAACTATAGATGAAAACAATTATCGCAAACATAAGTGTAACACTCGCCAGGACAGCACCATGTAATATCGGTGTAACGTGGGTTTTTAAACTAATTTGATGGGGGTTGCACCCAAATGTTAGGGCCACATTTATCCACATGTGCTGTGCTAAAAATAGGGGTTAAATTGTGCGAAGCTGTTTGAATAGGTTAGCGCAGTTTAACTCATAATTGCACTGCTGCACCAGTTTCAGAAAAGAAACAGTGCATTTAATAAAGGATTTACAAAACGTTTACCTCTAAAATTAAGACAGCAATGGCTGGGTCTTAAAGTGGCGCTGGGGGTAAAATTCCTTTGGGGGGTTCTACCACAGGTGCAAAATCCAGTATTAAATACTGAAAAGCCATATTTGCTGAAAAGCCATATTGCCAGAAGCATTTGTGGCTCGGGTAATGAGGCCCTTAGAGGGCGCGTCACCCAGAGCGTAACTGAGCTGACAAAATCTCCCATAGGAATTTACAAGAGGCTTTTGGGTTTTTGCGGCTCTGGGTGAATCTCACCCTGCGTAAGTATGTAATGCCAGCTATTAGTGGTGTATAAAACTTACGTCTAAGAGCCGCGCCGCCTCTAGTAAAATAGGTTTGCGTGACTGCGCAAAGTTCCTGTTCCGGATCTCGCACAGCACCAAAAAGCAAGTCTTTAGCGTGCGCAACGAGCAGTCAACCGTTAGCGTCCCCCCTGTCGTTAAGAAGGGGCAGAAGTGCGTGCACGACGGTGTGGAGATGCCACAATGCAATAACGGAAATAATCACATATAGCATTGTGGGGATCAAAGTAACGAACAGATGCACCTTTTGCAATATTGTATCTTTTCTTTTACTTAAAATTAATTAAATGTAGTGTTCGTTTAAGGAAAACGCTGCACTCAACAAACCTAAATTTTAACCTGGGTAAACAAATCAGTGATAAAACGTATCCCTTAGAGCTGAAGAGATGGGTCATTTTTCGGTGCTGTGAAATAATTTTAATGTCATGTTTATTTTTGTATTTCAATAATGGAATTACATAACATTTTTGCCTACACAGTATAATAGAGTGTTTCGACAAATGAAAAAACAATGTGTCTACTCTATTTGCATAGTGGGTGTAATTCACCTTGCTGGTGTATTAAATTAAATTTTACACTAAAAAACTACTTTGCCTCATTTCAATCTATAAATGAATACATGTAAGGGAGCCACATTACTTTATGTGTTGTGTTGCTGCATGACTTAATTCCAGTACTTGTTGCTCAAGCTCAGTCCCCAGCCCCCTGCCAGATTATCTGACTCTCTGTGAGGGGCAAGCATGGTGCTCAGTAATCCCTATTACTTCTACTTAATAGAAGAGTTTATGATTACTGATAGGGACTATGGACGAGAGCTCTTGTGCATAAGGAATTGGGGTTAACACATTCTTAAATCTTTATCCAGCTATTGCTGGCATTAGAGATTCCATCCTAAAGATCTAACGAGCTGTTATTGGCTCCCATATTCATTGGTTTTAATGCGGTTTAAGCCAAACAAATAGGCGATAGCAGATAAGATACATAGCCTGGTATGGGCCCTTGATTGACAGCTGAAAACTGTTGTGTGGTGCTATAGGAAAAAGCAAGCCACTTTTGTAGCATTCCTGCCTGGAGATTTTTCTCAAATATTATTATAATGATGTTTGAAGTGTTTGAAATATTTTGGACTGAGGTTCAGTTTGGAGATATGTTTTATCAATAGATTTAACAAGGAAACATATACAGGGTTATTCAATAAAAAGTTCACTAAAAGTTTTAAAAATGGTGATAAATTTTGCCACATAAAATAAAAACAAATGGAGCTGTTGTGATGTTGGGTTTGAAAATTACTCTTATACAGTCAAGTCAAAGACTATTCATGGCTAACTAATTGCAAATAACACAATAGGTTAAATACTCAGGAGATTCAATAAAAGTTCTTATCGTTTAAAATGTGCTAAATTTTTTGCCCCAACAATCAGATCTTATTTAACATTAAAAGCTAACAATTGATTGGTTTGGGGCAAAAATTAACAACCATTTAATAAACGATAAGACTTTTATGGAATAACCATGAAAGTCTTAATTTTGTGTCACTATATTGAGATTCTTATAGAGTCCAATGGTTATAAGAGTATCCTTTTGAGGAACTTGTGCCAAATTATCCAGGGTCTCCAGTCTCTACTAGAGATGGAGAACTAGTGAAAGTTCGGTCGGTTTCGAAAATTACAAACTATTGTAAAAGTTCGAAGTTCGAAAAACGGACCCATTAAAGCTATGGGAGCAACTAGTTAGAAAAGTTCGAGTCAAATACAACTAAAAGAGGAAGTGGTAACTTAATGTAATGGCGCTGTGGGACCCTGGGAAATGGTTCTGGGGAGGGCAGGTTCCAATATCAGGACTTTAGTAAAATCGATTTTTACTCTTACACGCGCTAATTTCAGCTTTCGCGTTCGAAACATTCGACGTGGTAAAATGACTTTACTCGCAGAGATTCGATTGCTCGCCGTATAGGCTTTACTGGAGACTTACTCGCAGATTCGATGTTCGCGCCTAGATACCATGTTACATTTTAAATAAATCACGAAAGTCCGGGAAATATCGAAAGTCCGCGTCCGATAGATAGTTCGAGAAAGTCCGGGTCCGTTCCACTCGAAACAGTTGGCTCGAACTCGGGTTCGAGTTCGAGTTCTATGCCATCCCTAGTCTTACATTGCCTCCTTATGAAAAACATTGTCGTAAAAGTATAGCTTGACCACTATGGCAGTGGGGGGGGGACGTGTCTATAACCCTAGTAACCCTTGTGGAATCTAAAATACATCAATTTCTCCACCTTTCACTGTGTGAATATTTAGACTATGAAACTAGTTTCAGTAAACTCTATGCACACCCAACTCTCTATAGCTCCTTTATAATAGACCCCATAAAAGCTTCCCATTTATAGCATTAGTTTTACTACCAATCTATATCTGAGAAACACACTTCAAAAAACATCTGATCTAGTGACTGCAAGCACATTTTTCACTGACCATACATGGGGGACGGTACTTATAAAAACACAGGGAGAGTATAATTAGTATTAAAAGTTTGATCACATATTGTAATAATGCGGGGAGAGGCCAGGGTACTTACAAGTCCGCTTTAGGAGGAGGCAGATAGTAGATAGAAAATGCAGGACACAGAGGATGCTGGGAACAGAGGCTGGATCTGAAAAAAAAGGTGCTGCTGGGAAACGGTAGGCAGGATTCTGGAAACAAGGTGGCTGGGAACTGTAGGCTGGATACTGGAACCAGTGCGCTGGGAACTGTAGGGCTGGATACTGGAACAAAGGTGCTGCGGGGAAATGTAAGCTGAATAACTGGACCAGGTGCTGCTGGAAATGTAGGCTGGAAAATGGAACAAAGTTTGCTGCGGGAAACTGTAAAAAGCAAGGTAGTATAGTCACTAGGCAGGAAGGTAAATAGCTGTTAGCAGGAGAGGAACGGGATATAGGCAGGGGGTGGAGTGACAGGAGGCCAGGATCGGTCGGGGTGGGTAGCAACGCTAAGATCGGGCACAGGGTAGCGGGGAGGCCGCCGGCTTTTAAATTTTCGCGCTTGCCGCGTGTCGGCCGTTGTGACGTCATGACTGTCTACGCCGCCTCCAACCGAGTGCAGAGTGTTAGCGCGGGACCGGGGGCGCGGCCAGGTAGGTTCGTGACAGTACCCCCCCCCCCCCCCCACCCGGGCCACAGGACCAGGTGCCAAACGGGGCCAGGTTCCCTGGAAAATCCTGTGGAAAGCTCTGACTAGACGAGGAGGTTTGCAAATCAGAATGTTTCATCCAAGCCTCTTTCTCTGACCAAAACTTCTTCAGTGGACCAAAATTACGAAGAGACTCCTCAAGAATCTAGAGTCCAAGACCTTCTCGACCTCAAACTATGTGACCCATCACGGAAATTGGAACGGGAGGTAGTAAGATGGGAATATGATTTAAGCATCGGCTGATGACGGGAAGTTGAGACACGTTAGGAATCCGCATGCTGGAAGGAAGTTGGAGGCAAACAGCCACTGGACCTGACTAATTCCAGGATAGGAAAAGGACCAATAAATTTGGGTCACAGTTTGGAGGAAGGAACCCGTAGGTTAATATGCGCAGAGGAGAGCCACACTTTATCTCCAACAGAATAAGCTGGGGGTTCTCACGTCGCCTATCATGCTGCGTTTTTTTGTACTGAAGCAGATTCTGAATGCTGATTTACGTTAGCATGCCAGATAGCGGTCATCTGGGGCAACAGAGTAATTGGCAGCGGGTACTGTGTGGAAAGAAAATCTTGAGGAAGGAAAACATCTAGGATTCGTCCCAAAAGACACATAAAAAAGGAGATAATGGAGATTTCCCAAGAGAAGCATGAGGTGAATGTTATGGGCGAACTCAGCCAAGGCAGAAGGTAAGCCCAATCATCCTGAGTATAGGAAAGTAACACGAAGAATTTGTTCTCCCAAAGACTGGTTAGTGCGTTCAAGTAGCCCTGTTGGACTGTGGGGTGAGTAAGCCGAAGAAATTGTACTTGATGTCATGGATTTACCAAGCTGCTCTCCAAAATTGGAAAACAAATAAGTACATTTGTCAGATACTTTTTCCGAAGGGAGTCAGAAAGCAGAAGCTGTGCAAAATAAAATAGTTGAGCTACTCCGTGGAAGATGGTAATTTGGGGAGGGACAAAAGGGCCATTTTGCTAAACGGTCTCTACTGTCACCCATCTAAACCGGGTTTTTTTTGGCAGAAGTCACATAAAGTCCAGGATAGATGGTCCAGGCTGGACAAGAATGGGGGGGGTTTTGGAGGGGGTTTTGAAAGAAAGATCACAGGGGAGGGTTTCTAGAAGATGCATTGAGCCCAGCTGGACCCCACACTGAATAAAGTCTTAACATCTTTCTTCATTTTGGCCACCATAGGGAACGATAGTAAGAATAGTAAGAAGATTGAAGAATAGTAAAAGCTTTGTTAACACCGGGATGCCCGGCTTGCGTGGAACCGTTAATGAGTCTGGAAAAAGGATATTTTGCCATCCAAAGTGAAAACAGGGAACAAAGATGTGCCAAAAGGGTGTCTGGAAGGAGCAGAATCTTGTGCAGCTTGAATCTTGGACAGAGTGAGTGAGGATATATAGAGGCCAAGATTTTAGTTGTTGGGATTAATGGGAGCTTATCTTGATTAATACAGTCGGAAAGCCCCAAATGATCGGAAAGGGCATCAGCTTTTGTTTTTGGACACCAGGTGATAATACAGTGATAACAAAAGTTGAATCGGAAAAGGAAAAGGACACGTGCTTACGGGGATTTAACCTTTTAAGATTCTGGATGTATTCGAGGTTCTTATGTGGTAGGATGGTTGATAGTGATACAGAGGGGCCATCCAATAGATGACGCATCCTCGAGGGAACTTGATGGCAGAAGTCCCTATTCCCAACATATAGTTCGCTCGTTGGGTTAGAAACTTCTTAGAGAAATAAGTGCAGGGATGGGAGTTTCCTTCTTGTCTTTGGGAAAAGGGCAGGCTCATGTGCCCAAGTCCGAGGCAATCAACTTCGATGTAGAAAAGGGAGACTAGGAGTTGGATGTACTAGAAACAGGTGCATCAGCAAAGGCTTCCTTGAGTCGTGTGAGGAAAGGGTCCATGAATGAGGCTTACCATCTTTTACTGATGAGGGCTAATATTGGAGAAGAAATTATAGACAGAGAACCCTTTTTGAATGATTGCGTAATAATGGCAAAGCAATGAACCTTTGAATTAGCTTTTGGTTCCCATAGGGAAGAGACCAATCTTGGATGACAGAAAACTTTCACAGGATCATGCTTGTTGAGGTTACATTATCCAAGGTCATGGTATATCTGTTGTATTCAATGAGATTCAACGGACATGAATGTAGTCTTGAGACGTTTCGTGTTATCGGACAAGGTTTCACAGGATCAATCTGGAACCTTGTGCGATACGATGTGCCCAGAAAGGTATTTGCGCACCACTCAAACAGACATTTTTCCAAATTTGGCATAAGGCTATTCTCTCTCAGACGTAGAGTAACACCTGTTTAACATGGAGGCGGTTGTGGTGAGGGCAGATCTTAAGAAAAGATCTAAATGTCATACGGATATACAACAACAGAGATTCCTAAAAAATATCCCGGAAAAGGTCATTCATGATCTTGGAAACCGCTGGAGCATACGAAAAGGCAAAAGGGCATTCGAGATATTCATAGTGACCGTTCCTAGTGTTTAAAGGCTGTTTTCCACTTCATCACCTTTGCGGTATATGATCAGGTTGTATTGCCACCCTCCAGTTTGGTAAAATCTTAGCCCCTTTTCTCTGGTCAACAGTTCAGAGAGAGAAGAAGAGAGATACCGATTTTTATTGATTTTATTTAACCCACGGAGTCGAGGCAGGGTCTTAAACCTTCTTCTTTTTTTCAAAACAAAAAGAAACCCAGCTCCAGCCAGGGGAAGAAGGAAGGTTGTATGAAAAAAACCCCAGAAAATGTTCAGTAAAGTACTCTTTCATGGCTAGGGAGTTTCAGAGGGAGACAGTGGGTATTGTGCGTCCCCGAGGAGGCATAGTACCTGAGAGAAGATCGATGGGGCAATCGTAGGGATCGGTTGCGGTGGTAGCTTCCTAGCTCGCTTTTTACAAAACAAACATAGAGAAATCATTGATAACATTAAGGGAGGTTTTTCTCAGATTCTTTTCACAGGTAAATGGTGGTGCATGAGTAAATGCAATTTTCAAACAGAAAGGACTCCAAGACTTGAGTGACAGGTTTAGGGACCACTCTAAAGAGGGGTGTGTAATTGAGCCATGGAAAGTCCTGAGAATAGAGGGTGAAGGGCTGGATGGACAAGAAAAACAAACGTTCTGGTGAAATATGCCAATGCAAAATAGAACTTCGTAGTAGATCTTGGAGATGAATCAGAAGCCAAAGGGTTATTCGATAGCCAGAAATCGAAGGGTTGCTGCAAGTGAAGGAGAGGAAGTCCCAAATGTGCTGACAAGGTAGAATCACTGAAGTTTCCAGCAGCACCGGAATGATTTTTCCGCAGGAGCAGATGAGAAGGCCGCCAATTTTTCGGCTCTCTTCAACCGAAGTATAGGTTGAGGAAAAAGATCTGAGCAGGCCTAGGAAGGTATTAGGGAAGCTGAGCTGGAACGAGCTGCAGACCTTCTTGCGCGTTACACGGAAAGCGGGATCAATCTGGATGACATAGCGTAATCAAGTCTCCAATGGACAGGTAATCTCTAGATTACTAATTCACCCCTTGAGGAGGATCAGAGAGTCCCTGCAAAAAGGCTGCTGTAAGCGCCTTATTGTTCCAAGAAGTCTCCGCGGGAAGGGTTACGAAATTTTAATAGCATATTGACTACAGAACAAGACCTTGGCGAGCTGCATCAAACGGGAGGAGGCAGCAGAGGTTCTTTCCTTGGGAGCATCGAAGACCTTGCGAAACATACTCACAAAGTTCGGTGGTAACATTATGGATAGAGGATCGTCTTTTTCACATAGCCAGATAATGCCATTCCAACAAGGGCAATGATGTAACCAACCTTTGCACGATCCGTTGCAAATTGAGATGGTGAAGTTCAAATGGATTCGGCACTGATTAATGAATCCACGGCAGGCTTGGGCATGACCATCAAAACGTGAGGGTGGAGGGTATGCGGCGGCTTATCTACCAAAGGAGAGGATCAACGGATCCGGAGTTCTGAAGGAGGTGGCGTTTAGAACCCAGAGGTGAGGCCGAAGCCTGGGGGTGGTAGCTGGACAGCGAGGGTATACACTGAACTGAGGGCCAACTGGCCCTATGGGTTCCAAGATGTCCATGCGTTCTTGGGGACAGAGTTTGGAGAGTTTTAATCAAACTAGGGCCTAGCCCCCTAGGCGTTCCAGGGCCCGGATAGTACTGTAATAAAATGGCCGGGGGAGGGGGTACTACAAGTACGCTTTAGGAGGGAGGCATATGTCTGGAAATGCAGGACCACAGAGGCGCTGGGAACAGACGGCTGAATCTGGAAAAAGGTGATGCTGGGAGGAACTGTTAGGAGGATCTGCGAACAGGTGCTGCTGGAACTGTGCTGGATACTGGAACCAGATTGATGTGAGGAACTGTAGCTTGGTACTGGAACAAGGTGCTGTGGGCAACTGTAGGCGGATACTGGAACAAGGCACTGCTGGGAAAAACTGTAGGCAGGATTCTGAACAAGGTGCTGCTGGGGAAATGTAAGCTTGAATACGGAAACAAGGTGCTGCGGGAACGGTAGGCAGGATTCGGAACACAAGGGGCTGCTGGACTGTTGTAAGCTGAATACTGGACCAGCGGTTGCTGGGAACTATAGCTGGAACTGGAACAAGGTGGTGCTGGGAACTGTAACAAGGCAAGGTAGGTATAGTCACTAGAGGTGGGAAGTAAGAGTGTTAGCAGGAGAGGACAGGATCCAGGCAGGCGGACGGAAGCCAGGAGAGCCAGGAGGTAGCAAACGCTTACTATCGGGCAACGGGTCCAGGAGGACGCCGGCTTTGAATTATCGCGCCGCCCGGCTGGTCGGCATCATGACGTCTACGTCGAACGCCCACCCGTAGCGGCAGAGCGACGTGGGACCGGACGGCAGGAAGTTCGTGGACACATCTCCATTTGATGGTGCTCTTTACCCTTTTTGTGATACTTATAGTTTATATTGGGGGTTTTTTCATGAAGGGAGGTGGAAAAAAAAACAAGTGTATAAAAATAATTGTACAATCTTTCCGTAAGGGCCGAAGCAGAATAACTGTAGCCAATATAAAAACTACCGGTGATTTTAAATTGGGGACCATAACTGGAAAACTATAATTGTTCCCAATTCACCACTGTATCATTTTTTTGTGATCTGCTCATATTTTTTTTAGATATCCAATCTAAAACGTATATATTTCAAGCGTCAATCAAAGTTTGTTGCTCTCAAAAAACTATTCTTTTGTGAGTATTTTACTGTATTGGATAGGGGTAATAGGAGTTGTGACAGTTGGGTTTGTGGGAAAAAAGTCACAGGTCGGATGGATGGAAAGTGGGAGTGGTTTTTAAAAAGAGGGAGGGCGGATACTGCTCCTAAAACAAAATGTTTGTTCTGGATTGAGATGTAGCAACATATACACAAATCAGAGTAAGTGCTACTTACATGTATTCACTTATAGATTAAGATTGAGCATCTTAATCATTTTTTTAAGTATAGTGTCTCTTTAAGGCTAGATAATAATATTAAGACAACACAATACAAGATATGTGACTCAAATAGGGTAAGTGAATTTTTCTATGCAGTTTAATGTATTTATGTAGTCAGAGGGCTTTGATATAAGATCTATCCTGCCAAATATGCGCTCAGGTGGCAGCCTATGAAAGCATCAGTTTTATTGCTCCTGGGCAATAACTATGCATAAGTGCAGTTTCTGTAATATTTCCTTTTAGAATTACAGTCGTCATATTTTAATTTTCCAAGCCTATAGAAAAGAAAAAAAACAAAAAGCCTTGGTATCAAAAATCTAATAGCAATTAAGGATTTTTTTAAAATTTTTGCATGCTTATTACAGAAATAAACGAGGAAGGAAACCAGGGAAAATGGAGCAGCAGTTTGAAATCAGGTCATTAATATGACAAGAGTTTAAATGTCAGAGCTACATAACAGAAGATGAGCAGCAAATTTTAGCTACGGGTGTTGTAATTCTCACAAAAAAATCGTGGCCATGGACACAGCTTGTGTTATACATATGCAGGAGTAATATGCGAGCAGATTTCCAAATTTTAATCTTAGTATCAATGATGGCTGGATGACAAATAGTGTATTAGTGAGGAGCGGCAAATAAAAATGAAATAGCCCGAAGAACATAAAAAGAAACAATGATGCTATATTGAAATGTAGGTTTTTTAAGGTAATATTGTATAAAAAATATATACTTTGGTAAATTAAAAACAAATAGTGTAAAATTTGTACAAATAATGTTCTAGAACAGTTGGTATGCTTACAGCCATATAAAGGAATGTATTAATAGGGCTTGCAAAGCCAATAAACTGTTTATTCTTCTTTTTATATGTCACCATTTTTTGGGTATATTTTTCCACGTTACGACTACAAACACTCATGAGGCATCAGAGAAGTGTTTGCAATTAACCTTGCTAAGAAATCCATGAAAAAGTTTCTTTGCCCGACTTTGTTGCGCGTTGACTTTAATGGACGTGTCACAAGCTTAATCAACCACTGATTTACGTAGCTTTGTCTATTAATTGTGTACAAATAAAACTATTATAATAAAAACCTAAACTGCGTATGTAAATTCCATGTGGGTCTCTTTGCGTTCTTTGAGCATGTGCGAGCGCTGTGAAACGTTACCTTAAACGGCGCCGACAGGCACATTGTAAATGAAGCGTCGAGTGGGAGTTTTTCAGCCTATGAGCAGGGCGTGCAGGGACTCGACCACTGCGAGCAGGAAAAGGAGGAGGGAGGGGGGGGGGGGAGAGAGGAGGAGGAGTTAATGTTTAGGGCCCGTTTATATAACAGCCTAAATTGTCTAGTGTAAATATGGTATGTATGGTGTATTTATTAGAAGTTGTGATATTTAGTTTTAAAGCAGGCTTGCCAGCAAATGCACATGTGGCCTGTAGCCATTCTTACGGCTCTTTGTTGTTGGTGAATGCTGAGATTTGTAGTTTTAAAAACATCAGCAGGCCACAAAAAAAAAACTTTTTTTCGCTTCTTTTTTTAAAGAGTGCTAAGTACAAACATTATCTCTACACACACCGAATAGACCCTCACAAAGCAACATACCAATTTCATTCATGGAAATCATACACCAAACCTTTGAAAAGTTAGTTTTAGGGTCTGAAATGAAAAAAAATTACACCCCAACACCACACAGACCTGGAAAAACACACTGAAACACCTTAAAACCCAACAAAACTTAACATTGCATGGCAAACCATACTTAAAGCAGTCCCAGATAGCCAGACAGTAGAGCACGCAAAATTGTCTTGTATAAAGGCGGGATGGATTTTCAGGTAAAAAAAAAAATAGTAGTCTTCCCCTTACAAAGCACTGTGTACAAAAGTACATCTTTAAATGTAAAGGGTAGAGAGGGCACA
This sequence comes from Hymenochirus boettgeri, assembly GCA_019447015.1. NCBI lineage: Eukaryota > Metazoa > Chordata > Amphibia > Anura > Pipidae > Hymenochirus > Hymenochirus boettgeri. The sequence goes on along the minus strand of CM033474.1, from coordinate 180,870,939 downwards.
TAATTAATAAAGGGATGGCGGGAGTTGAATTTTGAGGACAGCTTGGATATGTAAAATATGCAACATTAGCAAAAAGGTTGTTTGCCATAGGTATATGATCTTGTGTATAAATAATTAAGGGCCATTACAATAAACTGTTAAGGCCTTGTTCACCAAAGAAAAATAGGAAACTAGGAAACACAGACACCCCTTATAGAATGAAAGAAAGGAAGGTATAGTCTGAGAAGAATATAAAACTATGAAACTGTCTCTGCAGTGGAAGGGGTGATGGGCAGCAGATCAGTGGAGAGCTTAAAAAAAAAGGTGGAGGAGTGTGCAGTTTCTAAAAAAAAAAAAAAACGAATGTTGCAGTTATGATATGATGCATAAAGTTGGGAGTTGATCCAGGGAAATTCTGATTGCCTCTTCAGTCAGGAGAAGATTTTTTCCCTTGTAATTATGGTGTTTTGTTTTTTTGGGGTATTGCTGGTAGTTGGAATAGATAGACATATTTCTTCAGTCAACCTCAAATGCATACTACAGATTCAATCTACTACCTAAACAATCAAAAAAAAAATGTTTAATGGTCTAAAATGCAAAAACATTACCCCTAACAACCGACACAGGTCACACATACACTGATACACTCCAAACCCACCCCTACTTTCGGTTTCCATGGAAAACATAGACACAATAATAAAATATATAGTATTTAATCAGAATGATTCTAAAATTAAAATGTACTGTTTCATTACCATAGCAAGATTATTGAGTTTTACACCACCTGTCACACAGACTTTCTCTTCCAAAATGCAGACTAAATTCAACGTTTATACAAAAATTTCTCTTTCTAGTTTCTATTTAAAAATTTGCCTTCTTGTTCTTGTTTGTAATTTTCTGGCATTAGCTTTGATTCAATCATACCTTATTAGTAAATGAATGGGATTCTGGAAGCAGAGTTAAAAAAAAAAATATAAAATAATTGTATTTATGGAAAGCATCTTGGGCCATTTTAGCATTCATTGTCAGCGAGGGTGAAAAGAACATGTTATAACCTAGAGCTACCAAGGAAAAGGAACAGTATTATTGGCAGAAGAATAAAGCATACAGGCAGAGAGTACCAGAGAAAAGGTATATTGTAATGCCATTTTTTTCACTGTTTTAAAAATGCCCTATAGATGATTGTAAGCAATGTTGAAAACATTTTTAAAATCCCACATAGACTCATTGTAAAAGACCAAGATATAGTCACACCAGGACTGTCCCAAAAACCTAACTTTACAATAGTTACCTTTTCAGCTGATGCGTCTGAAAAAAAATAGTACAAAGAACAATTACCTTGCCACTCCTCCTGCTGCAAATGGTTAAGTTGCTCGCGTCAGTTACCATCATGGCCGACTGACAGTCACTACTTGAAATAAGCCCAGAAGAAGAAGGGAGGGATGGCTTTGTATGTGTCTTTGGAGCTTGGATATTAGTAATTATAGTGAAAGTTAGCGTGGGGGAGACCTGGTTATTGATTATAAATTTTGTTTTAAGGGTGGAGGTACACATTTTACAATCCTTTTATTTTCTAAATAAGTCCATTAAAAGAGGTCCTCTTAAAAAGAGGTGGTTTGGGATTTAGCTAATACGGCTATACCACTAGTCATCGTAATAACGTTCAAACTACCGACATGTCCTCATTATTTTTGTGATCAAATTCAATCTGCTTGGATTACTGCTTTAGACTGTTAAATTGGTATGGTCTCCCTGTTGTTAGTATTAAAGGGCCAATATGGACGGTAAGCTATTTGGATTTCGGACCTGGAAATCCATGTGTGAGTTACAAATTATATTTGTATTTTTTGTAAATTAAAATTGCCTGGTTTGTTCATACATTTCAGTTTTAAGTTAGAATTTAAAAATCTTGAGGGGTGTCAAGTTGATGGATGGAGCATGAAAGGGAGTTACAGGTGAAGGAATTTCGAGTGACTATTACATTTATATGCCTATGTTCTGAGAGTGCTATTGCTTATATTGCCACTTTAGACAAGGCACCGAGGCGCTAACTTCTTTCATTGCATTGCAAATGAAGTTTATTCCATCTTAAAGAGCCATATCAGCTGGTACAGTGTTGCAGCGGTTGCTCCACCAGTTTTGCCTACAATGCAAACACCCGTAGTTGTGTCTTAAAGCCGTGTTAAACCCTTGTACATCATTTAAACTAGACTTTAAGACACAATTAGTGCGATTAATGTCTACCAGTACATAGTTCCATTAGTGCTTGAAATTAGAGGCAGTTTGTATAAAACATTTTTAGAACAGTGGATGCCCAGCCAGATGTGCATTTTGTTTTTAAATGTATTGCCATATTTCTTGTATAGGATACCCTACTTACTGTACTGATGGAATATAAAAAATGAGTGTGATGTCTGCTATGCGCTATTCAGTAGCACTAATTTAATATATTCTTTCCATTTTTAGAGTAGCATTCTCCAACATAACTTATTGTACTGTATTAGCGGCAGTTTAATGCTGCTGGACTCAGTCTGAAGGTTGGGTGACTCTCATTATATATCTCACGGTACATGGAGTTCATTTATGACATGATTAGGTTACTCTTCCCTTCTTTTAGGCATATGTTTTCCATGTGAATTTTCCATGTGTATTACTTGTGCATCATAATGTAGTTACAGTTAGAATTTTAGGTACAAAGCCTGGGAATTCAAAAGTCAACTGTATAAAATAAAACCTAAAAATGGGACATATAAACCCCTGTCAGCATAACTGGGTCAGTAAAGTACAGATGGTAAATATACATTTGGTAGAAATAGTGACAGTCTGTAAATAATGTGGGGAAGGAATTATATTTTGTTATTTACTGACCTATTTTGATATATATGCCTTCCAATTCCATTCATCAATGGGGACAGGCAAGAATTATAGGAAAGAAAGATAAAGCAGGAATCTAAAGCTGGGTACACACATACCGATAAAGCCCCAATACGTCTGATTTTTTGAACGAGTGTGCGGCCAACTAAAGATGTTCAGGAAGAGAGGGAAATTTCCCTCGGCCATGGTTAGACTCACGATAGGAGAGTCGGCCGTGGCACAGGAGAAACACAGAGTCCACGTGTTCTCCCTATGCTGTGCACACACGCACACTCCACTATGCAGCTCACCAACACATCTTGGGTTCCCGCATGGTGTCTTATCTTTATAAAGAATATAGAAAATAGAGATAAAGCTTATATACAGTCCCAAATAAAGAAGTTCAATAAAACATTTCTAGTTAAATGGTTAGAGTGATAATGATTTAACTGGGTTGGGAGGTAAACAAAAACTTTTTACATGAACTTTATGGGTAGCACTAGATCATTTTTGGTTCACTAACTGCCTGCTAAATGCACAGCTTGCCACGTTGGGGGGGGGGGGGGGGGGGGGGGCGGGCCACACAAGTGAAACCCTTACACTTCTGGCCAATACCAAGGCACATGAGCATACAAGTTAAACCCAAATATTAAAGCTTTAGAACATCAAATGTTCCTCTATCTAATCTGAGGAGGAGGAATTGCTGCCAGTCACTCACCACTGTTATTTAAGTTGATTCACATCGATGCTTAATGCTTTCTTAAAACTCAGAAAGGACTGCTATTTCAAGAGACAGTGACTCATTCAAGCCATACAAGAAGTGTATCACACTGTCAAAAATGGGAAGCTTTTGACAGTTCACCCATCTCTTGCTGAAATTCGCACAGTGACAAATCATATACCAACAGACAAAAGCGGAAAACATAACTGGTATAGTGTGAAGTTAAAAAGAACCTTTTACAGCCATATGTGAACATTTAAACTTACCTTTTCTAGACCATTCCTAAGATTTTGGTGAGTCACAGTAAAAATGAGCATAAATTGTATTGAATTATAGGTTTGTATTGATGTTATAACCTAAGAAAGATACGTGTGGAGAGAGAGAGAGAGAGATTAAAAGAGAAAACAGACTAGTGTCCCCGCAAAACCATTTTTTTGTTTTAGGGCACAAAAACAAACCACCAGATGTTTGCTATGCCGTAAGGCCGCAGGTAGGATATCCCTGATATGGGTTAAGTTTTAATGGAATGCCTCAGATGGAGCCCAAAGACCTTTACAATCCAGAAATAAAACCCATCATAGGAGCAAGGGCCATAATTAAAGGAGAACCCTACTAATTATAAAACATTTGACAAAACAGTTCAACTGAAAAGAGCCTGGAGCAGTGGAGGTAGGATTTGTTCTTTCTACCTATCAGTAACATGTCTATAAGGAGCAGCAGCACCAAGAAAACTTCTCTGCCCAGGCTTCCGGAAGCACTTCAGCTCTTCTTCAAAGCAGGAGGTCCAGGAAATAACCTCACAACCTGGCAAATAAAAACTGTTGTGCTGTAGCTCAATCAACAAACAATATTGGGAGGTTGGAATAATTAATTATTTACCTCCCTGTCTCAGGTAATTTCATTTCTACAATGTAAATTTTTAAGTTAATTGTCCTTTAACCCTACTTCATGCAGAACAGTAATGCCAGCCTCTGTTGATCTCGCGAGAGTGTAAGTTAACATGGCCTACATTATCTGTGAGCGTTCGAAAGGGGTTCTTGGCCGGGCAGTTTTGGGCCAGAATTTTTGTACTCTGCCTTGGTGCCCGGTGAACACTATAAAACCTACATATAAAATGATTAGGTAAAATACTCTCTAGTTTTCTCCCCAGATTTTTTTCCGTCAGGTGAACATATAAAGTAGGCCAGGTGGGAAGGCCAGCTTAATGGGCTAGGGAGAACAATGATGTTCTCCAAATACTCTTTACATAAAACACAATTACTTTCACCACATTCACATCATTATTTTTATAGGGAGTGATGGCTGAATTCTATTAGCCAAAAGTTTGCTATTTAGTTCAAATATAAAATGTATTGAGCTGTTTTTTCCCCCATACAAAGCAATGCATGCCAAGCAAGAAGCCCTTGTCGAGTCCATATATGTTTCAGAGTACAAGCTCAGTAGTAATTATAATAATTGTTTTGCAGCAATGAATGAAAGGATTTCTCATGCTGTCATGGCCTTGAACCTGTAGAATTCACAAGGAATTGGGATCTGAACTAAAATGCCCTTAGCACCTTGATTACGATGTGCAGATACCGAAAACCTAAACATCCTTCCTTACCAAATGAGGAAATCAAAAACCCTCAATTAATGAAACCTGCTGAGGAATTAAAGCCTGGGCTTCCCAAATTTGTCTTCAAAGTTGAAAACCCTATATTTAAAGCAGAGTTTGGATTTTTGTGCCTAATGAATCCAAGCACAAAACTTTGTTTTCTTCCATGCAAGTTAAAGCTTGTTCAACTGTTATGAGCCTTTGAACATTAAAAATATCGTTCTTCTCTTTATATTTATGGAGCAGTAATACTGGAAGTGTTGCTAGCAGTTATTTTCCATTAGAAAAAATGTTAATGATGGTTACTAGGATAGGATATAGGTCTACAAATGGCACACATGCAGGTGGAAAGAAAAAGCACTCCTCTTACATACCATGGATATTCCATGGGTTTAATGTGTCCTGCGATGGATATTTACATTGTGTTAAGTTTGATTAAAAAAAATTCAAAAATTATTGGGAAACTTAAGACACATTTTCTTTTATTTTAACAATTTTTATTTAGCAACACTACCCCATTCACCAGCAGTAATAGGTCAATAACATGTTAGTCTATTGTTGCATAGATGTCACCATTGCATAAAGAAATGTGTTCATTCAAAACCTTTATGCAAAAGGCATTCTAAGAGTTTTATAATCATTTAATTGTCAGATGGAACCGTTTACTGTATGGGCCCAATGCAGATTTTACTTTCTAAATAATAGCATCGGATTCCCTTACGTAAGTGCTGTACAAGTATACACATGCTTGAGAAAACGGGACATGCATTTATGATGGACACTCCTCATTAATAAAATCATACCTCCCTGCCCCCAGGTTCTTTCCATTTTTAAAGTATATTTTTACTGTGTAAGGATGAGTGTACCCACCAATGTTTCTCATGCACCAAACATAGGTTCGCGGGGAACAGACAAAGTTTCGACGTGAAGGTTTCAACGGTTGAATCCAAAATTCTGTGTCAAAAACAATGAAAAATGATGGCAGTTCGGCATCAGAGATAAACTGTTTACGTCGACCGATAAAAGGTTGGGTCCAATTAGGGTAAATCTCTAGTGGCAGGCCAAGTTCAATGCCACAAGTATATGATTTTTTTGTGACAAAAAAACAAGAAACATTTTATCGGTATCTAGTTCTAACAAAAACAAAACTCTATGTTGTGTTAAAAAAATATCTATAATGTTGTGTAATACATGTTAATTTAATTGCTTCATGATCATAGTTCCCTACCCTGGGGCCTTCCACCCATAAAATGTTTCCTTCCATAAAAAAACCTACCTGATAGGGAAGGTGTGTGATACCGTGTCTTTACTCCTTTAATTTTAGAAGTACCTCATACACAGTGCGAATGGTGTGTGTTTTTTACTCCACTGACCATGCCAATACTGTGCGGATACATTGCTTATGTAACAATCGTTACAATGGACTACCGGCTATGTCCACCAGCCTGCGCCCCTGTAAGTATGTCCCATCTTTGTTGTGGGAAGTACTCATCCGTGTTGTGTTAATATTGTGGCAATCGCTTATTATGTGCGCTTACATAGATAAAAAGCGAGGAGCAGGAAAAGGAAGCAAGGGAAGGGGGGACTCTGGCCTTGGGACACTAAGAGGGTACTCTGGCCTTGGGACATGGAGGAGGACTATAGCCTTGGGACACTAAGGGGGCACACTGTGCTTCTAGCGCCTGTTATTGTAGTGGGCTTAATGTCTAGTATATCTACCAATGTCTATATAACAGATCAATGTATATATACCTACCATGTCTATTACCTTACCAATTGTCTAATACCTACCAATTTATATATACCTACTCCTGTCTAATAGACCTACCAATGTCATATACCACCAATGTCTATATAAAACAAACTTATTCAATGTATAGACCTATAAGTCTATTATACTACCAATGTCTATATACCTACCAATGTCTATATACCTACAATGTATATATACCTACCAATGTATTATACCTATCAATGTCTATATACTATCAATGTTCTATATACCTACCAATGTCTATCATACTACCAATGAAATATACCATCAATGTGATATACCTACAATGTCTAATACCTACACAAAGTCTATATACCTACCAATGTATATATACACTACCAATGTATAATACCGACCAAGTCTATTTACATAGAAACTGTTATATACCGACCAATGTCTATTATGTACCTCCCAATGAAATCTACATACCCATGTTTATATACCTATAAATGTCTATATACCTCCAATGTCTAATATACTACACAATGTCTATATACCTATCAATTGTTATATCACTCCAATGTCGAATATACTACCAATGTCTATCGACATAAAAATGTATTATCCCTACCAATGTATATATACCTACATATGTCTATATACCTATCACTGTCTATATTACTACAATGTCTATACCTACCAATGAAATTACCTACCAATGGTCTATATACATACAATGTCTATTTATACTACCAAGTATATTATACCTACCAATGTTATATAGACCTACCCAATGTCTATTTACCTATCAATGTCTATATACCTACCAATGTCTATTATACCTACAATGAAACTACCTACCAATTGGCTATATTACCATCAATGTCTATATTACCCACCAATGTCTATATACTACCAATGTCTATATACCTATTCAAGTCTATTACTATCAATGTCTAGATACCACAATGTATATATACCCACAATTTCATATACCCTACAATGTATATTACCTACCAAGGTCTATATACCCGACCAATGTCTATATTACCGAGCAATGTCTATATATCCTACCAATGTCTATTACCTACCATTATCTATACTACCAATGTCTATATCCCTACCAATGTCTATATACTACCAAGTCTATATCCTATAAAGTTGTCTATTACGACCAATGTTATTATACCATCAATGTCTATATACCTACCAATGTCTATATTACCTACCAAGGTCTATATACCTATCCAATGGTCTAGATACCGACCAAGGGCTAAGACGACCAAGGGAGAGACAGATCTCCAAATTCGATATACCTAGTCAATGTCATTATACCTACCAATGTCTGGAGTATACCCACCAATGTCTATATACCTATCAATGTCTATCACTCGCAATGTCTCTATACCAACCAATGTTATATACCCTATCAATGTCTACATACCTACCAATGTGTTATATACCCTACCAATGGATATATACCTATCAATTGTCTATATACCTACCAATGTCTATATACCATACCAATGTATATAGACATACCAATGTATATATACCTATCAATGTATATATACTATCAAGGTATATATACCTACCAATTGTCTATATACTCCAATGTCTAATAACTATCAATGTCTATATACTAACAATGTTATATCCCTACCAATGTCTATAACCTACCAATGTCTATATACTATCAGTAGTGTCCTATATAACCTACAATGTCTATAACCCTACCAAGTTATAATACCTAGCAATGTCTATATACTTACCAATGTGGATCCTACTACCAATTGGGTATATACTACCAATGTTGATATACCGATCAGGTCGATAACCTTACCAATGTCTATATAACCTACCAAGTCTATATACCTAGCAATTGTCTTAGACCTACAATGTAGAGAACCGATCAGGGCTATATCTACCAATGGCGATTATACATTACCAATTGTCTTTATACCTATCAATGTCTGTATATACCTACCAATGTGCTATATACCCAATGTATATATACCTACCAAGGTATATATACCTACAATGCTATATATACTACCATGTTCTAATACCTATCATGTCTATAGTAACCGACCAATGTTATCTACCTACCAATGAATATATACCTACCAATGTCTATATACCTCTCAATGTCTATATACCTACCAATGTCGATAACTACCAATGTATATATACATATCAAGTCTATGATACCTAGCAAGTGTCTATATACCCACCAAATGTATTATACCTACCAAGGTCTATTATACTACCAAGGTCTATATAACTACCAAGTATATATACCAATCAAGGTCTATATACTACCAATGTCATATACATACCATGTCTATATACCTACCAATGTCTATATACATATCAATGTCTATATACCTACCAATGTATATAGTACCCACCCAATTTCTATATACCTACAATGTCTCATGATACTACCAATGTCTATAGACCTACCAATGCAGATACCTATTCAAGTATTTTATATACCTACAATGTCTATATATACCAATGTCTATATACCTACCAATTATATATACCTATCAATGTCTAGATACATACAATTGTCTATATACTACCAAGTCTATATAACTATCAATGTCTATATACTACCAATGTCTTTATACATACCAATGTCTATTATAACTACCATGTCTATATACCCAAGTCTATATACCTTATCAATGGTCTATTATACCTTCCAATGTCTATATACCTACCTGTATAGATACATATCAATGTCTATATATTACCAATGTGTATATACCTACCAATGTGTATGATACCTACCAATGTTTATATACATTCAATGTTATATAAACTACCAATGTCTATATATACCAATGTATATATACTATCAATGTCTAGATTAGCCTATCAAGCTATATACATACCAATGTCTATATACCTACCAATGTCTATTATACCTATCAATGTCTATCTACCTACCAATGTATATATACTATCAATTGTCTAATTAATACCAATGTCTATTACCTCACAATGTTATATACCTATCAATCGCATATATATACCTACCAATGTCTATATACCCTACCAATGAATATATTACCTACAATGTTATATACCTACCAATATGTCATATACCTACCAATGTATATAACCTACCAATGTATATTACTTACAATGTTATATTACCTACCAATGTTCTATACTACCAATGTCTATAGACCATAAATGTCTATATACCTACCAATGGTATATACCTTACCAATGTTTAGATACTATCAATGTCTATATACTTACAAGTGATATACCGACCAATGTATATATACATACAATGTTTATATACCTATCAATGTCGATATACCTACCAATGTCTATATATCCTACCCATGTATCTATACCTATCATGTCTATATACCGATCATGTCTATAGACATACCAATGTCTATATAACCTACCAAGTCTATATACCACTATCAAGGTCTATATAACATCCCAATGTCTATATACCTACCAATGTTCTATAACCTAACATGTTCTATATAACCTACAATGTCTATATACCTATCAATGTTATTACCCCACAATTGTCTATATACCTACCAAGACATATCATACCAAGTCTATATACTACCAATGTCTATATTTACCGACCAATGTCTATTAACCTACCAATGTATATATACTAACAATGTCATATACCTACCCAATGTTATATACCTCAATTGTCTATATATCCTAACAATGTCTATATACCTACCAATGTCTATATACCTACCAATGTATATATACCTATAAAGTCTATATACCCTACCACTGTATATATAAACTATAACTGTATATATACTAACAATGTCTATCATACACTACCAAGGTCTAGATACCTACAATGTATATATACTATCATGGTCTATATACCTATCAATTGGTCCTATATACTACCAATGTCGATATTACCTTTCAATGTCTATATACCTATCAATTTTTTATATTATACCACCAATTGTCTAGATACCTCCAATGTCTATATACCTATCCAATGTCTATATACCCTACCAAGTCTATAACTATCAATGTCTATATCTTTTTTTTTTACCAATTGTCTATATACACTACCAATGTCTATATACCTATCAATGTCTATATACCTACCAATGTCTATATACCTACCAATGTCTATATACCTATCAATGTCTATATACTTACCAATGTCTATATACCTACCAATGTGTATATACCTACCAATGTCTATATACCTACCAATGTCTATATACCTATCAATGTCTATATTACCTTCAAATATCGAATATACCTATCCATGTCTATATACATACCAATGTTATATAACCTACCAATGTTATATACCTACCAATGTCTATATACCATCACTGGTCATATAACTACCAATGGTCTATACCACCAATGTAATAAACTACCAATGGTCTATATACTATCAATGTCTATATACCTACCAATTTTATACACTATCAAGGTTCTATATACATACCAATGTCTATATACCTACCAATGTCTATATACCATCAATGTCTATATACCTACCAAGGCTATAACCCTACAATGTCTATATACCTATTCATGTCTATATACCTATCAACTGTCTATATACCTACAATGTCTATATTACCTCCAATGTCTATATACCATCAATTGTATATATACTACCAAGTCATATATACATACAATGTCTTTATATGCCTACCAAGTCTAATGCCTACCCAATGTATATATACCTACCATGTCCATATACCTACCAATGTCATATACCTCAATGTCTATATACCTACCAATTGTCTATATACTACAGCCAATGTCTATATACATATCAATTTCTATATACCTACCAATTGTATATACCTACCAATGTCATATAACCTTACAAGGTATAACCTATCAATGGATATATACTACCAATGTATATTTATCCTACCAATGTCTAATATACATATTCAATGTATATAACCTATCATTGTCTATATACCTATTCAATGTCTATATACCTATCAAGTCTCTATTACCTACCCATGAATATATACCTACCAAGTTATATACCTACCATAGGTCTATATACCTACCAATGTCTATAACTACCAATGTATATATACCTACCAATGATAATATTACCTATCATGTCTATATACCTACCAATGTCTATATACTACCAATGTCCATAGACCTAATAAGTCTATATACCTACCAATGTCTAAAGATTACCTACAAATGTATATTCTAGAAATGTCTAATACCTACCAATGTATATATACCTACCCAATGTCTTATACCTATCAATGTATATATACCGATCAATGTCGTATATACCTATCAATGTCTATCTTACCTACCAATGGATATTATACCTCTTTCAATGTTATTATACCTCTTCCTATCCTCTACAATTCGATATACCTACCAAGTCTATATACCTACCAATGGTCTATAGACATATCATGTCTATTACCTACCATGTTCTATTACCTATAAATGTCTATATACCTACCAATGGTCTATATAACTACCAATGTCTATATTACCTACCAAGGTCTCGATAAATACCATGTCTATATAACCTACCAATGTCTATAACCTACAATGTCTATATACCCTACCAATGTCTGTTATAACTACCAATGTCATATACCTACCAATGTATAATACCTATAAATGTCTATATACCTACCAATGTCGATATACCTACCAATGTTATAACTTATCATGGTATATATACCTATCAATGTCTATATACCTCCAATGTCATATACCGACCACGGTCTATATAACTACCAATGTTATCTACTTACCAATGTCTATTATACCTACCAATGTCGATATACCTACCAATTTATAGATCACCTCAATGTCATATAACCTACCAAGTGTATATACTCTACCAATGTATATATACCTATCAATGTCTAGATAATACCAATTCTATATACCCTCCATGCTATATACCTATCAATGTCTATAGAACCTATCAATGTCGAGTAATACCAATGTCTATATACCTACCATGTCTATTAACTATCAATTGTTATATACTACCAAGGTCTATTATACCTACCATGTATTCCTACCAATGTCAGATACCTACCAAGTATATATACCTACCAATGTCTATATACTACAATGTCTAGATACACTATCAATGTCTATATACCTACCAATGTTGTCGATATTATTTACCTACCAAATTCTATATACCATCAATGTATATTACCTACCAATGTATATATACCTACAAGTCTATATACCTACCAATGTAATTACCTATCATGTCATATACCACCAATGTATATCTACCTATCATTCTATTATACCTATCAAGGTCTAATACCTACCAATGTCTATTATACCTACCAAATGTCTATATAACTATAATGTCTATATACCTTAACAATGTATATTACCTATCAATGTCTATATACCTACCAATCGTCTAGATACCGACCAATGTATAATAACTACCAATGGTATATTTACCTAGTCAATGCTATATACATATCAAGTCTATATACCTACCAATGTCTATATACTCTACCAATGTCTATTATACATATAAATGGCTATATACCTACCAATTTATATATACCTAGCAATGTCTATAGACTACCAATGGATATACCTACAATGTCGATATAACTCCAAAAATGTTATAAACCTACAATTGTCATTACTACCAATGTCTAGAGACCTACCAATGGCTATATACCCTATCAATTGGTCTATATACCTACCAATGTCTATCTAACCTAACACTGTGTCTATATACCTATCAAGGTATATATACTATCAATGTCTATATACCTACCAATTTCAGATACTATCAATGTCTTATATGAACCTACCAATGTCTATATACCTACAAATGTATATATACCTATCAAGTGTCTCTATACACTATCAATGCCTATATACCTACCCCGTCTATTATACCTACCAATTCTATATACTCCCAATGTCTATAACCTACCAATGTATATTACCTGATCAATGTCTATATACCTACCAATGTCTATAGACATACCAAGGTATGATATACCTATCACTGTATTAATACATCAAGTATATTAACCTATCAATGTCTATATACCTACCAAGGTAGATATACCTACCAATGTCTAATACTACAATGTCTAGACCTATCAATTCTATAACCTATCATATCTAATATACAGATCAATGTCTATATACCTACCAATGTCTATATACCCTACAATGGCTATATACCTATACAATGTCTATATACCTGAACAATGTCTATATATCTACCAAGGTCTATATACCTACCAATTGTTATATACGTATCAATGCTATATACCTACCCAAGAGATATACCGAGCAGGTCATATACTACCAAGTTTATATACCTACCAATGTCTATATAACTAGCAATGTCTAGATACCTACCAATGTCTCATTACCTACCCAAGTTATATGACTACCAATGTCTATTACACCTATTCATGTATATATTACCTACCAAGTCTATATACCAATCAATTTGTCATATACCTATCATATCTATAACCTATCAATGTTATATACATACCATTGTCTATATACCTACCAATGGTCTATTATACTACCAAGTCATATACCTATCAATGTCTATATACCTTACCATGTTCTATAACCTACCAATGTCTAGATACCTATCCAAGGTCATATACTACCAAATGTCTATATACCTACCAATGTCTAGTATACCATCAATGGTCTATATACTACCATGTCTATTAAACTACCATGTATATATACTACAATTTATATATACCTATCCAATGTTATAACCTATCAATGTCTATATAAATACCCACTGTTCTATATACTACCAATGTCTATATACCTACCAATGTTCTAGATACCTATCAATGGGTAATATATACCTTCAATGTTATTATACCGATGCAATGTTATATACCGACCAAATGTCTAATACCTAGAAAGGCTATTATTAAATACAAGGGTATATATTACATATCAAGTCGAGATACCGAGCCAACCCCAAAAACACCCCCCCATACCAATGTCTTATAACATACCAATGTCTATATACCTACCACTGTATATTACCTACCAACTGTATATATACCTACCATGTCTATATACCTTATCAATGTCTATATACCTACCAATGGTTATATACCTACCAATGAATATATTTACCTACAATGGCTATATTACCTTCAATGTTCTATATACCTTACACAATGTCTATATACCAAACCAATGTCTATTATACCTATCAAGTCTTAGTACTATCAATGTCATAGACACCTACCAAGTATATAGATACCCACCCATTTCTATATACCTACCAATGTCGTAGACCTAACCAATGTCTATATACCCATCAATGTCTATATACCTACCAATGTCTATATACCCTACCAATGGGTCTATGAGACCTACCAATTGATAGATGACCTACCAATGGTCAGTATACCGACCAATTCTAGATACCTACCAAGGTTATATACCTATCATGTCTATATACCTATCAATGTATATAACCTACCAATGTCTATTATACCTACCAATGGTCTATATACTACAATGTATATATAACCACCCAATGTTATATACCTATCAATGTCTATTACCATCAATGTCTATATACTACCAATGTCTATATACCTACCAAGAATATAACCTATCAAGGTCTATATAACCTACCAAGGTCTATACCTACAATGGGCTATATACTACAATGTATATATACTACCAATGATATATACCTACCATGTCTATTTACCTATCAATGTCTAATACCTACCAAGGTCTAAGTTACCTACCCATGAATATTAACCTACCAATGTTATATACCCGATCAATGTCTATATACCTACCTCCAAGTCGATTACTAACCTACCAGTCTAGTAGAACCTAATCAGTCTATACCTACCATGTTATATACCTACCAATGTCTATATACCTTACCAATGTATAATACTACCAATGTATATATACTACAATGTCTATATACCTATCAATGTCTATATACCTAACCAATGTCTATATACCACCAAAGAATATATACCTACCAATGTCTATATACCGAACCAATGTCTATTATTAACCTACAATGTATATATACCTACCAATGTATATATACCTACCATGTCTATATACTATCAATGTCTATATACATACCATGTCTTATACCTACCAATTGAATATATACCTAACCAATGTTATAGACCATATCAATGTATATATACCCACCAAGGTCTTATATACCTACCAAGGTCGATATACCTATCCATTTCTATTATACCTATCAATGTCTATATACCACAAGGATATATATACCCACCAATTTCTATATAACCTACCAATGTCTATATACCTACCAATGTCATATACCTCCAGGTCTATATACCTATCAATGTCTAATATACCTACCAAGTAATAGACCTACCAATTTATAATACCACCAACTGTCTATATACCTACCAATGTAGCTAGATACCTACAATGTCTATATAAACATCAAGTCTAATATACCTACCAATGTCGATATACCTATCAATGTCGATTATACATACCCAATGTCTAATATACCTACCAATTCTATATACCTATCATTGTTCTATCTACATACCAATGTCTATATCATACCAATTGTCTATTTACCTAATCTGTATATATACCTATCAAGGTCTATATACCTACCAATCTATATACCCCACCAATGTCATATACATATCAATGTCTATATAACCTATCAATGTCTATAACCCACCAATGTCTAATAACTATCAATGTCTACCTACCTACCAAGTATATATACCTACCAATCGTTATATAAGACAATGTTATATACATACAAAGTCTAAGACCTACCAATGTCTAATACCTACCAAAGGTATATATACCGATCAATGTATCTATACCTATCAAGTCTATATACCTAAATGTCTATTAATACCTACAATGTCTATATAACCTATCAATGTCTATATTAATGATACTACCAATGTCTTATACCCCTAACAATGTCTAATACCTTTTTAAAACCAATGTCTATATAACTATCACTGTCTATAACCTACAATGTCTACTTATACCTACCCAATGTATATATACCTATCAATGTCAATACTTACCAATGTGTATATACCTACCAATGTGATATACATACCAATGTTTAGATACCATCAATGTTCTATATACCTACCAATGTCTATATACCTACCAATGTATTACGATCAATGTCGATAGACCTTACCAGATGTCTAGTATGCCTATGCACGTCTAAGATACCTACCAATGTCGATTACCTACCAATGTCTAGATACCTTCAATGGTCTAGAACCTACCATGTCTACAGTACCTACCACGGGCTATATACCGAAAAATGTATATAGTACCGACCAATGGGAGATAGTGGTGACCCGACCAAGTGGGAGAGACCGAGCAAGGGCGAGAGACCGACCAATGGCTATATAACTACAAATGAATATCTAACTCATACAATTGTCTAATAGACCTATCCAATGTCTATATACCTAACCAATGTCTAGATACCTACAATGTCTATTTATACCTATCAATGTCTATATACCTATCAATGTTGGCTATATACCCACCAATTTATATTACCTACCCACATCGTCTTATACCTACCATGTCTATACTACCTACCAATGTCTATTTACCCATCAATTGTCTATATACCTACCAATGTCTATATACCTACAAAGTATAATACCTACCAATGTCTATATACCCTATCATATGTCTATATACCTACAAATGTATATATACACCAATTTCATATTTATACATACCAATTGTCTATTATACCTACCAATCTCTATTTACCTACCAATCTATATTACCTATCAATGTTATATATACTACCAATGTCTATATACTACCAGTCTATTACCTACCAATTATATATACCTATCAATGTATATATACCTACCAATGTCTATATACCTACCAATGTCTATATAACTATCAATGTCCTCTATACTACCCAATGTCAATTACTACACTCCACGACACTCTTTTTCAGATCCTACCGATTCTAACAACCTTATGTCTCACTCACACCTCTAGACTGCAAGCTCTTTGGGCAGGGTCCTCTCTCCTATTGTATCATGGTATTTCTGTAAGAAAAACTCATCACTCTGTTTACTTATATTATGTATTACCTGTGTATGTAATATGTATTGACTTTGTATAACCTGTATTACCCTGTATGTAATCTATGACTATGTAATGTAAAGCACCATGGAAGATGTTGGCCCTATATAAATCCATAATCCTATATAATACAACCCTAAGTGTGGTCCCGAGTCGTGGGTGTGTCACTGCAGTTCCTATGGACTCACCACTAGAGGGAGAGTCTCCTGCAGTTCCTATTGACTCACCAAGAGGGAGATCTCTGCGTTCCTATTGAATCACCATAGAGGAGAGTCTCGCATTTCCTATTGACTCACCACTAGAGGGAGAGACTCTGCAGTTCCTATTGACTCACCACTAGAGGGAAAAAACACAGGAAACACACGGAGGGGGAGAACAGCAATTAAACAGACTGCAGGTACGGTTGCTTGGGACAGGGGCCCCTGGATTTTGGACAGAGGGGCCCCTGGATTTGGGAAAGAGGGGGGGGCCTGGATTCGGGACAGATGGGAGGCCTTGGATTTAGGTAGAGGGGGGCCCGATTTGGGACAAAAGGGGGGCCCTGGATTTGTACAGAGGGGGGGCCCTGGATTGGGACAGAGGGTGGGGCTGGATTTGGAACAGAGGGGGTTGCTTGGATTTGGGAAAGAGGGGGGGGCTGGATTTGGGACAGAGGGGGACTCTGGATTTTGGACATAGGGGAGCCCGCCTGTGGCAAGGGGGGACTCTGGCCTTGGGACACTAAGAGGGTACTCTGGCCTGGGACATGGAGGAGGATATAGCTTGGGACACTAAGGGGGCACACTGTGCTTCTAGCGCCTGTTATTGTAGTGGGCTTAATGTCTAGTATAATAATAATTACTGTCACCCCCGAACCAGCTTTGGAGATCTTTCTGTGTGACTAGTTAATGGAAGTTAGTAGCTGGTGTCAACATCTCGCAAGGGTGTATCTCCCTTAATGTCTTCTTATTTAATTAACAAAGAGCAACCAAATTCATGTTCACGATAAAACTATAGATGAAATTCAATATCGCAAAAATAAGTGTAAAACACTCGCAGCACCATGTAATATCGGGTCAACGTGGGTTTTAAACTAATTTGATGGGGGTTGCACCAAATGTTTAGGGCTTAATTTATCCACATGTGCTGTGCTAAAAATAGGGGTTAAAATTGTGCTAAGCTATATTGAATAGGTTAGCGCATGTTTAACTTCATAATTGCACTGGCTGCACCGGTTTCAGAAAAGACACCTGTGCATTTAATAAAGGATTTACAACACTTTTAACTCTAAAATTTAAGACCAGCTAATGGCTGGTCTTAAAGTGGCGCTGGGGTAAAATTCCTTTTGGGGTTTACCACAAGGTGCAAATCCAGTATTAAATACTGAAAGCCATATTTGCCTGAAAAGCCATATTTGCCCGAAGCAATTTGTGGCTCTGGGTAAATGAGGCCCTTATAGGGAGATTCACCCAGAGCCGTAACTGCTCTGGACAAATCTCCCATATGGGATTTACCAGAGGCTGTGCGGCTCTGGGTGAATCTCACCCTGACGTAAGTATTTAATGCCAGCTATTAGTGGTGTTAAATACTTACGTCTTAAGAGCCGCGCAGCCTCTAGTAAATAGGTTTGCGATGACTGCGCAAGTTCCTGTTCCGGATCTCGCACAGCCACCACAAAGCAAGTCTTAAGGTCATGCTAACTGAGCGTAAATCAGTTAGCGTGTCGTTAAGAAGGGGCAGAAGTGCTGCGCGCCGGTGAGATGCCACAATGCAATAACGGACATAATCACATATAGCATTGTGGGATCACAGTAAAGAAAGATGCCCCTCTTTGCAATATTGTATTTCTTTTCTTTACTTAAAATTTATTAAATGTTAGTGTTTCAGTTTAAGGAAAAAGCTGCAATCCAACAAACCTTAAATTTTAAACTGGGTAAACAAATCACTGATAAACGGTAATTCCCATTAGAGCTGACGAGATGGGTCCTTTTCTGTGATGTGAATAATTTTAATGTCATGTTTATTTTTGTATTTCAAATAATGTGAATTACAATAAACATTTTTGCATACACAGTTATAATAGAAGTGTTTCTGACAAATGAAAACAATGTGTCTACTCTATTGCATAGTGGGTGTATATTCACATTTGCTGGTGTATTAAATTAATTTTACACTAAAAAAACTACTTTGCCTCATTTCAATCTATAAATGAATACATGTAAGGAGCACATACTTTTATGTTTTTGTGTTGCTGCATGACTTAAATCCAGTACTTGTTTGCTCAAGCTCAGTCCCCCAGCCCCCTGCCAGATTATCTGACTCTCTGTGAGGGCAAGCATGCTCAGTAATCCCTATTTACTTCTACTTAATAGAAGAGTTTATGATACTGATAGGACTATGTACCGAGAGCTCTTTGTGCATAGCGAATGGGGTTAACCCATTCTAAATCTTTAATTCCAGCTATTTGCTGGCATTAGAGATTCCATCCTAAAGATCTAAAGAGCTGTTATTGGCTCAATTCATTGGTTAATGCAGGTTTAAGACACAAATAGTCGATAGCAGATCTATATACATAGCCTTGTATGGCCCTTGATTGACAGCTGAAACATGTTGTGTGGTGTCTATAGGAATAAAGTCAAGCCACTTTTTGTAGCATTCCTGCCTGGAGATTTTCTCAAATATTTATTTATAATGATGTTTGAAGTGTTTGAATATTTTGGATAGATGTTCAGTTTGAGATATTGTTTTATCACATAGATTTAACCAAGAAACATATACAGGGTTATTCAATAAAAGTTCAATAAAAGTTAAAAATGGTGATAATTTTGCCCCAATAAATAAAAACAAACGGAGCTGTGTGACTGTTGGGTTTGAAATTACTCTTATACAGTCAAGTCAAGACTATTCATGGCTAACTAATGCAAATACACAATAGGTTAAATACTCAGGGAGATTCAATAAAAGTTCTTATCGTTTAAAATGGTGCTAATTTTGCCCCAACCAATCAGATCTTATTTAACGTAGAGTGAAGTGTGTCTGGTTTGGCATATACAGAAACCTGATCATTTAGTTGACAGCTCAGTCTCCCACAGGCAGTGCAGTGGAGGTTTGTCTTGGGCTCTTTCTGTTTGTGAAGCCCAGTAAACTTAAAAAAAAAGCCTACTTACAATTAGGATCTTGCTGTCTCTGGCATAGTTATGAGGACTCAGCATTGCTCTTCAGCACTGCTCCTCCAGCTCCGCCCCCCCCCAAACACCCGGGAACAAGTGAGATCATCATCACAATGAGTCATCAGTCAGGACCCGCACTGGGGAGAGGAAAAGGAAATCTGTGAAGCTGAATGGGAGGAGGGGTGGAGTGGAGGGGGAGGAGCTAGAGCTGTTATTTTTTTTTTTACCTGGGGACTGGGGTGCCGCCATGAGCAACTTTTTCAAGTTGCTTCATGGTAGGAGCGGCGCTGGTTACATTTAAAGATATTAAGGGATGGTGAGTGAAGAACAGATGGAGGAGGGGAGTTCCAGAGCAGAGGGGCAGCACAATCAAAGTACTGAATATGGGCATGGGAAGAGGTGACAAGGGTGGGTGAGAGGAGGATATCATTTGCAGAGAGGAGGTTGCACCTGAGTTGGTGTCGGTGGATCAGCTCTGAGATATATGGAGGGACTGTATTGGATAGTGCTTTATAGGATAGGGTAAGCAACTTGGCCTGGATCCTTTGCATGATGGGCAACCAGTGGGGGGATTGACAGAGAGGAGACACACTAGAGAAGTGAAAAGAGAAATTAATGAGCCGGGCAGCAGAGTTGAGGATGGATTGAAGCGGTGCCAGGCAGTTGTTTGGTAAACTACACAGGAGTGTTTCACTAGTCTAGCAGGGATATGTTTAGGGTATGGACTAGGATATTTGTAGCTTCATTCGAAAGGAAGGGTCAAATGCGGGAGATGTTTTTGAGTTGGATCCGACAGGAGCGAATTGACATGGGGTTTGAAGGAAAGATCAGAATCTAGCGTTAGTCCCAGGCAGCGGACATGAGGAGATGGGGATATAGGTGTATTGTTAATATCAATAGTAAGACTAGGGAGGTGAACAAATTGGGAGGGTGGGAAAAGGACAAGTTCAGTCTTGTCCATTTTGAGTTTGAGGAAGTGGGAGGACATAAAGGCAGAGATGGCACTAAGGCAGTCGAGTACCTGGGATGTTAGTGTAGGGAGATCTGGGGCAGAGATGTAAATTTGGGTATCATCTGCATACAGGTGATACTGGAATCCAAATCAACTAGTGAGTTGTCCAAGGCCATAGGTGTAGATGGAGAAAAGAAGAGGACCAAGTACTGAGCCTTGTGGGGCCCCAAAAGGGAGGATGTGAGGAGTGGAGCTAATTCCAGTGGGGAAAACACTAAAGGTCCTACCAGAGAGATAGGAGGATAGCCAAGAAAGTGCAGTGTCCTAGATACCCAAGGAGGCCAGGATCTGAAGAAGTAGAGGGTGATCAACAGTATCAAAAGCAGAGGACAGATCAATAAAAATGAGCAAAGAGTAGTGACCTTTAGATAAGTAGTTCATTGGTCACTTTAGTGAGGGCAGTTTTTGTGGAGGGGTAAGGGTGGAAGCCTGACTGGAAGTGGTCAAAGAGAGAGTTAGCAGACAGATGACTGACCAGTTCAGCATAGACATGTCTTTCCAGTAGTTTGGAAGCAAATGGGTCAACGTCCGGATCCGGTGATCCTTCTCTTTGGAGAGAGCCCCGCATACCTCCACCCTCACGGTTTGATGGTAATGCCCAAGCCTGCCGTGGATTCATTAATCAGTGCCGAATCCAATTTGAACTTCAACCATCTCAATTTGCATCGGATCGTGCAAAGGTTGGTTACATCATTGCCTTGTTGAAGGGCAATGATCTGGCTATGGGAAAAAGACGATCCTCTAGTCAATAATGTTACCGACTTTGTGAGTATGTTTCGCAAGGTCTTCGATGCTCCAGGAAGAACCTCTGCTGCCTCCTCCCGTTTGATGCAGCTCCGCCAAGGGTCTTGTTCTGTGAGTCAATATGCTATTAAATTTCGTACCCTTCCCGCGGAGACTTCTTGGAACAATGAGGCGCTTACAGCAGCCTTTTTGCAGGGACTCTCTGATCGCCTCAAGGGTGAATTAGTATCTAGAGAGTTACCTGTCCCATTGGAAGACTTGATTACGCTATGCATCCAGATTGATACCCGCTTCCGTGAACGGCAGGCAGAAAGGTCTGCAGCTCGTTCCAGCTTCCCTAAGACCTTTCCTAGGCCTGCTCAGATCTTTCCGCAACCTATATCTTCGGTTGAAGAGCCGAAAAATTGGCGGCTCTCATCTGTCTCCTGAGGAAAATTCAGTCCGGTGCTGCTGGAAACTTCATTGATTCTACCTATGCAGCACAATTGGGACTTCCTCTCCTTCACTTGCAGCAACCTCTTCGAGTTCTGGCTATTGACAATAACCCTTTGGCTTCTGAATTCATCTCCAAATCTACAATTTAAAAGCTAACATCTGATTGGTTGGGGCCAATTAACACCATTTTAACGATAAGAACTTTTATTGAATAACATGTAAGTCTTTAATTTGTTCACTATATTGAGATTTCTTATAGAGTCAATGTTATAATAGTATCCTTTATCCAAGCCAATTATCCAGGGTCTCCAGTTCTACTAGAGATGGTCGAACTATTGAAAGTTCGGTCCGTTTTCGAACTTTGAAACTATTGTAAAAGTTCGAAAGTTCGAAAACGGACCCATTAAAGTCTATGGGAGGCAAATAGTTCGAAAAGTTCGAGTCAAATACAACTAAAATATTAATGGTAACTTAATGTAAATGGCTGTGGGACCTGGGAAATGATCTGGGGAGCATGTTCCAATATCCAGGACTTTCGTAAAATCGATTTTTACTCTTACATGCGCTACTTTCGAGCTTTCGCGTTTCGAACGTTCGAGGGGGAACATGGACATTTACTACAGATTCGATGCTGCCTATAGGCTTTAATGGAGACTTTACTCGAGATTCAAGTTCGCGCCTAGATACCATGTACATTTAAATAAATCATCGAAAGTCCGGGAAATATCAAAAGTCCGCGTCCGAGAGATAGTTCGAGAAGTCGGGTCGTTCGAACTCGAACAGTTCGGTCGAACTCGGGTTCGAGTTCGAGTCTCTAGCCATCCCTAGTCCTTACATTGACTCCTTATGAAACTTGTCCTAAGTATTAGCTTGACCACTAGGCAGTGTCTATACCCCTAGTAACATGTGGAATCCTAAAATACATCAATTTCTCCACCTTCCCTGTGAAATTAGACTACTGAACTAGTTTCAGTAACTCTATGCACACCACACTCTCTATAGTCCTTATAATCATACCCACATAAAAAGCTTCCATTATAGCATTTAGTTTTACTACAAATCTATAATCTGAGATAAACACACTTAAAAAACATTTGATCTAGTGTGCAAGCACATTTTTCAATGACCATACTATGGGGGACAGGTACCTTATAAACAAGGGAGAGTTATAATAGTATTAAAAGTTTGATCACATATGTAAAATGGCGGGAGGCCGGCGGGTAACTTACAAGTACGCTTTAGGAGGAGCAGATAGTCCGGAAAATGCGGACACAGAGGCTGCTGGGAACAGAAGGCTGGAATCTGAAACAAGGTGCTGCTGGGAACTGTAGGCAGGATTCTGGAACAAGGTGCTGCTGGAACTGTAGGCTGGATACTGGAACCAGGTGCTGCTGGGAATGTAGGCTGGATACTGGAAACAAGGGTGCTGCTGGAAAATAAGCTGAATACTGGACCAAAGGTTGCTGCTGGAACTGTGGCTGGAAACTGGAACAAAGTGCTGCTGGGAACTGTAAAAGCAAGGTAGGTATAGTCACTAGAGCAGGAGGTAAAATAGCTGTAGCAGGAGGGAATAGGAATAGCAGGTGAGTACAGGAGCCAGGAGGTAGCAAACGCTACTATCGGGCACAGGGTCCAGGAGGACCGGCTTTTGAATTTTCGCGCGCCGGCGTGCGGTCGGCGTTGTGACGTCATGACTTCTACGCCGCCTCCCACCCGAAAGTGCAGTGTGGCGCAGGACCGGAGCGGCAGGTAGGTTCGTGACAGTACCCCCCCCCAGGGCCACAGACCCAGCGGGCCAGGTTTCCCTGGAAAAACTCCTGTGGAAAGCTCTGACTAGACGAGGAGCGTGCAATCTGTTTAATCCAAGCTCTTTTCTTCTGACCAAAACTTTTCCATGGGACCAAATACTGAAGAGACCTCCTCAAGATCTAGAGTCCAAGACCTTCTCGACCTCAAACTCCTGCTGACCATCAACGGAAATTGGAACGGGAGGGTAGTAAAAGATGTGGAATATGATTAGAGCATACTGGCTTGATGAGGAAGTATGAACACGTTAGGAATCCGCATGCTGGAAGAGAAGTGGAGGCAAACAAGCCAGGACTGAACTAATCCAGGATAGGAAAAGGACCATAAATTTGGGTCCCAGTTGGAGGAAGAAACCCGTAGGTTAATATGAGCAGAGGAGAGCCACACTTTATCTCCAACAGAATAAGCTGGGGTGTTCTCTACGTCGCCTATCTGCTGCAGTTTGTTGTACCGAAGCAGATTTCTGAATGTGATTTCCGTAGGATAGAAAGAAAATCTTGAGGAAAACATCTAGGATTCGTCCCAAGACACATAAAAAAGGAGATTCCCAGTAGAAGCATGAGGTGAATTGTTATGGGCGAACTCAGCCCAAGGAGAAGGTCAGCCCAATCATCCTGAGTATAGGAATGTAACAACGAAGATATTGTTCCAAAGACTGGTTAGTGGTTTCAGTAGCCGTTGGACGTGGGTTGGTAAGCCGAAGAAAATTGTACTTTATGTTCATGGATTTACAAAGTGCTCTCCAAATTTGACACCAATTCAGCGGGTCCGTTCGAACTCGAACAGTTCGGCTCGAACTCGGGTTCGAGTTCGAGTTCTATGCCATCCCTAGTCTCTACATTGCTCCTTTATGAAACATTGTCCTAAAGTATTAGCTTGACCACTATGGCAGTGTCTATAACCCCTAGTAACACTTGTGGAATCCTAAAATACATCAATTTCTCCACCTTTCACTGTGAATATTTAGACTACTGAACTAGTTTTCAGTAACTCTATGCACACCACACTCTCTATAGCTCCTTATAATATACCCACATAAAAAGCTTCCATTATAGCATTTAGTTTTACTACAATCTATAATCTGAGATAACACACTTCAAAAACATCTGATCTAGTGCTGCAAGCACATTTTTCAATGACCATACTATGGGGGACAGGTACCTTATAAACACAGGGAGAGTTATAATTAGTATTAAAAGTTTGATCACATATTGTAATAAATGGCCGGGAGGCCAGGGTACTTACAAGTACGCTTTAGGAGGAGGCAGATAGTAGATAGAAAATGCAGGACACAGAGGCTGCTGGGAACAGAAGGCTGGAATCTGAAACAAGGTGCTGCTGGGAACTGTAGGCAGGATTCTGGAACAAGGTGCTGCTGGGAACTGTAGGCTGGATACTGGAACCAGGTGCTGCTGGGAACTGTAGGCTGGATACTGGAACAAGGTGCTGCTGGGAACTGTATCTGGATACTGGGAACAAGTCCACTCTGGGAACTGTAGGCAGGATTCTGGAACAAGGTGCTGCTGGGAACTGTAAGCTGAATACTGGAACAAGGTGCTGCTGGGAACTGTAGGCAGGATTCTGGAACAAGGTGCTGCTGGGAACTGTAAGCTGAATACTGGACCAGGGTGCTGGGAACTATAGGCTGGAAACTGGAACAAGGTGCTGCTGGGAACTGTAACAAGCAAGGTAGGTATAGTCACTAGAGTGGGAAGGTAAGTAGCTGTAGCAGGAGAGGAACAGGATCCAAGGCAGGCGAGTACAGGAGCCAGGAGAGCCAGGAGGTAGCAAACGCTACTATCGGGCACCGGGTCCAGGAGGACGCCGGCTTTTGAATTCTCGCGCCGCCCGGCTTGTCGGCATCATGACGTCTACGTCGACGCCCACCCGGTAGCGCAGAGCGACGTGGGACCGGAGCGGCAGGTAAGTTCGTGACACATCTCCATTTGATTGTGCTTTTACCCTTTTGTGATACTCTATAGTTTATAATTGGGGGTTTTTTAACTGAAGGGAGGTGGAAAAACAAGTGTATAAAAATATATTGTACAATCTTTCACGTAAGGCAGAAGCAGAATAAACTGTATGCAATATACAAACTACCGGTTATTTTAAATTGACCATAACTGGAAACTATAATTGTTCCCAATCACCACTGTATCATTTTTTTGTTGATCTGCCTCCTATTTTTAGATATCCAATCTAAAACTTCTTATATTTCAGCTGTCAATCAAGTTTGTTGCTCTCAAAAACTATTCTTTTGTGAGTAGTTTTACTGTAGCTGGAATGGGTAATAGAGTTTTGACAGTTGGTTTGTGGGAAAAAAGTCAGGTCGGATGGAAGTGGGAGTGGTTAAAAGAGGGAGGGGGATACTGCTCCTAAACAAAATGTGTTCTGGATTGAAGGCATGTAGCAACATACACAAATCAGAGTAAGTGCTACTTACATGTATTCAATTATAGATTAAGATGAGGCATCTTAATCATTTTTTCAGTATAGTGTCTCTTTAAGGCTAGATAATAATCTTAATACAAACACAATACAATGATATGTGACTCAAATAGGGGTAAGTGAATTGTTCTATGCAGTTTATGTATTTCGGTCCATAAAATCGGGGAACCGGAACCGGACCGGAAACCCCCGCAAAAAGTTCACTGCCCCCCCCCCCCCCCCCCACCCCCCCCCCCCCCCCCCCCCCCCCCCCCACCCCCCCCCCCCCCCCCCCCCCCCCCCCACCCCCCCCCCCCCCCCACCCCCCCCCCCCCCCCCCCCCCCCCAGCGAGGAGGAGGACTTACTACCAGCGGTTCCGGCGATTCCGCCATGTTCCGTCTTCTAAATGAATGTCCGGAACACTGGTAGTATAAGCCGGAACCACCGCCGGAAAAAAACAGTGTCAGGTGCATTCGGCTGTTTGTAAAAGCCGGAATGCAGAAGATAAAAAACGACCTGTGCCCGCAATTCATGCACACCTAAAATTAAGTGAGTGGGGACAACTGGGGATGGGGGTGAGGGAGTGCTGGTGCCCTACCTACTTTTATCTCCTTCTGTCCCTCCCTCTATCTACCTGCCTGTTCCTCTGTCTGTGCCCCTGCCTGTCTCTGTCTTTCCCCCTGCCTGTCTCTCGTCTTTCCCCCTGCCTGTCCCTAACTGTCCCTCTGTCTGTCCCCTGCGTCCATCTGTCCCTTCACTCTCTCTATCTGTCCCCCTGCCTGTTCTTCTGTCTGCCCCCTGCCTGTTCTTTTCTCTTCTGTCTCCCCCGCCTGTCCCCTCCTTGTCCCTCTATCTATCCCCCCTGACTGTCCCCCTCCTTGTCCCTCTGTCTGTCCCCTTCCTTTTCTTCTGCTGTCCCCCTACCTGTCCCCCTCCTTGTTCCCTCTGTCTATCCCTGCCTGTCCCTCTATCTGTCCCCTGACTGTCCCTATATCTGTCCCCCGCCTATCCCTCTTATGCCTCCTTGCTGTTTCCCTGCCTTCCCTCTATCTGTCCCCCGCCTATCCCTCTACTTGTCCCCCGGCCTGTCCCCCTCCTGCCCCTCGTTCTGTCCCCTTGCCTGTCCTCTGTCTGTCCCCCTGTCCTTTCCCCCCTCCTGCCCCTCTGTTTGTCCCCCTGCCTGTCCCTCTACCTGTCTCCCTGTCTGTCCCTCTATCCCCCCGCATGTCCCTCTATCTGCCTCCTTGCTGTCCCTCTATCTGTCGCCCTGCCTGTCCCTCTATCTGTCGCCCTGCCTGTCCCTCTTCTGTCCTTTATCTGCCACTTTGCTGTCCATCTTTTGCACCCCTGCCTGTCCTATCTGTCTTCCTGTCTATCCTTCTACCTGTCCCTCCATCTGTTCCCCTGTCTGTCCCCCTCCTGTCCCTCTGTCTGTGCCCCTGCCTGTCCATCTTTTTGCACCCCTGCGTCCTTCTAATCTGTCCCCCTTCTATCCTTCTACCTGTCCCTCCCACCTTTTCCCCTGTCTGTGCCCCTGCCTGTCCCTCTGTTTGTGCCCTGCCTATCCCCCTCCTTGCCCCCCTGCTTGTCCCCTATCTGTCCCCCTGTCTGTCCCCCACCTGTCCCTATATCTGCCTCCTTTGCTGTTCCCTGCCTGTCGCTCATCTGTCCCTGTCTATCCTTCTACCTTTCACTACCATCTGTTCCTCGCTGCCCTCTGTCCTGTCCCCTCCTTCCCTCTTCTGTCCCCTGCCTCCCCCCTCCTTGCACCTCTGTCTGTTCCCCCCTCCCTGTCCTCCTCTAGTCTGTCCCCACGCCTGTCCCTGTTCTGCCTCCTTGCTGTGCTCTATCTGTCCCCCTGCTTTCCCTCTATCTCTCCCCGCCTGTCCCTCTATCTGCCCCCTTGCCTGTCCATCTTTTTGCACCTCTGCCTGTCCTTCTATCTGTTCCCCCCTGTCATCCTTCTACCTCTACCTGCCCCTCATCTGTTCCCCTGCCTGTCCCTCTGTCTGTCCCCCTACCTGTCCCCCTCCTTGTCCCTCTGTCTATCCCCCTGACTGTCCCTCTATTTGTCCCCCCCGCTATCCCTCTACTGTCCCCCTGCTGTCCCTCTATCTGTCCCCATGTCTTTCTGACCCTCTGCTGTCCCCTCCTTGTCCCCTGTCTGTCCCCCTGCCTGTCCACCTCCTTGCCCCTCTGTCTGTTCTGTCCCCCCCTGCCTGTCCTCATTTGTCCCCTGTCTGTCCTTCGCCTGGTCCCTCTATTCTCGCTTCCTTGCTGTCCCCGTCTGTCCCTCTGTCTGTCCCCCTCCTTGCCCCTCTGTCTGTCCCCCCCTTGCCTGTCTGTCCCCTTGCCTGTCCCTCTGTCTGTCCCCCTGTCTTTCCCCCTCTTGCCCCTCTGTCTGTCCCCCTGCCTGTCCCTCTACCTGTCTCCCTGTCTGTCCCTCTATCCCCCGCATGTCCCTCTATCTGTCGCCCTGCCTGTCCCTCTATCTGTCGCCAGCTGTCCCTCTATCTGTCGCCCTGCCTGTCCCTCTATCTGGCCCTGCCTGTCCCTCTATCTGTCGCCCTGCCCTGTCCCTCTATCTGTCGCCCCTGTCTGTCCCTCTATCTTTCCCTCCATCTGTTCCCCTGTCTGTGCCCCTGCCTGTCCCTCTAATCTGTCCCCTGTCTATCCTTCTACCTGTCCCTCCATTGTTCCCTGTCTGTGCCCCTGCCTGTCCCTCTATCTGTCCCCCTGTCTGTCCCCCACCTGTCCTATTTCTGCCCTCCTTGCGTTCCCCTGCCTGTCCCCCTTCTGCCCCCTTGCCTGTCCATCTTTTTGCACCTCTGCCTGTTCTTCCTTCTGTCCCCCTGTCTTCCTTCTATCTTCTACGTCACACCATCTGTTCCTCTGCCTGTCCATCTGTCTGTCCCTCTGTCTGTCCCCCCTGCCTGCCCCTCCTTGCCCACTCCTTGTCTGTCCCTCTGGCCTGCCCCCTCCTTGCACCTCTGTCTGTCCCCCTCCCTGTCCCTCTGTCTGTCCCCCTCCCATGTCCCTGTTCGGCCTCCTTGCTGTGCCTCTATCTGTCCCCCTGCCTGTCCCTCTATCTCTCCCCCCCCTGTCCCTCTATCTGCCCCTTGCCTGTCCATCTTTTTGCCACCTCTGCGTGTCCTTCTATCTGTCCCTCCATCTGTTCCCCTGCCTGTCCCCCTCTTTGCCTCTCTTGTGTCCCCACTGCCTGTCCACTCTATATGTCCCCCCCTGTCCCTATATCTGTCTCCTTGCTGTTCCCTCTCTGTCCCCCTGCCTGTCCCCTCTATCTGTCCCCCTGCCTGTCCCTCTATCTGTCCTCCTGCCTGTCCCTCTATCTGTCCCTCCGCCTGTCCCTCTATCTTCCCCCTGACTGTCCCTCTATCTGTCCCCTGCCTGTCCCTCTATCTGTCCCCCCGGCCTGTCCCTCTATTGCCCCCTTGCCGTCCATCTTTTTGCACCTCTGCCGTCCTTCTATCTGTCCCTCTGTCTATCCTTCTACCTGTTTCTCCATCTGTCCTCTGCCTATCCCCCATCTGTGCCCCTGCTGTCCCTCTGTCTGGCCCCCTGCCTGTCCCCCTCTTTGCCCCTCTGTCTATCCCCCTGCCTGTCCCCTGCCAGCCCTCTATCTGTCCCCTCCTATATCTGTCTCCCTGCCTGTCCCCCTATCTGCCCCCCTGCCTGTCCCCTCTGTCCCCCTGCCTGTCCCTCTATCTGCCCCCTTGCGCTGTCCATCTTTTGCCCCTCTGCCTGTTCTTCTTTCGTCCCCTGTCTTCCTTCTACCTGTCACTCTCACTGTTCCTCTGCCTGTCCCTCTGTCTGTCCCCCTTGCCTGTCCCTCTGTCTGTCCCCCTGCCTGCCCCCCTCTTGCCCCTCTGTCTGTCCCTCTGCCTGCCCCCCTCCTTGCACCTCTGTCTGTCCCCTCCCTGTCCCTCTGTCTGTCCCCCGCCTTGTCCCTGTATCTTCCTCCTTGCTGTGCCTCTATTCTATTCCCCTTCCTGTCCCTCTATTGTCCCCTGCTGTCCCCCTCCTGTCCCCTCTTTGCCCTCCATGTCCCCTGCCTGTCCCTCTATCTTCCCCCCGCTTCCCATATCGCCTCCTTGCTGTTCCTCTATCTGTTCCCCCTGCCTGTCCCTCTATCTGTCCCCCTGCCTGTCCCTCTATCTGTCCCCCTGCCTGTCCTCTATCTGTCCCCCGCCTGTCCCTCTATCTGTCCCCCTGCCTCTCCTCTATCTGTCCCTTGCCTGTCCACGCTTTTGCACCTCTGCCTGTCCTTCTATCTGTCCCTCTGTCTATCCTTCTACCTGTTTCTCCATCTGTTCCTCTGCCTTGTCCCTCTGTCTGTCCCCCTGCCTATCCTCTGTCTATCCCCTGCCTGTCCCCCTGCCAGCCCCTCTCTGTCCCCGTCCTGTCCCTCTATCTGTCTCCCTGCCAGTCCCTCTATCTGTCCCTCATCTGTCTCCCCGCCAGTCCCTCTATCTGTCCCCCGTCTGTCCTATATCTTCTCTCCCTGCCTGTCCCCCTATCTCCCTTGCCTGTCCATCTTTTTGCACCTCTGCCTGTGCTTCTATCTGTCCCCCTGTCTATCCTTCTACCTGTCCCTTATCTGCCCCCTGACAGTCCATCTTTTGCTCCTTTGCCTGTCCTTCTATCTGTCTTCTTGCTATCCTTATATCTGTCCCCGTCTGTCCTTATACCTGTCCCTTATCTGTTCCGCTGCTTTCCACTTCTTTTGCATCTCTGCCGTCCCTGTCTGTCCCTCCATCTGCCCTCTGTATTTCTTTTGCCTGTCCCTCTATCCGTCCCCCTGCCTGTCCCTCTATCGTTCCTCCTGCTTGTTCCTCTGCCGGTCCCTCTATCTGCCCCCCTGCCTGTCCCTCTCTGTCCCCCTGCCTGTCCCTCTCTCTGCCCCTTGCCTGTCATCTTTTGCACCTCTGCCTGTTCTTCTTTCTTTTTTCCCCCCTGTCTCTCCTCTACCTGTCACTCCATCTGTTCCTCTGCCTGTCCCTCTGTCTGTCCCCCTTGCCTGTCCTCTGTCTGTCCCCCTGCCTGCCCCCTCCTTACCCCTCTGTCTGTCCCTCTGCTGCCCCCTCCTTGCACCTCTGTCTGTCCCCCTCCCTGTCCCTCTGTCTGCCCCCCCCCTTCCCTGTATCTTCCTCCTTGCTGTGCCTCTATCTATTCCCCTTCCTGTCCCTCTGTCTGTCCCCCTGCCTGTCCCCTCTTTGCCTCTCCTTGTCCCCTGCCTGTCCCTCTATCTGTCCCCCGCCTGTCCCTATATCTGCCTCCTTGCGTTCCCTCTATCTGTCCCCCTGCCTGTCCCTCTATCTTCCCCTGCCTGTCCCTCTATCTGTCCCCCTGCCTGTCCCTCTATCTGTCCCCTGCCTTCCCTCTATCTGTCCCACTGCCTGTCCCTCTATCTGCCCCCTTGCCTTTCCATCTTTTGCACCTCTGCATTCCTTCTATCTGTCCTCGTCTTTCCTTCTACCTGTTCTCCATCTGTGCCCCTGCCTTGTCCCTCTGTCTGGCCCCCTGCCTGTCCCCCTCTTTGCCCCTCGTCATCCCCCTGCCTGTCCCCCTGCCAGCCCCTCTATTGTCCCCGTCTGTCCCTATATCTGTCTCCCTGCCGTCCCTCTATCTGTCCCTATATCTGTCTCCCTGCTGTCCCTCTATCTGCCCCCCTGAAGTCCATCTTTTTTGCTCCTTTGCCTGTCCTTCTATTGTCTTGCTGCCTATCCTTCTATCTGTCCCCGTCTGTCCTTATACCTGTCCTTTATCTGTCCCCCGCCTTTCCCTTCTTTTGCATCTCTGCCTGTCCCCTGTCTGTCCCTCCATCTACTGCCCTCTGTATGTCTTCTTCCTTTCCCTCTATACCGTTCCTCCTGCTTGTTCCTCTGCCGGTCCCTCTATCTGTCCCCTGCCTGTCCTCTATCTGTCCCCCAGCCTGTCCCTCTTTCTGTCCCCTGCCTGTCCCTCTATCTGTCCCCCTGCCTGTCTCTCTATTATCACCCCTGCCTGTCCTTCTGTCTGTCCCTCTATCGCCCTCTGCTTGTTCCTCCATTCTCATCTCCGCGTCTGTCCCTCTATTTTTCCCCCTGCCTTTCCTTCTATCTGTTCCCCAGCCTGTCCCTCTATCTGTCCCCCAGCCTGTCCCTCTATCTGTCCCCCAGCCTGTCCCTCTTTCTGTCACCCCCTCTGTCTACTGTCTGTCCCCCTGCCTGTCCCTCTATCTGGTCTCCCGTCTGTCCTCTACCTGTCCCTCATCTGTCTCCCTGTCTGTCCTTCTACATTGTCCCTCTATCATGGTTCCTTTTCCTGTCCCCCTATCTGTGCCCTGCCTGTCCCTCTATTTGCCCCTGGCTGTCCTTCTGCTCCTATCACTTATCTGCCGCCCCCTGCTTGTCTCTCTATCAGTTCCTTTGCCTGTCCTATAGGCAGGGGACAGTAGTGCGACAGGCAAAGAGACAGACAGGGTGACAGAGAGAGAACAGGCAGGGGGACAGATAAAGGGACAGGTAGGGTGACAGAGGAGATAAAAGTATGGTTCCCAGCACACAAAAGTAGGTAGGGCCCCGCACCCCACCTCCCACCCAAGTGTCAGTGTCCCCACTCACATAAGCTTCCAAGGTGCTGCTTCTGCCGATGTGCAGATATAACCTTGTGCTCTGCTCTTCGGCACTGATCATTTCTACTTTGTCCGGCTTTTTCACATTGAGACGGAATGCACCTGTCATTGTGTTCTGTGCGGGTTCCAGGATTTTACTTACCTGCAGTGCGGACAGTAACTAGAGTTCATTTAAAGTCAGAACATGACTGAATCACCGGAAAACCCCTCCCCCTTTCTCGCTGGAGGCAATGGACTTTTTTGCGGTTTCGGTCCCAGTTCCGATTTTTATTTTTACCGGGATTTTTTATTTCATTAATAGATAAAAATAATTGCAGATGAACAGTATTGTTTTGTTGTTGTTTTTCCTTTGTCTGTCTTATCTGTCCTCTGCCTGTCCTTTGTTTGTCCCAATGTCTGTCTCTCTATCTGTGCCCTGCCTGTCCCTCAATCTCTCCTCTGATGTCCTCCATCTGTCCTTCCATGTCCCTCCATCTGTCCCTCTGCCTGTCCCTCTATCTGCTAACTTAATACCCTCCGACACAGACATTTACTGCTGCACATTCAAACACACAGATACACAGCTGCACACTCTACGGATACACCACAAGCCACATACACACCACAGGAACAGAAACACATTTACATACATAAACACATTTACATACATACATACATATAAGCACTAATAAGCACTATGTGCTAAAACACACTCGGCTCCATATCTCCCAAACATTTATGTACAACATATACACATACACCTCTACACACATTCCTACACTATACACACAAGCACACATGTAAATGAATACAAACACTGGGGCACACTCACTGCTTTATACACACGCATAAAGCAGTGTAAAAACTAACACACCACCGCAGACTATATGCACATATCGATGTAGTATACTTGGATTTTTGATATAGAACGTTGGTTATGGATAGGAACCAGAGAGTTGTTGTTAACAGGGCTTCATCAATATAGACTGTGGGTATTGTCAGCAAGGATCTGTGTTTGCCAACAACAGAAAACTTTGCTTACCATTAAAAATTTAGAGGATATGCAATGGTTACAGGTGGATCTAGATAGATTGTCACATTAGGCTGATGAAAATCAATGTTGATAATGTAAAGTGATGCATGCCTGGCAAGCAGTGTTGCAGCCTGGCAAGCAGTGCCAGGCGGCCACAGCCAGAGCCATAGATATTTTTCTTGTTTTAGAGAGGTATATATTCAAGGGAGGAAAATGTACTCTCCTCTCTTAACAACAGTGGTAGGCCTCATTTGCAATATGCAGTGCAGTTTTGGAATCCTTTGTACAAAGGACATTCAGGGTTCAGAGAAGAGCAATACAATATAAGGGATTGGGGAAGCTTGAATATGAAGAGACTGGAAAAGTACAATTATGTACGCTGGATAAAAGGCGCTTTTGGAGATGTGATACTGTGTATAATAACATTAAGGGCCATACAATAAACTATCTGGGGCATTGTTCCCCAATAGAACAGTCAGAGGACACGAGGACATCCCTTAAGACTTGAAGAATGAATTAGTCTTCAAGTTCGGAAAGATTTTCACGTGAGAATAGTAAAAACTATGGAACTGTCTTCCGTGGACATGGTGATGGCAGGTTTCACTGGATATTTTCGAAAAGAAGCTGGATGAGTTTCTGAAAACAAGGGATGTTGCAGGTCACTGGTATTGATACATAAAGTAGAGATCCAGGGATATTTTCAATTGTCACTTGGAGTCAAGAACAAAATTTTGGTGTTTTTTTCTTTGCCTTCCTCTGAATCAACAGTTAGGCAGGAAATGAGGGTTATGCTGAGTAGGTTGGACTGGATGGATGTATGCCTTTATTCAACCTCAAATGATTCTAAACTAATACACACACTCAGCTACAAACTCACAAACAATATTAAATGCAGATACATAGCTACACAGACATGCTCACTCTGGTACACACATAATGTACACACCACATAAAACATGTGCTAAAAACATTCTACAAATCTATTTTTGTCTACACAAAATGCACATTCTATTTCACACAC
Source organism: Hymenochirus boettgeri (assembly GCA_019447015.1). Classification (NCBI taxonomy): domain Eukaryota; kingdom Metazoa; phylum Chordata; class Amphibia; order Anura; family Pipidae; genus Hymenochirus; species Hymenochirus boettgeri. The sequence goes on along the minus strand of CM033474.1, from coordinate 180,834,686 downwards.
TGCTACACACATGCATTCAGACTTTTCCACACTTCTACACACAGACAAATGTTCACACTCTATACACTCACTCACACATTTACATTCTTACACGATCCCAAAAAGCCCAGACACAAAACACATATAAATACATGCAAAATACACTCAGAAAATTTTAACACTTACAACATACTTGTATACACAATAAATAGCTACCACACATGCTCATTCTGTCACACAAAACTCTACTACAGACAATCATAAATCCTTTCCTACACGTATACATACATTGTCAACCTACACACACATATACTATCACACATATCACTCCCAAACAGTAGCTGCCATAACAAAGCTCCCAGGGTGCAAACCCCCGACAAGCAGAACATAGTTCCCAGGTACAGACACTAGTTCGGCTTCCAAAACAGTTTCCAGGGTGACAGACCTCCTTCCGGCCATTAGAAGTGCAGAAACAGAGTTCCCAGGGTGCAGAGCCCCGTCTGGCAACAGACAACATAGTTCCCAGAGTGCAGACCCCTGTTTTGGCCCCTAGAACAGAGTTTCCAGGGTTGAGACCCTGTTCCGACAACCAGAGCAGAGTTTCAGGGTGCAGAACCTGTTCCAGCCACCAGAACAGAAATTCCCAGGGTGAATAACCCCTTTTCAAGCAGCCAGAACAGAGTTCCCAGAAATCAGACCCCTGTTCGGCCACCAGAACAGAATTCTCAGGGTTGCAAACCCCTATTCAAGCAGCCAGACACAGAGTTCCCAGGGTGCAGACCCTTTCGGCCACTAGAACAGAGTTCCCAGGGTGAGAGCCCTGTCCGGCCAACCAGAACAGAGTTCCCAGGGTGCAGACCCGTTCCAGCCACCAGAACAGATTCCCAGGGTGAAAACCCCTATTCAAGCAGCCAGAACAGAGTTCCCAGGGTGCAGACCCCTGTTCCAGCCACCAGAACAGAATTCCCAGGGTGAAAACCCCTATTCAATGCAGCCAGAACGAGAGTTTATAGGGTGCAAAACTCTGTTACAGCAACCAGGACAGAGTTTCAGAAATAGACCCCTGTTCTGGCCACCAGAACAGAATTCTCAGGGTTCAAACCCCTATTCAAGCAGCCAGAACAGAGTTCCCAGGGTGCAGACCGTTTCGGCCCCCTAGAACAGAGTTTCCAGGGATTGCAGAGCCCTGTTCCGGCAACAAAACAGAGTGTCCAGGGTGCAAACCCTGTTCCAGCCACAGAACAGAGTTCCCAGGGTGCAAACCCTATTCAAACAGCCAAAACAGGGTTTAGGGTGCAGAGGCTGTTCCGTCGGCAACCAGAGCAGAGTTCCGCCAGGGTTCAGACCCTGTTCCAGCCACCAGAACAGAATTCCCAGGGTGAAAACCCTATTCCAGTGTTTTTAGGGTGCAAAACCCTGTTACAGCTGCTTAGAACAGAGTTCCCAGAAATCAGTCCCCTGTCTGGCCACCAGAACAAAACCCATTATGGCAGCCAGAGCAGAGTTTTCGGGGTGCAAATCCCTGTTATGGTGGTCAGCAACAGAGTTCCCAGGTTCAGAACCCCATTCTGGCAGCCAGATAAGAGTTCCCAGGGTGTAAAACCCTGTTCCAGTGGCCAGAAACGAGCCAAAGGGGTCCAGACTCCCGTTCCACAGCTAGAACAGAGCCAAAAGCATCAGACCCTTGTTCCCGCAGCCAGAATAGAGCCAAAGGGGTCAGACCCTGTTTTGACGATCAGAACAGAGCCAAAAAGCATCCAGACCCCCTTTTTCCGGCAGCCGGAACAGAGCCAAAGGGGTTCACCTTCGTTCCGGCGGCCAGAACAGAGCCAAAAGCATCCAACCCCCATTCCGGCAGCCGGAACAGAGCCAAAGGGGTTTCAAACCCCGTTCTGGCGGCCAGAACAGAGCCAAAAGCATCCAGACCCCGTTCTGGCAGCCAGAACAGCCAAAGCATCCAGACTCCATTTCCGCAGCCGGAACAGAGCCAAAGGGGTCCAGACTCCCATTCCGGTGGCCAGAACAGAGCCAAAAACATCACCAACCCTGTTCCGGCGCCAGAAACAGAGCCAAAAGCATCCAGACCCCCCCCGTTCCGCGCCAGAACAGAGCCAAATGGGTCGCAGACCCCCGTTTCCGGGCAGCCAGAACAGAGCCAGGGGTCCAGGACCCCCAGTTCCGGCCAGCCAGAACAGAAGCCAAAAGCATCCAGACCCCCATTTCTGGCAGCCGTAACAGAGCCAAAGGGGTCCAGACTCCCATTCCGGTGGCCAGAACAGAGCCAAAAGCATCCAGACCCCTGTTCCGGTGGCCAGAACAGAGCAAAAGCATCCAGACCCCTGTACCGCGCAGCCCAGAACAGAGCCAAAAGCATCCAGACTCCCATTCCGGCAGCGGAACAGAGCCAAAGAGGGTCCAGCGTACTCCCATTCCGGTGGCAGAACAGAGCCAAAAGCATCCAGACCCCGTGTTCCGGCGGCCAGAACAGAGCCAAAAGCATCCAACCCACGTTCCGGCAGCCAGAACAGAGCCAAAGGGGTCCAGACCCCTTGTCCGGCAGCCAGACAGAGCCAAAAGCATCCAGCCCCCATTCCGGGCAGCCGGAACAGAGCCAAAGGGGTCCAGACTCCACTTCCGGTGGCCAGAACAGAGCCAAAAGCCATCCAGACCCACGTTCCGGCAGCCAGAACAGAGCCAAAGGGGTCCAGAACCCCGTTCCCCCGGCAGCCAGAACAGAGCAAAGGGGTCAGACCCCCGTTCCAGGCAGCCAGAACAGAGCCAAAAGCATCCAGACCCCATTCCGGCAGCCGGAACCAGAGCCAAAGGGGTCCAGACTCCCATTCCGGTGCCAGAACAGAGCCAAAAGCATCCAGACCCCTGTTCCGGTGGCCAGAACAGAGCCAAAAGCATCCAGACCCCTGTTCTGGCAGCCAGAACAGAGCCAAAAGCATCCAGACTCCTATTCCGGCAGCCGGAACAGAGCCAAAGGGGTCCAGACTCCCATTCCGGCAGCCAGAACAGAGCCAAATGGGTCCAGACCCCCGTTCCGGCAGCCAGAACAGAGCCAAAGGGGTCCAGACCCCCGTTCCGGCAGCCAGAACGCCAAAAGCATCCAGACCCCCCATTTTGGCAGTCCTAACAAGCCAAAGGTGTCCAGACTCCCATTCCGGTGGCCAGAACAGAGCCAAAAGCATCCAGACCCCTGTTACCGGGCCAGAACAGAGCCAAAACATCCAGATCCCTGTTCCGGCAGCCAGAACGAGCCAAAAGCATCCGACTCCCATTCCGGCAGCCGGAACAGAGCCAAGGGGTCCAGACCTCCACATTCGGTGGCCAGAACAGAGCCAAAAGCATCCAGACCCTGTTCCGGCGGCCAGAACAGAGCCAAAGCATCCAGACCCACGTTCCGGCAGCCAAACAGCCAAAGGGGTCCAGACCCCGTTCCGGCAGCCAGAACAGAGCCAAAAAGCATCCAGACCCCATTCGGCAGCCGGAACAGAGCCAAGGGGTCCAGACTCCCCATTCCGGTGGCCAGAACAGAGCCAAAAGCATCCGACCCACGTTCCGGCAGCCAGAACAGAGCCAAAGGGGTCCAGACCCCCGTTCGGCAGCCAGAACAGAGCCAAAGGGTCCAGACCACGTTCCGGCAGCCAGACAGAGCCAAAAGCATCCAGACCCCCATTCCGGCAGCCGGAACAGCCAAAGGGCGTCAGACTCACCATTCCGTGGCAGAACGAGAGCCAAAAGCAATCCAGACCCCCATTCCGGTGCCAGAACAGAGCCAAAAGCATCCAGACCCCTGTTCTGGCAGCCAGAACAGAGCCAAAGCATCCAGACTCCCATTCTGGCAGCCGGAACAGAGCCAAAGGGGTCCAGACCTCCCATTCCGGGTGGCCAGAACATAGCCAAAAAGCATCCAGACCCCTGTTTCCGGCGGCCAGAACAGAGACCAAAAGCATCCAGACCCAGTTCCGGCAGCCAGAACAGAGCCAAAGGGGCCCAGACCCCCGTTCGGCAGCCAGAACAGAGCCAAAAGCAATCCAGACCCCCATTCCGGCAGCCGGAACAGAGCCAAAGGGGTCCAGACTCCCATTTGGTGGCCGAACAGAGCCAAAAGAATCCAGACCCGTTCCGGCAGCCAGAACAGAGCAAAAGGGGTCCAGACCCCCGTTCCGGCACGCAGAACAAAGCCAAAACCATCCGACCCCGTTCCAGCAGTCAGAACAGAGGCCAAAAGCATCCAGACCCCCATTCCAAGCAGCCAGACAGAGCCAAAGGGTACCAGACTCCCATTCCGGTGGCCAAACAGAGCCAAAAGCATCCAGACCCTGTTCCGGCAGCCGGAAACAGAGCCAAAGGGGTCCAGACCCCCGTTCTGGGCAGTCAGAGCAGACCAAAAGCATCCGACCCCCATTCCGGCAAGCCGGAACAGAGCCAAAGGGGTCCAGACCCCCGTTCCGGCGGCCAGAACAGAGCCAAAAGCATCGACCCCCCATTCCGGCAGCCGAACAGAGCCAAAGGGGCTCCGACTCCCTTCCGGTGGCCAGAACAGAGCCAAAAAACCATCCTAAGACCCCTGTTTTCGGCAGCTGGAACAGAGCCAAAGGGGCCAGACCCCCGTTCCGGCAGTCAGAGCAGCCCACGCACCCAAAGAGCAGCTCCAGACCCCCATTCCGGCAGCCGGAACAGAGCCAAAAGGGGTCTAGACCCCCGTTCCAGCGGCCAGAAACAGAGCCAAAGGGTGTCCAGACTCCCATCCGGTGGCCAGAACAGAGCCAAAAGCATCCAGACACACTGTTCCGGCAGCCAGAACAGAGCCAAAGCATCCAGACCCCCCCCATTCCGGCAGCCGGAACAGAGCCAAAGGGGTCCAGACATCCCATTCCGGTGGCCAGAACAGAGCCAAAAGCATCCGACCCGACGTTCCGGCAGCCAGAACAGAGCCAAAGGGGTCCAGACCCCCGTTCTCGGCAGCCAGAACAGAGCCAAGGGGTCCAAGACCCCCGTTCCGGCAGCCAGAACAGAGCCAAAGCATCCAGACCCCCTTCCGGCAGCGGAAACAGAGCCCAAGGGTCAGACTACCATTCCGGTGCCAGAAACAGAGCCAAAGCATCCAGACCCCTGTTCCGGCGGCCAGAACAGAGCCAAAAGCATCCAGACCCCTGTTCTGGCACCAGAACAGAGCCAAAAGCATCCAGACTCCCATTCCGGCAGCCGGAACAGAGCCAAAGGGGTCCAGACTCCCATTTCCGGTGGCCAGAAACATAGCCAAAAGCATCCAGACCCCTGTTCCGGCGGCCAGAACAGAGCCAAAAGCATCCAGACCCACGTTCCGGCAGCAGAACAGAGCCAAAAGCATCCAGACCCCATTCCGGCAGCCGGAACAGAGCCAAGGGGTCCAGACTCCATTCCGGTGGCCAGAACAGAGCAAAAGCATCCAGACCCCCGTTCCGGCACGCAGACAGCCAAAAAACCATCCAGACCCCCTGTTCCGGCAGTCAGAACAGAGCCAAAAGTCTCCAGACCCCCATTCCGGCAGCCAGAACAGAGCCAAAGGGGTCCAAGACCTCCATTCCGTGGCCAGAACAGAGCCAAAAGCATCCAGAACCCTGTTCGGCAGCCGGAAAAGAGCCAAAGGGGTCCAGACCCCCGTTCCGGCAGTCAGAGCAGATCCAAAGCATCCAGACCCCCATTCCGGCAGCCGGAACAGAGCCAAAGGGGTCCAGACCCCCGTTCCAGCGGCCAGAACAGAGCCAAAAGCATCGACCCCCATTCCGGCATCCGGAACAGAGCCAAAGGGGTCCAGACTCCCATTCCGGTGGCCAGAACAGAGCCAAAAGCATCCAGACCCACGTTCCGGCAGCCAGAACAGAGCCAAAGGGGTCCAGTTCCCCGGCACGCAGAACAAAGCCAAAACCATCCAGACCCCCGTTCCGGCAGTCAGAACAGAGCCAAAAGCATCCAGACCCCCGTTACGGCAGCCAGAACAGAGCCAAGGGGTCAGACCCCGTTCCGGCAGCCAGAACAGAGCCAAAAGCATCCAGACCCCATTCTGGCAGCCGGAACAGAGCCAAAGGGGTCCAGACCCCGGTTCCGGCAGTCAGAACAGAGCCAAAAAGCATCCAGACCCCCATTCCGCAGACGGAAACAGAGCCAAAGGGTCCAGAACCCCGTTCCGGCGGCCAGAACAGAGCCAAAAGCATCCAGACCCCCATTCGGCAGCCGAACAGAGCCAAAGGGGTCCAGACTCCCATTCCGGTGGCCAGAACAGAGCCAAAAGCATCAGACCCTGTTCTGGTGGCCAGAACAGAGCCAAAAGCTTCCAGACCCCGTTCCGGCAGCCAGAACAGAGCCAAAAGGGTCCAGACCCCCGTTCCGGCACGCAGAACAAAGCCAAAACCATCCAGATCCCCTTCCGGCGCCAGAACAGAGCCAAAAGCATCCAGACCCCGTTCCGGCAGCCAGAACAGAGCCAAAAGCATCCAGACCCACGTTCCGGCAGCCACAACAGTGCCAAAAGTATCCGGACCCCCGTTCCGGCGGCCAGAACAGAGCCAAAGTATCCAGACCCCTCTTCCTGCGGCCAAAAACAGATCTAAAAGGGTTGTAAACCTATTCCAATCTGCTCTATAATAAAGTGGTGCTGTATTTTAATGTTACGATAGGTGGCGCTGTTCATTTTCTGTTTCCGTTCCGGCGACTGTTCCGGTTTTTACCTAGTCCCTATGTATTTATGTAGTCAGAGGGCTTGTACTAATACAGATCTATCACTTGCCATATGCTGCTCAGGTGGCAGCCTATGAAAGCCTCATGTTTTATTGCTCCTGGGCAATAACTATGCATACGTTGCAGTTTCTGTAATAATTTCCTTTTAGAAATTACAGTCGTCATATTTTAATTTTCCAAGCCTATAGAAAAGAAAAAACAAAAAGCTTGGTATCAAAATCTAATTAGCAATTAAAGTATTTTTTTAAAATTATTTTTGCATGCTTATTACAGAAATAGAAAGAGCAAAGGAACAGGGAAAATGGAGCAGTTTGAAATCAGGTAATTAATATGACAAGAGTTAAATGTACAGAGCTACATAACAGATGCAGCAAATTTTAGCTACGGGTGTTGTAATTCTCACAAAATCGTGGCACTGGATAACAGCTTGTGTATACATATGCAGGAGTAATCTGCTGAGACAGATTTTACCAAATTTTAATCTTAGCATCAATGATGGTGGATGCAAAATAGTGTATTAGTGAGGAGCGGCAAATAAAATGAAATAGCCCGAATAACATAAAAAGAACAACTGACTGCTAATCTGAAATGTAGGTTTTATTTTAAGGTAATATTGTATAAAAAATATATACTTTGGTAAATTAAAACAAATAGTTTTAAATTTGTCCAAATAATGGTTCTAGAAACAGTTGGTATGCTTACAGCAATATTAAAGGAATGTATTAATTAGGCTTGCAAAAGCCAAATAACTGTTCTATTTCTTCTTTTTATATTCCACCCATTTTTTGGGTATCTTTTTCCACAGTTATCGACTACAAACACTCATGAGGCATCAGAGAAGTGTGCAATTACCTTGCTAAGAAATCCATGAAAAAGTTTCTTTGCCCGACTTTGTTGCGCGTTGACTTTAATGGACGTGTCACAAGCTTAATCAACACTGATTACTGTAGCTGTCTCTTAATTGTGTACAATAAAATCTATTATAATAAAACCCTAAACCTGCGTATGTAAATCCATGTGTGTCTCTTTGCGTCTGCGCATGTGCGAGCGTGAACTGTTACCTTAAAGGCGCCGACATGGCACATTGTAAATGACGCGTCTGAGTGGGGAGTTTTTCAGCCTATGAGCAGGGCGTGCAGGGACTCGACACACTGCGAGCAGAAAAGGAGGAGGGGGGGGGGGGGAAGGAGGAGGAGTTAATGTTTAGGGCCCGTTTATATAACAGGCCTAACTTGTCTAGTGTAAATATGTGTATGTATGGTTTATATATTTAGAAGTGTGATATTTAGTTTTAAAGCAGGGATGTCCAGCAAATGCACATGTGGCCTGTAGCTCATTCCTTACTGCTCTTTGTTGTTGGTGAATGCTGAGATTTGTAGTTTTAAAACATCAGCAGGGCCACAAAAAAAACTTTTTTTCTCTCTTTTTTTAAGGTGCTAAGTACAAAACATATCTTCTACACACACCTACTAGACCCTCACAAGCCAACCTACCATTTCATTTTCATGGCAATCATACACAAACCCTTTAAATAAGTTAGTTTTATGGTCTGAAATGAAAAAAATTACACCCCAACACCACACAGACCTGTGAAAACACACTGATACACCTTTAAAACCCAACAAAACTTACATTTCCATGGCAACCATACTTAAAGCAGTCCCAGACAGCAACAGCTAGAGCACGCTAAATATTGTCTTGTATAAAGAGGGGTATGGATTCAAGGTAAAAAAAAATAGTATTCTTCCCCTTTACAAAGCACTGTGTACAAAAAGGACATCTTTAAATGTAAAGGGTTCAGAGAAGGGCACCTAATTAATAAAGGGAATGGGGGAGTTTGAATTTGAGGACAGCTTGGATATGTAACAATTATGCACATTAGCAAAAAGGTGTTTGCATAGGTATATGATCTCTGTGTATAAATACATTAATAGGCCATACAATAAGCTGTTTAAGGCATTGTTCACCAATAGAAAATAGGAAAATAGGAAACACAGACACCCCTTAAGACTGAAAGAAAAGAAGTATAGTCTGAGAACTATAAAACTATGAAACTGTCTTCCATTGGAAGTGGTGATGGCAGATTCATTGGATAGCTTAAAAAAAAAAAGGTGGAGGAGTTTCTAAAAAAAAAAAAAGAATGTTGCATGTTACTGATATTGATGCATAAAGTTGGAGTTGATCCAGGGATAATTCTGATTGCCTCTTCAGTCAGGAAAGATTTTTTTCCCTTTGTAATTCTGGTGTTTTGTTTTTTTGGGGTATTGCTGAGTAGGTTGGACTAGATAGACATATTTCTTCAGTCAACCTCAAATGCTATACTACAGATTCAATTATACTACCTAAACAATCAAAAAAGTTTAATGGTCTAAAATGCAAAAACATACCCCTACCACACAGACACAGGTACACACATACCTACTGATACACTCCAAAACCCACCCCAACTTTCTGTTTCCATGGCAAACATAGACACAATAATAAAATATATATGTATTTAATCAGAATGAATTCTAAAATTAAAATGTTCTGTTTCATTACCATAGCAAGATTATTGAGTTTTACAACCTGTCAAACAGACTGTCTCTTCCAAAATGCAGACTAAATTCAAAGTTTATACAAAAACTTTCTCTTTCTAGTTTATATTTAAAATTTAGCCTTCTTGTTCTTGTTTGTAATTTCTGGCATTAGCTTTGCTGCAATCATACCTTATTATGTAACATGAATGGGATTCTGGAAGCAGATTTAAAAAAAATAAATTATAAAATAATTGTATTTTATTGGAAAGCATCTTGGGCCATTTTAGCATTTCATTGTCAGCTAGGTGAAAAGAACATGTATAAACTAGCAGCATACCAAGGAAAAGGAACAGTATTATTGGCAGAAGAATAAAGCATACAGGCAGAGAGTACCAAGAGAAAAGGTATATTGTAATGCATTTTTTACACTGTTTTAAAAATGCCTATAGATGATGTAAGCAATGTTTGAAAACATTTTAAAATCCCTACATAGACTCATTAAAAGACCAAGATATATTCACAACCAGGACTGTCCCAAACCTAACTTTTACAATAGTTACCTTTTCAGCTAATGCGTCTGAAAATAGTTACAAAGAACAATACCTTGCCACTCCTCCCTGCTGCAAACTGGTTAAGTTTGCTCAGCTGTCAGTTACCATCATGGCCTTGACTGACAGTCACTACTTGAAATAAGCAAGAAGAAGAAAGGGAGGGATGGTCTTTGTATGTGTCTTTTGGAGCATTGGATATTACGTAATTATAGTGAAAGTTAGCTTTGGGGGATCCTGGTTATGATTATAAATATTTGTTTTAAGGGTGGAGGTACAATTTTACAATCTTTTTATTTTTCTAAAGTAAGTCCATTAAAAGCAGGTCCTCTTACAAAGAGGTGGTTTGTGATTTAGCTAATACTGGCTATACACTAGTCATCGTAATAACGTTTCAACTACCGACTGTCCTCATTATTTTGTGATCAACATTCAATCTGATTGGATTACTGCTTAGACTGTTTAAATGGTATGGTCTCCTGTTGTTAGTCTTAAAGGGCCAATATGGACTGTAAGCTATTTGGATTTCTTGACTTGGAAATCCATTTGTGAGTTACAAATTATATTTGTATTTTTTGTAAATAAAATTGCCTGTTTGTTCATACATTTCAGTTTTAAGTTAGAATTTAAAAATCTTGAGGGGTGTCAAGTGATGGATGGAGCATGAAAGGGAGTTACAGAGTGAAGGAATTTCTAGTGACTATTACATTTATATGGCTATTTTCCGAGAGCTGCTATTGCTTTCTATTGGTACAGTGGTTGCAGCGGTTGCTCCACCCAGTTTTTGCCTACCACTGCAACACCCATTAGTTGTGTCTTAAAGCCGTGTTAACCCTTGTTACATCATTTAACTAGACTTTAAGACACAATTAGTCGATAATTTCTCCCAGTACATAGTTCCATTAGTGCTTGAAACTTAGAGCATTTTTATAACATTTTTATAACAGTGGGATTCCAGCCATGATGTGCCATTTTGTTTTTAACATGTATTGCCATATTTCTTTTGTATTAGGATACCATACTTACTGTACTGATGGAATAAAAAATGATGTGCTGTCTGTATGCTATATTCAGTAGCTAATTTAATATTATTCTTTCCATTTTTTATATTATGCATTCTCCAACATAACTTTATTGTACTGTATTAGCTGCAGTTTACTGCTGCTGGAATCAGTCTGAAGGTTGGTGACCTCTCATTATCTATCTCACGGTACATGGAGCTCATTTATGACATGATTTAGGTCTACTCTTCCCCTTTAGCATATGTTTTCCATGTGAATTTTCCATGTGTATACTTTTGCATAATGTAGTTACAGGTATAATTTTAGGTACAAAGCCTGGGAATTCAAAGTCAACTGTATAAAATCACAACATAAAAATGACATAAAACCCCTGTCAGCATAACTAGGGTCAGTAAGTACAGATGGTAAATAGTACATTTGGTAAATAGTGACAGTCTGTAAATAATGTGGGGAAGGAATCTATATTTCTGTTATTTACTGACCTTATTTTGATATATATGCCCTTCAATTCCAATTCATCAATGGTAAGCAAAGAATTACTAGGAAAGAAAGATAAGCAGGACTCTAAAGCTGGGTACACACATTACCGATAAAGCCCCAATACCGTCTGATTTTTTGAACGAGCGTTCGGCCACCTAAAGATCGTTCAGAAGAGAGGGAAAATTTCCCTCGGCCATGGTAGACTCCCGATAGGAGAGTCGGCCGTGGCAGAGGAAACACAGAGTCCCAAGTGTTCTCCCTATGCTGTGCAGACACAGCACACTCCCTATGCAGCTCACAACACCTCTTGGGTTCCCGCATGGTCTTATCTTTATAAAGAATATAGAAAATAGAGATAAAGCTATACAGTCCCAATTAAAGAAGCAATAAACATTTCTAGTTAAATGGTTTAAGGTGATAATGCATTTAACTGGGTTGGGAGAAACAAAACTTTTTACACTGACCTTTATGGGTAGCACTAGATCATTTTTGGTTCACTTAACTGCCTTGCTAAATGCACAGCTTGCACATTTGGCCACACAAGTGAAACCCTTACACTTCTGGTAATACCAAGGCCATGAGCATACAAGTTAAACCCAACTATTAAAGCTTTTAGAACATCAAAATGTTCCTCTATCTTAATCTGAGAGGAGGAATTGCTGCCAGTCACTCACCACTGTTATTTAAGTATGATTCACATGAGTGCTTACTGCTTAAAACTCAGAAGACTGCTATTTCAAGAGACAGTGACTCATTCAAGCCATACAAGAAGTGTATCACACTGTCAAAAATGGGAAGCTATTTGATCAGTTCACCCATCTCTTGCTGAACTTCGCACAGTGACAAATAATGATACCAACAGCCAAAGGGAACATACTGTATAGTAGTGAAGTTAAAAATAACTTTTTTACAGCCATATGTGAGACAATTTTAAACTTACCTTTTCTAGACATTAATAGATTTTGGTGAGTCACAGTAAAAATTAGCATAAATTGTATTTGATATTAGGTTTGTATTGATTTTATAACTAATGAAAGATACGTGTGGAGAGAGAGAGAGAGAGATTAAAAGAGAAACATGACTAGTTTCCCCGCAAAACCATTTTTTTAGGGCACAAACAACCACCAGCCTTGTTTGCATGCTGTAAGGCCGCAGGTAGGATATCCCTGATATAGGTGTTAAGTTTTAATGGAATGCCTCAGATGGAGCCCCAAAGACCTTTACAGTCCCAGAAATTAAAACCAATCCATAGAGCAAGGGGCATAATTAAAGGAGAACCATACTACATATAAAAACATTTGAAAAACAGTTAAACTGAAAAGAGCCTGGAGCAGGGAGGTAGGATTTGTTCTTTCTACCTCTCAGTAACATTTCTATAAGGAGCAGCAGCACCAAGAAAACTTCTCTGCCAGGCTTCCTGAGCACTTCAGCTCTTTCTTCAAAGCAGGAAGGTCCAGGGACATAACCTCACAACCTGGCAAATAAAAACTGTATGTGCTGTAGCTCCTCAACAAAACAATATTGGGAGGTAGGAATAATTAATTCTACCTCCCTGTCTCAGGTGATTTTCATTTCTACAATGTAAATTTTTACAGTATAATTGTCCTTTAACCCCTACTCATGACTAGAACAGTTACTGCCAGCCTCTGCTGTGATCTCGCGAGAGTAAGTTAACATGTGCCTACATTATCTTGTGAGCGTTAGAAAGGGGTCTTGGCCGGGCAGTTTTGGGCCAGAATTTTGTCTGACCTTGGTGCCCGGTGCACACCTATAAAACCTACATATAATATGATTTAGTAAATTACTCTCTAGTTTTCTCCCCAGATTTTTTTCCAGTCAGGTGACATGATAAAGTAGCCAGGTGGGAAGCCCAGCTTAATGGTGCTAGGGAGAACAATGATGTTCTCCAAATACTCTTTTACATAAACACAATTTACTTTCACCACATTCACATCATTATTTTTATAGGGAGTGCTGCTGCATTCTATTAGCCAAAGTTTGCATATTTATTTTCAAATATAAAATGTATTTAGCTGTTTTTTTCCCCATACAAAGCAATGCATGCCCAGCAAGAAACCCTTGTCGAGTCCATATATTTCATATGTACAAGCTCAGTAGTAATTATACTCATTGTTTGCAGCAATGAAAGGCATTTCTCATGCTGTTCATGGCCTTTGAACCTGTAGAATCACAAGAATTGGGATCTGAACTTAAATGCCCTTAGCACCTGATGTTCACAGATGTGCAGATACCGAAACCATAAACATTCCTTCCTCTACCAAATGAAGGAAATCAAAACACCACTAATGAAACCTGCTGGGAATTAAAGCCTGGGCTTTCCAAATTTGTCTTCAAAGTTGAAAACCCTATATTAAAGCAGAGTTTGGATTTTTGCTGCCTTAATGCATCCAAGACACAACTTTTTTTTCTCCATGCCAGTTAAAGCTTGTTTCAACTGTTATGAGCCTTTGAACATTAAACATATCTTTCTCTCTTTATATTTATGTGAGCAGTAATACTTGGAAGTGTTGCTAAGCAGTTATTTTCCATAGAAAATGTTAATATGGTCTATAGATAGGATTATAGGTCTACAAATGGGCACACCTGCAGTGGAAGAAAAGCACTCCTCTTACATACCATGGATATTCCATGGGTTTACATGTGTCCTGCAGATGGGATTATTTAGATTGTGTTAAGGTTTGATTAAAAATCAAAATTATTGGGAAACTAAGACACATTTTCTTTTATTTTAACATTTTTATTTTAGAAACACTACCCCATTCACAGCAGTAATAGGCAATAACATGTTAGTCATATTGTTGCATAGCTGTCACAATTGAATAAAGAAATGTGTTCATCAAAACCTTTTTATGCAAAATGCATTTCTAAGAGTTTTATAATCATTTATATTTGTCAGTATGAATCCGTTTACTTTTACTGGCCAATGCAGATTTTACTTTCTACATAATAGCATCGGATACTTACCGGTAAGTGCTGTACAAGTATACACATGCTTGATGAAAACAGGACATGCACTTTATGCTGACACTCCTCATTAATAAAATCCTACCTCCCTGCCCCAGGTTCTTTCCATTTTTAAAGTATATTTTTACTGTGTAAGGATGCATGTACCCACCAATGTTTCTCCTGCACATAGGTTCGCGGAACAGACCAAAGTTTCGACGTGAAGTTTCAACGGTTGAATCCAAAATTCTGTGTCAAAACAATGAAATGATGGCAGTTCGGCATCAAGAGATAAAATGTTTACAGTCGACCTGATAAAAGGTTTGGGTCCAAATTAGGGTAAATCTCTAGTGGCAGCAAGTTCAATGCACAATGTATATGATTTTTTTGTGACAAAAAATCAAGAACATTTTATCGGTATTAGTTCTAAAAAAAACAAAACTCTATGTTGTGTAATATATATACTGTATGTGTAATAAATGTCATTTAATTAGCTTCATTGAATCATAGTTTCCTACCATGGTGGACTACACCCATAAAATGTTTCCTTCCATAAAAAAACATACTGATAGGGAATGTGTGTGATAAAGTGATCTTTAATCTTTAATTTTAGAAGTAAATACACAGTGCTAATTGTGTGTGTTTTTTACCCACTGAAAATTGCAAATACTGTGCTGTATACATTGCATTATGTAAAAATTAGTTAAAATGGCTTCAGGTTATGTCCAAACCTACTGAGCAAATGTAAGTATGTAACATCTTTGTTGTGTTAAGTACCATCAGTGTTGTGTTAATTATTGGGCAATAGCTATTATGTGCGATTAAATAGATATAAAAGCTATTAGCATTAAAAGGAAGCAAGTTATAAACTGGTATATTTTTCCCATTATAAAATGTTATGTCATTTTTATTTTATGAGAAGGGTATAATAATTATTACATTTATTGTTCTCGATCATGAAAGAAAAAATAGATTAACATAATTTGCTACATTTCCAAACTAAAATAAATAATACAGTATTGCAATAAATCAGCACATGCCTAAGGGGCATCACATATCAACATACATGATTTGATCAAAGTAAAAGCTGAGTCTCTAGGCATTTGATCTTATCTTCAAGGTAAATGAAAAAATGTATCCAGAATCACAACAGATTAAAGTTTCTAAAAGAAAAGAGGCACTGTACCCAACCCAAACCCACAGGTCTCTGCGATTCATTTTTTATCAGCATACCTATTAAAACATAAATGATTATCTTCTTCTGCATACACAGTAAAGCTGCTACTAGACACACCAGCAGAAATTCCCAGAATTACCAGTCTTGGAAATATAAGATGAAAATTTTGCTAATAAAAGAAAAGTGGAAAAGTGGAAATGTATAACCAAAACCAGACCAGCAAAGCCCACATTTAAAGTGGATAGAAAGAGTTTAGAAAACTCAATGCACAATCTACCTGTGTATAGATGATGATCAAATGATACATATATGCAGCCGTGAAAGTGCTAAAGAAGTGTGAGAGGAACTGCAAAAGGCACATGAAAAAGCAATATGCTCTAATTAATTAGACAACTATTTCAGACCAAGCTATCAAAAGCACAGAGCAGGCATAAGTATATAGATAAACCTTAGAAATAGTTAAGAGGTTAAAGGAGGCCATAAATATACCAGTATTATTGGCCGATACCCGCTCCATGTGGAGTGTCTGTCGACATTTTTGTTCATCATTGGGATTGGTAAAATTGTGGCCAATCCATCTGTGGCCACCTTATTGGAGAGGATAAAAAAGACTGACAACCTGAAAGTTATAAAACACTTGATGCATGTATAGATGACAGTCCAGATGACACTAGAATATGTTAAATTAAGCTTGTGCATGAATATAAGTGCAAGGCAGAAAGTATTTGTACGAAAACTGTGTTTGGTGAGCAGCTAGCAGCATGTGAATGCAGAGACTAGAAATGCAATAACAAAGTAAACAAACCAAGCTAAAAATGTTAAAGAGAAAAATGCTGGTGAAGATTCTCATTCATCCAGGTCATGGTATATCTGTTGTATTCAGTTAGATTGACTGAACTTAAAGTTTAGTTCTTGAAGATGTTTCACTAGTCATCCGACTGGCTTTCTTAATTCAGAATGACTGTAAGAATCTGTTGGCAATTAAGTATCCGGGAAAGCCCCAATTAGCATATCACAGCCAGGTGTTAGGGACCTTCTAATGCAAGGTGTTGATTGCATTGTGGCTAAGAGGTGTTATCGAAACTGCCCAGGGTAAGGCATTAAAACAGCATTGTACATGGCAGACAGTTGGTGCTGGTGTGCAGTGCAGTGAAGAGTGCTGTGATTTGTATGTTGGGGAGACAGCAGTGGCATCAACGTATGGCCCAGAACAGAAGAGCCAATTCCTCAGGTAAGGACTCAGCCATATACCTGCATCTTAAGGAAAAATGACATACCTTTGAAGACTGTAATGTCAACATCTTGGCAAAGGAACTGGACTGGTTAAGAGAAGTGTCGAGGAGGCTATCTAAGTAAAAATGAAGAAACCAAGCCTGAATAGAGGTGTGTGGGGGGGGGAGTTCAACACCAACTGTCTGCCATGTATAATGCTGTTTTGACACCTTACCCTGGGCAGTTTTGTTAACACCACTTAGCATCTATGCATCCATGCCTTGCATTCAGAAAGTCCCTAACACCAGCCTGTCATATGCTAATTGGGACTTTCAGGCTCTCTACTAAATACAATGTATTTAGTAGGCCTAAGAAGTAGAGTGTTGCCTTCATGAGAACCCCTTCTGAATTTAAAGCCAAATGGTAAGAAATCTCCAATGATTGTGCATTAAAACAGATGACCTTATTGATTGAGTTTAATAAGAAACAGTTAAGTGAGTTGAAAGAGAATATTTCTATTTGTACACAGACTTTTATAAAAAACTGAAATTAGAGATAGAAAGGGAGGAACAACAGATTCTACAAAATAAAAAGAAAAAAAATTATATTTGAGATCAATTGCATTTTGAGAGTGGTAATATTTATCTCTGGAAACATAAGGGTAATAAAAAAAAACACTAGATTCTATCATAATAAGAACAAAAATAGAAAAAGGGTGAGTGATAGACGTAGACCCACTGAGACAGGCTCCTCAGACAGTGATGGGGGTCTTTTTTAGGAGATCGATCGGACAGCGCAGAAGTATCAGGAGGGGGATCTGCACAGGAAGAAGGAATAGATTCCTTTTGGGAGACAGCAGCACATCACACAAGACAACATTCCAAGAGAACAGACTAATCCAGAACAGGCATTACAGATCATTAATCTATCTACATATATCGAAACACAAGAAAAGCGACATCATATACGCAGTGCAGTGCAGTGAAGAATGCCCTGATTTGTATGTGGGGGAGACCAAACAGCAACTGCATCAACGTATGCCCAGGCCTGCAGATGTAGATAGATAATGATCTGTAATGCCTGTTCTGGATTAGTCTGTTCTCTTGGATTGTTGTCTTGTGTGATGTGCAGCTGTCTCCCAAAAGGAATCTATTCCTTCTTCCTGTGCAGCGCCCCCTCCTGATACTTCTGCGCTGTCCGATCGATCTCCTAAAAAAGACCCCCATCACTGTCTGAGGAGCCTGTCTCAGTGGGTCTACGTCTATCACTCACCCTTTTCTATTTTTGTCTTTATTATGAAGAATATAGTGTTTTTTTTTTTATACCCTTATGTTTCCAGAGATAAATATCCACTCTCAAAATGAATTGATCTCAAATAATATTTTTTTCTTTTTATTTTGTAGAATCTGTTGTCCCTCCTTTCTATCTCTAATTCAGTTTTTTATAAAAGTCTGTGTACAAATAGAAATATTCTCTTTCAACTCACTAACTTTTCTTATTAAACTCAATCAATAAGGTCATCTGTTTTAATGCACAATCATTGGAGATTTCTTACCATTGGCTTTAAATTCAGAAGGGGTTCTCATGAAGGCAACACTCTACTTCTTAGGCCTACTAAATACATGTATTAGTAGAGAGCCTGAAAGTCCTTAGCATATGACAGGCAGGTGTTAGGGACTTTCTGAATGCAAGGCATGGATGCATAGATGCTAAGTGGTGTTAACAAAACTGCCCAGGGTAAGGTGTCAAAACAGCATTATACATGGCAGACAGTTGGTGTTGAACCCCCCCCCCCCCACACACACACCTCTATTCAGGCTGGTTTCTTCATTTTTACTTAGATAGCCTCCTCGACACTTCTCTTAACCAGTCCAGTTCCTTTGCCAAGATGTTGAAATTACAGTCTTCAAAGGTATGTCATTTTTCTTAAGATGCAGGTATATGGCTGAGTCCTTACCTGAGGAATTGGCTCTTCTGTTGCTGGGCCATACGTTTATGCCACTGCTGTCTCCCCCACATACAAATCACAGCACTCTTCACTGCACTGCACACCAGCACAACTGTCTGCCATGTACAATGCTGTTTTAATGCTTTACCCTGGGCAGTTTCAATAACACCTCTTAGCCACAATGCAATCAACACCTTGCATGAGAAGGTCCCTAACACCTGGCTGTTATATGCTAATTGGGGCTTTCCCGGATACTTAATTGCCAACAGATTCTTACAGTCATTCTGAATTAAGAAAGCCAGTCGGATGACTAGTGAAACATCTTCAAGAACTAAACTTTAAGTTCAGTCAATCTAACTGAATACAACAATATACCATGACCTGGATGAATGAGAATTTCACCAGCATTTTTCTCTTTAACATTTTTAGCTTGGTTTGTTTACTTTGTTATTGCATTCTAGCTCTGCATTCACATGCTGCTAGCTGCTCACCAAACACAGTTTTCGTACAAATACTTCTGCCTTGCACTTATATTCAGCACAAGCTTAATTTAACATATTCTAGTGTCATCTGGACTGTCATCTATACATGCATCAAGTGTTTTATAACTTTCAGGTTGTCAGTCTTTTTATCCTCTCCAATAAGGTGGCCACAGATGGATTGGCCACAATTTTACCAATCCCAATGATGAACAAAAATGTCGACAGACACTCCACATGGAGCGGGTATCGGCCAATAATACTGGTATATTTATGGGCCTCCTTAACCTCTTAACATTTTAAGGTTTATCTATATACTTATGCCTGCTCTGTGCTTTTGATAGCTTGGTCTGAAATAGTTGTCTAATTAATTAGAGCATTTGCTTTTTCATGTGCTTTTGCAGTTCCTCTCACACTTCTTTAGCACTTTCACGGTGCATATATGTATCATTGATCTTATCTATACACAGGTAGATGTTGCATTGAGTTTTCTAAACTCTTTCTATCCACTTTAAATGTGGGCTTTGTGGTCTGGTTTTGGTTATACATTTCCACTTTTCCACTTTTCTTTTATTAGACAATTTTCATCTTATATTTCCAAGACTGGTAATTCTGGGAATTTCTGCTGGTGTGTCTAGTAGCAGCTTTACTGTGTATGCAGAAGAAGATAATAATTATGTTTATAGGTATGCTGATAAAAATGAATCGCAGAGACCTGTGGGTTGGGTTGGGTACAGTGCCTCTTTTCTTTAGAAACTTTAATCTGTTGTGATTCTGGATACATTTTTTGTAACCTTCTTTAGACTGTGTGATTACTGATTCAAGACGCCACCATATTGCCACTAGACGACCTCATCAGCCTTTTTTAGTTATTTGACTCCCTTAAAATCAAAGACCCAATATCGAAACACAAGAAAAGCGACATCATATACGCAGTACAGTGCAGTGAAGAATGCCCTGATTTGTATGTGGGGGAGACCAAACAGCAACTGCATCAACGTATGGCCCAGCACAGAATTCCTCGGGTCAGGACTCAGCCGTGTACCTGCATCTTAAGGATAAAGGACATACCTTTGAAGATTGTAATGTTAACATATTGGCAAAGGAACGTGACTGGTTCAAGAGAGGTGTTAAGGAGGCCATTTCTGTGAAAAAAAAGAAACCCAGCCTAAATAGAGGTGGGGGGGTTCAACACCAACTGTCTGCCATGTACAATGCTGTTTTGACACCTTACTCTGGGCGTTCCTATAACACCTCTTAGCCACTATACAATCACGCCCTTAACACTTGGCTGTGATATGCTAATTGGGATATTCCAGTGTACATAATTGCCACAGATTCTTGTATAAGTCATTCTGAATTGAGAAAGCCAGTCGGATGACTAGCGAAACGTCTTCAAGAACTAAACTTCAAGTCCAGTTGATCTAATTGAATACAACAGATATATCTACATATACTTTTTCGGACGCTCAAAATGTCTGTGCTTTGTAAAGGTTTGACCTTCTGCCCCAGTAATCATATAGATAAATTTATTCTTGCTAAGGATACATTTCTCTTTTGCAGAAAAATTGCTCTAAAGGCCTATTTTTCGACAGGATTGGACACCTCGACTCACACTACCAGTGAAATACAGACAGGTCAGTCAGAAAAGATTTTTAAACCGAAATCAGTATTTACCCCCCCCCTTTTTTTCAGATTTTCCAGCAATTGATATCTTCTATCATTTTGTTTTAGCAGATATTGAGAACTTACCAGATAAAGGGATTACAAATTACAATTTAACAGCAAAAGAATGGAAATCTCTTAAGGAGTTAGAGAAGATAGAAGGTATTTTATTTAAAAAAGCAGACAAGGGGGGAAATTTAGTGGTTTAGCCTGTTAATATGTACTTGAAAGAGGCTCTTAAGCTAGGTACACACCTAGCGATTTTTCCTCCTGACCGAGCGTTCAATACTTTCGACCAGTCGGCCAGGAGGAAGGACTGTCGGTCGCGGCAAAAGCAGCCACGTCCGACAGTTACCACGGCCGATCGTGCGGTCCTCTATGGAGGTTTTTCCACCATGTCCGATCGTCCATTCCGGACGAATGATTGGTCGGACATGGCCGCATTCGGATGCGATAATTTTGGTCCGATCGACCAATACACTGAACTATCGGTCGATCGGACCGAAATATCTCATTGTGTGTACCCAGCTTTAGACAATTAAGGGTGAAAGAAAACTATGAACTGCTCCCTTCAAATCCCACAGAGTTGTTCCAGCATAGATTAACTCATCTGTTGGATGACGGCTTGGAGATGGGTGCTGTTAGTTCCAGGGAAGCAGATTTCATATATGTAGAATCTCCTGTTACACAGACATTCTACATGCTCCCGAAAGTACATAAGGATTGCCTTAAAGGGCATGTCCACTCTTTTTTTTAACTTTTAGAGTATAGTAGGTCTCCCTCCCCCCGCCCCAACCGCCATATTATGTCCAGAAACTCCCCAAACTCTACTTACCTTACCTCTTTTCTCCGGCATACTGTCAAGGCCCTCTGCTTGCATGAAACTGCAAGCAGGGGGCTGGACCGGCAGACGCATCAGTGATTGGCTGAGAGGAAGCCAATCACGGACTCAGCTGCTAGCAGTTCAGAACACCGGAGAAGAGAGGCAAGGTAAGTAATGATCGGGGGAGTTTCTGGACATATTAATATAGCAGTTGAGGCTGGTGGAAGGGGACCTTCTATATCCCAAAGGTTTTTACACTAGGGGGAGGGAAAGGAAAATGGGAGGGAGAGGGAGGGGGGAAAGGGCTGCACTGGGCATGTGCAAATTCTCCCAGAGGAGAGACATAAGGCAGAGTCCTATATGGACTCTGCCAGGCTCCTGGTGGCCAGTTTTTAGGACTTTGGAGGGGCATAGCAGGGCAGCTATTTGAAGCTGGGATGTAAGGTAAGGATTTTATTACACTACACAGTAGGGCCAGTAGTGGGTTAAGTTGTAGTTTTGGGGGTGGACATGCCCTTTAAGCCCCCAGGGAGGCCTATTATTTCTGGGATTGGTGGATTGAATGAAAAGGTCTGTATTTTCATTGATTCATTCTTGCAACCACATGTTCTACGGCCGTCATCATATATTCGAGACACAACGGATCTGATTTCTAAAATAAATGAACTGGATATTGGTGATGGACATTTCCTAGTGACATGTGATATGGAACCACTCTATAACAATATAGAGCATACGAAAGATATACAAGCAGCGTCTTATTTTCTGGGAATGGAGGGCTCCTCACACTATAATAGAAATAAGTTGGAGTTCATCTTGACAAACAATTTCTTTCTTTTTGATCAAAAATATTATGTCCAGGAGAGGGGCCAGACGTGCTCCCTCTTACATCAACTTTTTTTGGGTTGGTGGGAAAGGGAGCACGTCTTCAGTGAAGAAAACCTATTCTATACAGGCTTTTTAGACTGTTGGTTTAGGTTCATAGATGACATCTTTTTTGTGTGGTGGGGGTCAAGGGAACACCTTATGAACTTCATCAACCACCTGAACGATAACAGCTTGAACATCACCTTAACATCATGTGTATCTAGAGAGAAATGAGTTTCTTGATGTTCTTATAAAAAAGTGTAATGGGAAATTGTTTACTTCCTTGCATAGGAAGCCCACTGCCACAAATTCTTTATTTCACTATGAGAGTGCCCATCCAGAACAGCTCAAGAAAGCGATTTCTAAAGGGTAATTCTTGAGGACTAGACCTAATTGTACTTTGACACAAGACTATGTGAGGGAGTCTAAGGACCTGATGGATCGATTCGAACAAAGAAAATATCCTAAAAGTATTTTGAATAAACACAGAAAGGCAACTAGTAAAATTCCACAGGCAGAACTTCTGGTCCCCAGCAAGAAGGAGAACATTTATAATATAAATACAGATCAGGTCAGATTTATCTCTACTTTCTGTTTGTAATGGAATGATATTAAAAAGATCTTGAGAAAAAACTGGCACATACTTACATGTGAGACTGGCAGCTTCCCACATTGAAAAAGGAAAAAGCACTTCAGGGATAGAGATGGCCGAACTTTCGAAAGTTCAGTCCGTTTTCGAACTTTCAAACTTTATGGAAAGTTCGAAAGTTCGAAGGCGGACCCATTAAAGTCAATGGGAGTCAAATAGTTCGAAACGTTCTAATGAAATACAATTAAAATATTAATGGAAACTTAATGTAAATGGCTGTGGGACCTGGGAAATGGTGTGGGGAACACATTCGAATATCCAGGACTTTCAAAAAATCAATTTTACTCTCAAGTTTAGTTCTTGAAGACGTTTCGCTAGTCATCCAACTGGCTTTCTCAATTCAGAATGACTTGTACAAGAATCTGTGGCAATTATGTACCCTGGAAAATCCCAACTAGCATATCACAGCCAAGTGTTAAATGCGTGATTGGATAGTGGCTAAGAGGTGTTATAGGAACGCCCAGAGTAAGGTGTCAAAACAGCATTGTACATGGCAGACAGTTGGTGTCAAACCCCCCCACCTCTATTTAGGCTTGATTTCTTTATTTTCACATAAATAGCCTCCTTAACACCTCTCTTGAACCAGTCACGTTCCTTTGCCAATATTTTAACATTACAATCTTCAAAGGTATATCCTTTATCCTTAAGATGCAGGTACATGGCTGAGTCCTGACCCGAGGAATTGGCTCTTCTGTGCTGGGCCATATGTTGATGCAGTTGCTGTTTGGTCTCCCCCACATACAAATCAGAGCATTCTTCACTGCATTGCGTTTATGATGTCGATTTTTTTGTGTTTCGGTATTGGGTCTTTCGGATGTACCAATTGCTGCCTCAGTGTGTTGTTCGGTTTAAAGCAGACAGGGATACTGTGTTTTTTTTAATTCTTCTTTATTTCTCGGAGACCCCTGCTACATATGGGATGACCATGTTCTTTCTTCTGTCTTGCTTTTCCCCTTCACTGTTGGTATTCGTGTTCTTTTCTTTCCTTCTACTTCTTTTGACATAGGCCCAGTCTGGATATCCATAAGTTTTAAGGGCTCCTCTGAGATGTTTCATTTCTTTAGCCTTCACCTCTGTTCTAGTGGGGATGTTCTCAGCTCTGTGTTGCAGGGTTCCGATGACACCCAGCTTGTGATCTAAAGGGTGGTGGAAGTTCAAACATCAAATACTGATCTGTGTGTGTTGGTTTTCTGTAAACCTCTACTTCCAGTTTACTATTTTCCTTAACTTCTACCAAGCAGTCCAAGAAAGCCAGTTTGTTGTTTTGTACCTCTTCCCTTGTAAATTTGATGCTAGGGAGAAGAACAGGCACCCTAGTTCAACACTGGGCGCCCCTATGTGGCCTATGCCTAAAAACAGCCTGTTTGTCACTAGATAGCAGTGTTCTATTTAACAGCTGTTTAAAGTAGGTGTTATGCAATAAACTGTTTATGTGTGTTTTGCTAATTAAAGTTGTTCAAACTGTTGGGAACCAACACAAAGCATAAATACCCTTCAATGTAGTGGTTCGTTCTGTAACCCTCGAATGTATCATTCGTTAACCCTCAAATGTAGTGGTTTGTTTGGTAACCCTCAAATGTAGTGGTTTGTTCGGTAATCCTTGAATGTATTGTTTGGTAACCCTCAAAGTCATTGTTCGGTAACCCTCAAATGTAGGGGTTTGTTCGGAAACCCTCAAATATAGTGGTTCATTCGGTAACCCTAGAATGTATTATTCGGTAACCCTGTTAAACTAACAATGGTTACTTACTGTATACGACTGTGGCACCTGAGAAATGGTCTGGGGAACATTTCGGGCAATATTTGGGGTTTACGGCCAATTCGAGGTTTACCGAACGATACTTTTAAGGGTTACAGAACAGTACACGATCACTACATTTGAGGGTTACTAAAATCAACTGGTACATTCAAGGGTTACCGAACAATACATTTAAGGGTTATCGAAATCAGCTTCTACATTAGAGGGTTATCGAAATAGATTGCTACAGTCGAGGGTTACTGAACAATACATTCGAGGGTTATAGAAACTGAAGGCTACATTCAAGGGTTACTGAATTTGTAACATTCGAGGATTACCTATTGGAGAATCCGATAATTATCAAACTTTTTGCTAATTATAGAAAATAAGTCTGTGAGTTCGGAAAATCCAAACTAGTTCAAACCTGAACTAGTTCGGATAGAGTTCAGATAGTTCAAGTTTATCTGAACTCATGAAGTTCGACCCAAACTTGGGTTTGGGTTCAGGTCAATCACTGGTCAATAAATCTACTTTCATTGAACATTTTAAACAGTATTTAGAAGCCTCACATACAGTAAGTGTAAGTAAAAAAAAAAAGAACTGGACCCTGAACCTGATCTAGATAACTTTGTTTGCAATGTGAAGTGCCATTAGACTCATGTCATACATAGATTTTATGCCAGGTAGTATATGTAGGTTAGACATGAGTCTTGGGTTCTAAAGTAAGCTGGCTTCAATTCATAACTAGAGATGGCTAAAACGTAATAGTTTCGTTCGTTTTTGGATTTTCTGGATCTCGGGAAAATCCCAAAGATCCGAAAATCCAAAAACGGAACGAATTTTCGAAGATTTTTGAATGCACGATCGGAGACCACTTTCAAGTTTCCGAGCGTATTTTTGAAGGTTTTCAAACAATTAAATCTATTTTTGAAAATTATCGAAAATATCTCCGTATATTCAAAAATCTTCGAAAATATGTTCTAAAGTCCTGAAATCTGGACAATCCGTCCGGATTCAGATGGATCATTCGGATATCGGAACTGAGGGTTTCTGTGTCGGAGCTCTGTAAGCTCCCATGATTACCTGGAATAGGTTATACTAAATAAAGAGAGAAGCAGGAATGGTCTTGTTCCCCCAGGGATTGTACTTTACTCATTAGGTAAGGACTGATGCTAGGATACTGCATTTAAGTAGCCCATCAGCTGACGCACGTTTGTACAAACTAAATGTATCCATTTTAACTTTAGTGCAGGTAATAATCCTTCATTGCTTGCATATATGTTTGATTATTATATCTAATTTATTCATGCTTATATGTGTAGTTGAGTGCTGGAGTCTTTTGTGTAATATATAGATGTTATACCAACAGAATACCACGTCAAATTATGGCTGGTATTTATTTGGCTCCTACAAAACCTACCTATAAAAATCATGACATCATCAAATAGATCACATTAAGGGCAAGATATTTCCATTAGTATCACCATCTTATGTATAAACCTTTTTTTTCAATGGTTTTGTGCTCTTAACAAGCAGGATATAAATCTATTCACAAAAAAACTAGTTTCCCTGGAGTGTGTTATGAAAAATGAAAATTCCACTCTTCCTCTGAAATCCATCTGTAATAACTATTATTTGCTTTGTTTGCTTCAATGTTATTGTTTGGGAACACAAGCTTTCCTTGCAGTGCTCCAATATTTGAAATACCACACTAATGGATGTGAGTAGTAACCTGAAAAAAATCAACAAGTTCCAGATTTTTTTTTTCTTTCTTTCTTTATTCTAGGCACTAGACTGCTCAAAGCTAACAAAATATTGGGTACTACAGGCTATGGCACTAAGGAATGTTGGTTCTGTAACACTAGATACTTTAACTTTAAGGGTTTTACTTTGATTCAGATTATAATGATTTAAATATAAAACTGATTTCAGTTCTGAAAATAGGTTTTTGGAAGTTGTTTATTGGACAAAAAACTTAAGATTTAAATGGCAGGTCAGGTTTTAAAAAGTTTATTTAAGGGCATGTCTACCCTTGTCTAACAAAAAAACGATCAACATTCTCGAATGTTGGATTGATATCCTTGACTTGAGCACTCTATAAACCTCGAATGCGGCTTTCAGTTACCCTTGAAATTGTCGATAGCCCTCAATTGTGGCATCTGATTTTGGTAACCCTTGAAAATTCAATGCAGAAGCTCGAAAATAGCTTCATTGTGGTTAAAGTTTGTATTTTAACAAGTTCTGGATATGTTTACATGTTCCCCATGAAGGAAGTAACATTAGGAGCCAGACCGGCAGCAGCGTCTGTGATTGGCTGAGAGGCAGCCAATCACAGACAAGGCTATTGAAACAGCCGTGGGAACAAAGACTGGTAAGTAAGTTATCTGCTACTTTTTTACAAATAAACCATGTGGTTAGGGTTGGGAGGGGGAGGCTACACTTCAGAAACATATTTAATAGTGGGTGCCTGGAGGGATCTGGAGAATGGGAGGGAGGGGGGAAAGTGTTCCCCAATGCATGTCTGAGTCCTCCAGGAGGACAGTTAAGGGGCAGAAACCTTTTTACACAGAGACAGCTCCTACTCTTCACTTTAAACAAGCACTGCAGGAGAACTATTTGGAGCAGATGAGAAAGGTAAGGATTTTTTAACACTATACAGTAGGTAAAATTTTAGATTTGGGGGTGGACATGCCCTTTAAACAGAAATACAAATTAGGTTAATACAGTACATGTCTAGTTTGTATTGCTGTCTACTAATGCTTCTTTTACCTTTGTATTATAGTCTGTATATACAATAGACCACATTCCTTCTTAAAGCAGTAGGCACATAACTCAACATTTATACACTGTGAGATCGTCGTGGCTAGGGTGTCACAATTCCTTAAGAAAGAGACAGCAGACTTTGTAACCATAAACAGATGCAGGCTCCTTCCTGTAGTTTCTTAAACGGTAAACTAAAGAAACTGAACAGAAATTCCAGCTCTTCTGAGCGTCAAGCACACAGTTTCTTTACTGGTAAAATAACAGTCTTTTCCAGTATAATCAGACAGTCCTTGGATTACCAAAACAAAAAAACCTATTTGACTGCTTGTGTTAAACAAATAGAACCAGAGCCTGCTAGCAGAGCTGCACTCCCTCCAGGTTTTTCTCCAGAAACAACACCACCCATGACCACACCCAGGCTGTCTGCTAAATAGTCCATCTGTGGACTTAACTGGCTAAGAACCCACCCACTCTTTTCCTAGCCAGACTCCAGGGCCCTGCTAACTGGGTAAATTAAAAACCTCACTACAGAACTTTTTAACTTCCCCTGGAGCCTCAGCGAAGCCATAACTGCAGACTGGGTGGTATATACACTCCATCTACAACTACTCCTTTGGCAAGACAGTTCCCCTTGTCACAACACCTAAATATACATATACACCAAAACATCTAATTAAATGCATATAAATAATCTACCACTTCCGTCATAAGTGGTGATTTTTTTTTGATTGACTAATACCATTCATTATTAGTATAATACTATATATAATATACAAAAGGTATAGTAGTCCTAAATTTCCTTTAAATAATATCCCTATAACTATATCATCAGATAGTTGCTTATCTGTCATCAGTTATAACCAGTGCTTCACTTTAGCTATGTCATCAGTTATAACCACTGCTTCGCTATGTCATCAGTGCCACATGACTCATCCATACAGTATATGTATAGTCTCAGCCTAGGTTTTATGAGGAAAATTCTCAATACTATATATGGAAGTAGGGTGCCTTTCATTGATGCCTTTCAGTCAATACTGACCATCATGCATTTATTTTCACATAAAAAACATGATATATATAATTTTAAAATATAATTTAAAAATTATATTTGAAGAAGTAATGCCCAGGGGGTAATTACAATTATAGGAAGTTTGTGTTCTCACTACTAAAGGGACTGGGTGCTACCCAGACAGAACTAAAATGGAAGTTTGTACAGGTGATAACACCATCCAGATATATACATCTATGAGAAAAAAACACTAATCCAGATTAGGTAACAAGCCAAGGTACAACATACAGGGAAAATGTTTTGTTTAACTCTAGATTTCCTGCACCAATTACATTTATTGACACCCATAGCTATAAGATAGCAATATTTATAATGGGGTAATTCTCCAATGATCATCTATCCTTTGCACCTTCAACCAAGATCTTAATCATTTTGACCGAAATACATTATGGTCATAATAATTTAGGAGCCCAGTAGGCCACCAGACTGAATCTTGAGGGCCACTGATTTAAGTTTGGTATCCTATAAAACATTTACGAGACAAGTAAAATCATTTTTTTTGTGGTTGTCTTAAAATATAGTTGTGTATAGTATTGGTAGTTTAAATATAGATGTGTATAGTAATGGTAGTGTGAAATACAGTTGTATATATGCTTGTGAAGATTCTCATTCATCCAGGTCATGATATATCTGTTGTATTCAATTAGATCAACTGGACTTGAAGTTTAGTTCTTGAAGACGTTTCGCTAGTCATCTGACTGGCTTTCTCCATTCAGAATGACTTGTACAAGAATCTGTGGCAATTATGTACCCCGGAAACTCCCAATTAGCATATCACAGCCAGGTGTTTAGGGCGTGATTGCATAGTGGCTAGGAAGTGTTATAGGAATGCCCAGGGTACGGTATCAAAACAGCATTGTACATGGCAGACAGTTGGTGTCGAACCCCCCTACCTCTATTTAGGCTTGGCTTCTTTATTTTCACATTAATGGCCTCCTTAACACCTCTTTTGAACCAGTCACGTTCCTTTGCCAATATGTTAACATTACAGTCTTCAAAGGTGTGTCCTTTATCCTTAAGATGCAGGTATGCGGCTGAGTCCTGACCCAAGAATTGTCTCTTCTGTGCTGGGCCATACGTTGATGCAGTTGCTATATAGTCTCCCCCACATACAAATCAGAGCATTCTTCACTGCACTGCACTGCGTATATGATGTCACTTTTCTTGTGTTTCGGTATTGGGTCTTTCGGATGTACCAATTGCTGCCTCGGTGTGTTGTTTGGTTTAAAGCAGACAGGGATATGGTGTTTATTGAAAATTCTTCTTAATTTCTCGGAGACCCCTGTTACATATGGAATGACCATACATTTGTGTATAGTATTAGTAGTTTTAAATATAGTTGTGCATAGTATTGGAAATGTAAAATATAGTTGTGTATAGTATTGGAAGTTAAAATATAAATGTGTATAATAATGGTAGTGTAAAATACAGTTGTGTATAGTATTAGTAGTTTTAAATATAGTAGTGTATAGTATTGGAAGCGTAAAACATATTTTTGTATAGTATTGGAAATGTAACATATAGTTGTGTATAGTATGGCAGTGTAAAATATAGCTATGTATAGTATTGGTTGTTTAAAAAATAGTTGAAAAATTGTGGTCTCAAAACACTTTCATAACATTGAACACCTGTGGAAACTACAAAAAAATTGTGGGTTTTCCCTTTTGTAACTGTCATGAAATACAATGTATATTGGTGAAGGAAGTGGGTAGGCAAGGCTCTGCTGACTTTTCTGAATCTTTACTTTACAACAAAAAGAAGCATTGAATGTGTACAGTATATGAATCTCCATCACTAACTGAAATACAATCTAAAAATAAATAGAAAAGGAAAGCTACATATGAAAATTTTTGCAAAATATTAAGTCATTAAAAGTATGTTTAAATATATACTACTAGTAAAGTAAATCTTTACACTATAGGAGAAGGAGCCATTTACATAAAATTCCATTTCCACCTCTCCACAAATCTCTAAGGAATTTTGTGTACATGCAGAGGCTATGGATGACTGAGAATCAGGAAGACTCCCTCTCTTATGGTGATGCTTCATCCATTGCGCATTCCTAATGCAGCTCCACCAGTCAGAAGCCACTTCTACCTTCCGTGCCAGGCAGCCAATAAATATGTAACAAGTAGGGATGGCATAGAACTCGAACTCGAACCCGAGTTCGAGCCGAGGTATTAATACATATACTGTATTAATACCAGTAATTCTCAATATTATATAGTATCCCTGTACCAACCAGAACTACAGTATATGTATTAATACCAGTAATTCTCATTATTATATAGTATCCCTGTACCAACCAGAACTACAGTATATGTATTAATACCAGTAATTCTCAATATTATATAGTATACCCGTACCAACCAGAACTACAGTATATGTATTAATACCAGTAATTCTCAATATTATATAGTATCCCTGTACCAACCAGAACTACAGTATATGCATTAATACCAGTAATTCTCAATATTATTTAGTTTTAGAAACTTATCCAGGCCTTTTTTAAAGCTATTCAATAAACTTGCCATTACCACATCTGCTGGAAGACAGTTCTACAGTTTCACCATTCTCACTGTAAAGAAACCTTTCCTAACCTGAAGATGAAATTTCTTTTCTTCCAACCTTAAAGGATGTCCACAAGTCCTCTGATATGACCTATTAGTGAACAATGCACCAGAGAGTAGAGAGTTTATTGTATGGCCCATTAATATATTTTTGTCTGTAAAATTACCCAGAAAGTTATCTAAGATGTTTATTCTGTTGCTATAAAGCAAGAGTGTTCAACCACCACCCTCCCACCCCAAAACCCACCCCCCCATATCCCCCACCCCCTCACACCCACCCCCGCGCCACACTTACGGAACTTTAAGAAGTTCTCCCAACGCTCAGTGTAAATCCCACACAAAATTCTTCAAACACGCCATACATTGGCCCTAAGGATTAGGGATGGCCGGTTTGCGGATCCGAACCCGGGTCCGCCGCGGATTTATCCCATTCGCAAACGGCGGGTTTTTCCGGATTTTCTGCCTTCCGAACTTCCTATTTGCGGATTTTTAGTATTTTCGAAAATTTTCGAAATTACGGGTTTTCGCGAAAAATCTTGTATTTTTCTCATTTTAATGGGTCCGCTCGCGGATTTTCGAATTTTCGAATTTTTTTGAAAATTCGCGGATCCTCGAGCGGACCGGATTTTGCGAAGTTCGGACATCTCTACTAAGGATTTGTTATCAATATAAATATCCTTTGAATGCCAGATTAACCCATTGGCTGCTAGTGTGATTGGAAAGTATTAACTATTTCACTGCTGTTGCAGGTCAAGAGGCCATAAAATATAGCGGTGACAGCTTGGTGTTAATGGTTGGCCCTGGTGATATATTACCCAGTGAGCAATGCTCTGTTTCTAAACTTATTTATGACTATGCCCTATGGAATCTGGTTTTGTTATTAGGAACCAGTGTTGTGCCGCGAAGAGACAAGGTCCGTGAAGAGACGAGGTCCATGAAGAGACACGGTCCATGAAGAGACACAGTCCATGAAGAGACACGGTCCGTGAAGAGACAAGGTCCATGAAGAGACACGGCCCATAAAGAGACACGGTCCGTGAAGAGACACGGTCCATGAAGAGACACGGCCCATGAAGAGACACAGTCCATGAAGACTAACTTTGTCATTGGCACCAATGTGAACCAAGACCGCTGGGTCACTCTCAGCCCCACCCAATAATCTGTCTACATGATCCACCACATGTTGAACCCTAACACCAGGCAGACAACACACTGTTAGGCATGCAGGGTCTTGGTGACAGATTACCCTATCTACCCTTCTAATAATGGAGTCCCCTACCACTACCACCTGCCTATCCTTCCTAGCCCCCAGTTCTCCCTCCCTTGTATTGGAGATGGCCGTCCCCTGGGTGCTCAAGGAAAAGGCCCTTGAAAGGCCTCAAGTATTGAGGAGGTGGAAGTGGACGATGAGGTCACCGATCGTTCATGGGTGCCACAAGTGAGAGAGGAGGATAGTGTCTCTGAGGGGGAGCTCTCAGAGTGTGAGCACGAGCCTGAACCCAGAGGCAGGACTGGGGTCAGGGGTAGGGGCAGAGGCGGTGTGTCTAGTGCACCGAGTGCTGCTCGTGGAGGTACGGCACCAATGCCACCTGGTGCCAGTGCCCCACAACGGCAGGTGACCTCTGCTCCTGTGCATGCCGGTGGCTCTGCTGTATGGGAGTTCTTCTCATTGGCTTCCGGTGACAACACGGTTGCAGTGTGCAGTCTGTGCCTGCAGCTTGTTAGCCGTGGGAAGAATGCAGCAACTCTGGGCACCTCTTCTATGAGGAGGCATATGATGCTCCACCACTTTGCCCAGTGGGAGCAGCGGTCAGGGAACATGCAGGCACCCACGCGTTCCTTTCCTTGTGCCCAGGTAGCCACCGTTCCTCCTCCTCCCCCTCCGGCCCCATCAGCTGCTTTATTGGTAGAAGTTAAGGAGGAGAGACAGCCTTTGGCCCCAGCATGCGGTGTTAAGAGGCCTCTTGACACTGCTGCTGGGTCGTCAGGTATAAGGCAGGTCTCTCTTCCCCAGTTGCTGGAGCGAAGGCAGAAATTGTCCCCCAGTCACCCCCAAGCCCAGCATCTCACAGCCGGCTTAGCCAAACTCCTGGCGGTGAGGCAGGGGGTGTTGTAACGGAGAGGAGGACCCGTCTCTCCACTGAGAATGTGGACCGCCTCACATTCATCAAGATGAATGAGGCGTGGAATCACATCTCAGTACAGCACCCCTATTGCTGATGCCCGTGACTGAAGGCCTCTTGCCCCTGGCCACCCATCCTTCTGCCTAATTTTCCACCTCGAGGCTTAGCTGATGCCAGTTTAGCTGGCAAATGGCTAATTATTTCTATTGGTAGGGCAATACCCTGTGGCTAATTTTTCTATGGTTGCTCTCCTGTTTCTGACTCCACGAGGCACCTTTGTGGTGTCACCTACTCTGACCATATCACGCAGCCGGAACAGCTACTCTGTGGCTAATTTTTCTATGTTTGGGTTGATCCTACTTGGCCCAATGCAAAAATCCATACTTGCTCTCCTGTCTCTCTCTCCATGAGGCACCTTTGTGGTGTCACCTACTCTGACCATGTCACACAGCCGCAACAGCTACTCTGTGGCAAATTTTTCTATGTTTGGGTTGATCCTACTTGGCCCAATGCAAAAATCCATACTTGCTCTTCTGTCTCACTCTCCACGAGGCACCTTTGTGGTGTCACCTACTCTGACCATGTCATACTCAACAGCTCATAAGGATCTTTTCATGAAGTGTAACCCCTTCCCTGCTTTCCCTTGCACGAAGCATACTCTGAGGGAGAGAAGCCATTGGGGTATGTGGTCTGTCCGCTGGGGCCAAGCCTGCCTGGCTCCGCAATAATGTTGTCAATTTGCAGTGGGTCTACTGCTACTCAATGGTGCTGTTCCTACAATCCCTATCCCCTTTCCCGCTTTCCCTTGCATGAAGCATACTCTGAGGGAGAGAAGCCAATGGGGTATGGGATCTGTCCGATGGGGCCAAGCCTGCCTTGCTCCTCAATTATGTTGTCAAATTGCAGTGGGTCTACTGCTACTCAATGGTGCCTCTCCTACAAACCGTAACTCCTTCCCCACTTTCCCTTGCATGAAGCATACTCTGAGGGAGAGAAGCCAATGGGGTATGGGGTCTTTCCGGTGTGGCAAAGCCTGCCTGGCTCCGCAATAATGTTGTCAAATTGCAGTGGGTCTACTGCTACTCAATGGTGCTTCTCCTACAAACCGTATCTCCTTCCCCGCTTTCCGTTGCATGAAGCATACTCTGAGGGAGAGAAGCCAATGGGGTGTGGGGTCTGTCCGGTGTAGCAAAGCCTGCCTGGCTCCGCAATAATGTTGTCAAATTGCAATGGGTCTACTGCTACTCAATGGTGCTGTTCCTACAAACCCTATCTCCTTCCCCGCTTTCCCTTGCACGAAGCATACTCTAAAGGAGAGAAGCCAATGGGGTGTGGGAAAAGCCTAAATAATTATGTTTGTAGTCAATGTCATTTGTAAAGATAAAACACAGAGATTTGTATGGTTTAAATTTTTTAGTAAATGTAAGCACCTGTTTCTTTGGTGCTTACATATTAATAATAATAATTATAACAATAATAAAAAAAAATATATAAACAATAATAATAACAAACATGATGCTAAAAACTGCACCTATTTATGTTTTAATATTAAAACTTTGCGCTTAATGCGCAGAAAAAATAAAAATATAATTTCAGTCGTTTATGAAAAAAGAGCTTTCAAAATCTGTATTATATGTAAATATTGAAATATTTTGTTGGGTATGGGCTTGTTTGTTACTATACTGTGTCTTTAAATAATTAAGGGGTGGAGCCTATGTACACCTGAATGGGGAACTTAAGGAGTCTCCCTCCTCTTTACAGAGTTGGATATTCTCACCATGATTTAGTGCAGTTTGCACGAACGCGGTCAGGTTCATCTGTGGACAAGTAGGAATTAGTATTAATCCCACATCTGTAGATCTGAACACCCTTAAAGGCTTACATATATATGTGCACGTACCTGGTGGAACGTTTATAGCCTAGACAAATATCTTCCTTACAAATGTGCCCAGGGGTTTAAGGATTGACATTTTGCCATCCTGGGAACCTACCTTGGCTTTTAAAAAGGATTGGGAAAACTCTTGACTAAATACTCTTTAGAGCTAATTGAGAAATTAGTACTACATGACAAAGAATTACTGAATTCCTAAAAAAAATTAGAAGAAGAGATTATCCAGAATAAAAATCTAAATAGCTAGAGATACTAAAGATTTCTCTACAGATACGGCATACAGATGGAGACATAAGGGTAATAAGAGAGATAAATTTTCCAACGAAAGAAAAACAGACGTACACAAAAGAATAGGGACTCGGAAAGTGAAGGGCTTCTTTTTTAGGAACAAGCACACAGTCAGAATCAGAAGAGGAAGAGGGAGGAAGAAGAAACACAACAGATATGAAAGAGTAATCGTTACAGGAAGAATCAAAGGAATTAGGCAATAGGCATACAGAGGACGCTATGCAGATTATCAATCTTTCATCTTACACACTTACTACCCATCAAAGGTTAGTATTATCTAAGGGTTTAGCTTTTTGTCCATCTAGTCAAGCTGACAACTTCACTCTAGTTAAGGACCTACATTTATTTTGTAGATATAAGCACTTAAAGCTTTTTTCAGTAAACAAGGTGTTAATGGGACAGAAAAAAGTGAACAAGAGATAAAAACCTTAGAACTAAGTCCACTTTCTCTCCTCCCTTGTCGGATTTCCCAGTCTACAAGTCTTTTACAATGTCATGATTAAAAATTAGCACGCATTCAAGATTTTCGGTAGAAATAATCTTGCACGGGAAGAACTTTCTGCCATCTCTGAATTAGAGAAAATGAAGACATTGTGATTAAGAGATCCGACAAGAGAGGAAATTAGTCATCTGGCCCTCTAAGATGTAATTGGACGAGCGAAAAGACAACTATTTAATGTGTCTAATTACAACAAACTACCGTCTGACCCCACAGACACTTTTCAGAGAAAATTCAGATGTATACTGTGGAAGAGGGCAGCATTCTTAGTAAGGAGGCAGAATTCCTTTGGGTTGAACATCCTACGATCCCTACATATTACATGTTGCCTAAAGTGCCGAAAGTGCATAAAAATCTGGACATTCCATCAGGTAGGCCCATTATAGCAGGTATCGATAGTTTAATTGAACCTGCCTGTATTTTTGTAGACACTTCTCTACAGAAACATGTATTGACACTTGCCTCCTATATTAAGGATACTTCTGATTTTATACTGAGAATTAAGAAACATTGTCCTTGGTGAGGATTGTTTTCTGGCCACGTGTGTGTGAATCACTTTACACGAACATCAATCAGACTGACGGGCTTAAAGCGTCAAATTTTTCCTTTCATCCACCAGTCTTAGGGAACAGCAGAGAATGAATGTGACACTTACGTTGTGGACTTCATTTTACATCATTAATTATTTCATTTTTGACAGGAATTTTACCTCCAGCTGAAAGGTAATGCCATGGGTGCTCGATTGCGCTCCCTCATATGCCAACCTATTTCTGGGTTGGTGGGAGAGGAAGGTGTTTCTTTTCAGATAATCTAGAAATGTATACTACCCATGTGTTAGGTGGTTACGCTCATGATGACAGTTTCATCAATTTGGCGGGACCTAAAGATCTTTAGAGGAATTCCTTTCAATTTTGAATCAAAATCAACTTAATATTTTCCTCACTAAAGAAATATCAGAGAGTACAGTTAATTTCCTAGATGTGACAGTGGAACGTAAGGGGGATGGGCTAGTGACTACACTCTTTAGAAAATCTACAGCTACAAACTCTCTCTTGCATTTCCAGAGTGCACACCCAGAATCATTACTGAGGGGTATACCTAAAGGACAATTCCTTAGAATACGAAGGAACTGCACCCAGTTAGCTGATTACAGAGCCGAAGCATCTGCTCTGGAAGATAGATTTCGTAAGAGAGGATACCCTCAACAATTGCTTAAGAAGTCAAACAGGACAGCAGCCAGACTTACCCAACAAGAACTACTTATCCCTAAGAGACGTACAGAAAACAACAATGTACGATATATAACTAATTTTAATGACAACTGGTTAGGGGTAAGATTGGCTTTTGAGAAAAACTGGTATATTTTGACAGCAGATCCCTCTCTCTCTTCATTTATTCATGAAAAACCACAACTGACCGCAAGACGTTGCAGAAATATTGGTGATCGACTTACTCATAGCCACTTTGAGAGACAGACCACCCGCTTAGGTTAGGACAGAGACTGAAAGGCACTGAAAGTGAAATTTTTGTACTTATATGGACAAAACAGATCACATATGGGATACCAACAAGATCAAATAATTCCAGATTAAACAATATATTAATTGTAAATCTCACAATGTGATTTATTGCCTTAAATGTCCCTGTGATAAGATATATGTGGGAATGACTGGACAAAAATTAAAGCAAAGGCTAGCGAGACATTTATTTCACATTAGACTAGCTAGAAGAGATCAACTAGAGGGCAAAACCCTTACCACAGTAGCCAGCCATTTTCTACATGCACACAATGGGTCAACTGATGGTCATAAATGCATAGGTCTGGAGCAATTAAAGCAAAACATGAGGGGAGGAAATATGCAGAAACGGCTTCTACAGAGAGAAGCACGTTGGATATTCCTCCTAAATACCTGTGCTCCGTGGGGGATCAATGAAGATCTAGATCTAAATGTTTTTTTGTAACATCTATGCAATTACAGGCCTCGCTATATCCAGTGCCGCTCCAATCTATTGGCTCTTCCTCTGTTGGACCTAAGGATTCGTATCTGAATGAGATGTGACCACACTATGAAAAAACTATGCACGCAGCAAATAGTCTGCTTCTTCTTCATTCTACACAGGGTGATATTCAATAAGAATGGAAGTATCTTTAAATTGATTGGAACATTACTAAAGCATATACGCTCGCTTTATTTACATTGGAATTACACTACAAAAACCATCACCTATTTTTCCAATAACAATGGAGACAGTCCGTTGGATTAACCCTTTCCCTGCCACAGATCGTATATTCACGATCTGTGCAGTGAATGCACAAACTGCCACAGATCGTGATATACGATCTGTGGCTTCCCCCCTCCCAAAAAATTTGCCCCCCTCTAGCCGCGATCGGGGGCAGCATTCGCCTGCCCCCTACCCCCCTCGATCCCCCCTCGGTTGGTCCAAATCCGAGGGGGGGATCGGGAGAAAACAGTACCTGTATTGCCCACAGCCGGTCCCACGAGGAGGAGGTGAGGAGGAGCTGTTCTTCAACGGAAAGGGAGACCCCGGTGACTCACAGAACTTCTCCTTCACCGGGTCTTCCCTTGAAACTGTCCTCTGCTGCCCCGGTGGTCTAGTTGAGGTACTGCAGCCTGATCTCATTTAGATCATGCTGCTGTACCTGTATAGAACAAGCTGTCAAGCTGACAGCTGTACTATACATTTTGTGAATGGAACTCAAAGTTCCATTCACAAATAGGATTTTTTCTAAGTCTTTGCTACTTAGCGAGACTTAGAAAAAATGGGACAGATCAAATTGGTGATCACTTCTGATCACCAAATTATTGATCTTTGCCAATGAATGAAAATCACTTCCTGGAAAATGATTTCCGGGAATTGATTTTTCCGATTGGATTTCTAATTGAAAACGGGCATTTATGCCCGTATTCCAAGTTCGGTATCATTCCCTAAGATGATTTGATTGATCATCTTTGGGAATGATCCCCCAAAAAGGGGAAATGCACACAAAAAAATCTTAAAGTGATACACCACACCTTTTTTTTTTTACCCTAAACTATAAATTAGCAAAAAACTTTTTCTTCTCCAAGCTTCCCATGTCCCCGGTGATATCGGTAAAGTAAACGCGATCATTATTTGTTGGATTTCAAGGAAACTAAGCCTATTTTAGTAGGAAATTTTGCAGAGGTACCAAAAAAAGACCGTATTGATTTTTTAGGATCAGTAAAGTGTGCAAAAACTTGTGTGACTCTC
Organism: Hymenochirus boettgeri; assembly: GCA_019447015.1. Taxonomy (NCBI): domain Eukaryota; kingdom Metazoa; phylum Chordata; class Amphibia; order Anura; family Pipidae; genus Hymenochirus; species Hymenochirus boettgeri. The sequence goes on along the minus strand of CM033474.1, from coordinate 180,795,435 downwards.
CGTACTAACTGGTTTTCCACTAAAAGGGGGAGTGATAGGGTGGGGGAGTGGGTTGTGGCGTTTTTTAATTTTTTTCTTGTAATTGCAATTGGCATGTGATCCATTTGAGCTAGTTGGTGGCCCCGTCTCTGTTTGCACCCCACCCTTATGGCATACCGTTTGATTCAGGACATGTGGGAGATTGCCGTTTAGTGGGTTTTTTACTTGCCGAGTGGGTTTAGGTAGGATTTCAACCATTGAGTCCTCTTATTTTATTTTTCCACAAAATCTCCTAAAGCACAGGAGTTCTATGGATAACAGCGCCTGGAATTCTTCATGTATATACGAAAGCATGATACCACCACTAGCTGAAGGTGTGTAGCTTCCAAAAATATATAGTTTGTGGAGGTATTTCCAAGTTGATTAGGCTGTTCAAATTCAGAACCCTTTGTTTTTTTTCTTGTAATTGGACTTGTGCATGCGTCCAATTTGAGCTAGTTGGTGGCCCCGTTTCTGTTTGCACCCACCCTTATGGCATACCGTTTGATTCAGGACATGTGGGAGATTGCCGTTTAGTGGGTTTTTTTACTTGCCGAGTGGGTTTAGGTAGAATTTCAACCATTGAGTCCTCTTATTTTATTTTTTCACAAATCTCCTAAAAGCATGGAGTTCTATGGATAACAGCGCCTGGAATTCTTCATGTATATACGAAAGCATGATACTACCACGTAGCTGAAGGTGTGTAGCTTCCAAAAATATATAGTTTGTGGGGGGTATTTCCAAGTTGATTAGGCTGTTCAAATTACAGAACCTTTGATTTTTTCTTGTATTGGACTTGTCATCGTCCAATTTGAGCTAGTTGGTCCCACGTCTCTGTGTGCACCCACATATGGCATAACATTTGATGCAGGATATGTGGGAGATTGACATTTAGTGGGTTTTTTGCTTGTCAAAAGGGTTTAGGTGGATTTCACCCTTGATCATCTTATTTTATTTTTCACACAACCCCTCGTAAAAACAGGGACTTCTTTGGATCAGTGGGTCTGGAATTCTTCATGTATGTATGAAAGCATGGCATCGTAACGTAGCTGAAGGTGTGTAGATTCCAAAAATATATAGTTGTGGGGAGAATTTCCATGTTTCGGACTGTTTCCTTAGAAAAAGTGTAGGCTGTTCAAATTACAGAGCACTTTGATTCTTTCTGTATTGCATTGTGCATGCGTCCCATTTGAGCTAGTTGTGGCCACGTCTCTGTGTGCATCCACGCATATGGCATAACGTTTTGATTCAGACATGTGGAGATTGATATTTAGTGGGGGGTTTTATTTGTGGGGGGCATTTCCAGTTTTGGGGCTGTTTTGAAATTACAGAGCACTTTGATTTTTTTCTTGTAATTACACTTGTGCATGTGTCCCATTTGAGCTAGTTGGTGGCCATGTCCCTTTACATCCACGCATATGGCATACCGTTTGATTTTGAAGATTTGGAAGATTGATAATTGACAAGTTTTTTTTACATGACATGGAAATTTGCCATGATTTTTAACTGAATTGTATTTTTTTATAAATTTTTCCTGAAATCTGGTAAAAAAGCGAAATTTTACATGAAACTGCGCCCCACCCATTGGTGTTATGCATAAAGGAATCACACCATTGTGTAGCTGAAGTGTGTAGATTCCAAGAACTATAGTTTGGGGGGGGGTATTTCTAATATAGAGGGGTGTTATTTCTGACAAATCTGAAAAGTTGCTGTAATTGGGCCATTGTTCATTGGCTCACTTTGTGGCTAGTTGATTCCACGTTGCGTGTGTCCATACATAGGGCATACCGTTTGATTCCGGACATTTGGGAGATGATATTTGGTAACTTTTTTTTTACATTACTTGGATTTGGCATGATTTCTACCTTGAGAGGTTTTTTTTTCAATTTTTTTTTAGAAAATCTGCTAAAACTGTGAACTTCTACGAAGAACTGCGCCCACACCACATTGATGGTACGAATGAACAAACTACGAATTTCGTAGATAAAGGTGGGTAATTCGAGAAATATATGGTTTGTGGGGGTTGTTTTTGTGGGAAAAATTGCAGACTGTTCAAATTCAGATTTACTGAATATTTTTGCTGTTTCTGAGCCATTGTGCATTGTTTCACTCTTGTGTCTTTTGGCTTCCACGTCCACGTGTGTAACCACACTATGGCATACCGTTTGATTCAGGACGTTTGGGAGATTGTATTTAGTAGCTTTTTTTTACATTCCATGGGTTTTGGCATGATTTCTACCTTTTGAAGTTGTTTTGTTTCATTTTTTCAGACAAATGCAATTTCTACGAAGAACTGCGCCCACACCCATTCATGGTATGAATGAACAAACTACCGTTACGTAGCTGAAGGTATGTAGATTCTGAAATATATAGTTTTGTGGGGGTATTTCCAAGTTAGAGGGTGTTCAGTTTGAAAATCTGGAAAAATGCTGTTATTGGCTCACTGCACATTGTTTTACATTTGACTAGTCGCTTCCACGTCGTGTGTGTAACCACACATATGGCATACCGTTTGATTCGACATTTAGGAGATTGATATTTGGTAAGGTTTTTTTACATTACATGGGGTCTTGGTGTGATTTTGTAACTTTGAAATGTATTTTTCTCTATTTTTCCAGAAAATTGTGTAGAAATGCGAAATTCTACGAAGAACTGCGCCCCACCCATTGATGGTATGAATGAACGAACTACAGTGCTACATAGCTGAAGGTGTGTAGATTTGAGGAATATATAGTTTGTGTGGGGTATTTCTGAGTTATCAGGTGTTTTGTGGAAAAAACTGCAGACTGTCCAAATTCGGAGTTGGCTAAATATTTTCGCTGTTTCTGAGCCTCGTGCATTGTCTCACTTTGTGGCTTTTCGCTTCCACGTCCGCGGTGTGTAACCACACATATGGCATACGGTTTGATTCAGGACATTTGGGAGATTGATATTTAGTAACTTTTTTTAAGATTCCATGAGGTTTTGGCATGATTTCTACCTTTTGATTGTTTTTTTGTTCATTTTTTCAGAAAAGTGCGAACTTCTACGAAGAACTGCGCCCACACCATTGATGGTATAATGAACGAACTACAGTGCTACATAGCTGAAGGTGTGTAGATTTCAGTAATATATGTTTGGGGGATATTTCTGAGTTACGGGGTGTTTTGTGGAAAAAACTGCAGACTGTCCAAATTCGGAGTTGGCTAAATATTTTTGCTGTTTCTGAGCCATCGTGCATTGTCTCACTTTGTGGCTTTTCGCTTCCACGTCCACGTGTGTAACCACACATATGGCATACCGTTTTGATCCAGAACATTTGGGAGATTGATATTTAGTAACTTTTTTTTAGATTTCATGAGGTTTTAGCATGATTTTTACCTTTTGAAGTTGTTTTTTGTTCATTTTTCAGAAAGTGCAAACTTCTACGAAGAACTGCGCCCACACCATTGAGGTATGAATGAACACACTACAGTGCTACAAGCTGAGTTGTGTAAATTTCAGAATATATAGTTTGTGGGGTTATTTCTGAGTTAGCGGGGGTGTTTTGTGGAAAAACTGCAGACTGTCCCAATTCGGAGTTGGCTAAATATTTTCGCTGTTTCTGAGCCCATCGTGCATTTCTCACTTTGTGGCTTTTCGCTTCCACGTCCGCGTGTGTAACCACACATATGGCATACCGTTTGATTCAGGACATTTGGGAGATTGATATTAGTAACTTTTTTTAGATTTCATGAGGTTTTAGCATGATTTTTTACCTTTTGAAGTTGTTTTTTGTTCATTTTTTCAGAAAAGTGCGAATTTCTACGAAGAACTGCGCCCACACCATTGATGTTGAGAATACGAACTACAGTGCTACATAGCTGAAGGTGTGTAGATTTCAGGAATATAAGTTTGTGGGGGTTATTTCTGAGTTACGGGGGTGTTTTGTGGAAAAAACTGCAGACTGTCCAAATTCGGAGTTGGCTAAATATTTTCGCCGTTTCTGAGCCATCGTGCATTGTCCACTTTGGTGCTTTCGCTTCCACGTCTGCATGTGTAACCACACATATGGCATACTGTTTGATTCAGGACTTTGGGAGATTGATATTTGGTACTTTTTTTTTACATTCCATGGGGTTTTGGCATGATTTCTACCTTTTGAACGTTGTTTGATGTTAATTTTTTTGAAAATCTGGTAAAAGTGCAAATTTCTACACAAAAACTGCGCCCACACCATTGATGATATGAATGGAAAGAACACGCGTTACATAGCTGAAGGTGTGTAGATTTCAGGAATATATAGTTTGTGGGGGTATTTCTGAGTTGGGGGGGTGTTTTGTGGAAAAACTGCAGACTGTTCAAATACAAACTGGCAAATTTTTTTTTGCTGGCTACTGACATTTGGCACTGGTCACGCTCTGGGTTAGTTGGTAGCCATGTCTCTGGGTACAACCCTGAATGTGGCACATACTGTTTTTTATTCGGGAGGAGTTAGGCTTTCATATTTGAGATGCGTTTGAACTTTCCTCCACAGTTTTTAGCTAAATTCGCATTTGATTTTGTCTCTGATTTTACAGTTGAGGAAAAAAGGAAAATGTGAGAAAGTAACTTACAATTTGACGAAGAGCTGCGTCCGGTATCTGCATTTTGATCGAAACTACCTCACTCGTAAAATCTGGGTGTGTAGTTTTCTAAAAAATATCTCATAGTGGGGATATTTTAGATAATTTGGAAGATATTCTATGTTAACTGTCAGTAGTGGTTTAACATTTTAATTTGTGTAATATTCTTGAAGGTGCAGTTTTTAGTTTGGGGGGGTCTCCTGTACAGGAAAAGTGGGGTACCTACATATATCTGGTATCGTTGTACTCGGGATATCTGAGCTTTTAGAAACAGTAAGATTTTGTGCTTAACCTTAAGATAACTATAAGTAAAAATGGGAAAAATCCATGAAATTTGCAAATTTTTCATTTTTTTTTTTACAAATTTTACCCATAATTCCAGTAAAATTTTCAGAAAAGTTACAAAATTTTGTTTACCATGTTAAAGTACACTTTGTGCTGAAAAAACAATGTATGTATTCCTGATTTACTGCAAGGTTTCCTACTGTAAAATTGTCTAAAGCGATTAAGGACAAAATCCTGAAAATTCTTCTGGCAGTTAACCAAAAAAAATGAAAATCTCCTGGCAGTGAAAGGGTTAAACAAGTATGCTTATTTGGATAAAATTCCTACAGTTCCCTTTTTTTCTGCTGGATGGTATCTTAATTGGTGTGCCGGCAGCAAAGGATCCTCACTGGATATAGTATATATTGGGACTGAACTTAAACAGACTCCTGTGGATATTCTCTTCCCTTGATATGGACATATGAACATTGTATAATTTAACATGTAGCCTATAAAGTTGGAGGAATTTGTCGCTGGTTTGTATGTGACAGTTTTAACCAGTCATATGCGCTATTTACGACCAATTCGTCCCAAAATTATATAAATTAGTTGAACTTACCTGTTTATCTATTTCTGACCAATGTCTATCTAACCACTTTTCGGACTATATATTTGTGGGTATTGGTGTACCATTTATCGCTATGCGATCTGTATATAAAGTGTTAATGTTGCTTGTCATTTGGGGATGAATTTGATAGGTTCTAATACTGTCCCAAGCCCCCCCCTCTTGCAGTTCTAACTCTCGCGAGATTCTGACACGATCACGCATGCTATACACCACATTAGCAACGTGATTGTAGCTAATTAATGACGTCATCCAGGCGCGCGATTATGGGAGGGGCTAGTTTGGGTTTTTAAATCGACGAAGGCGACTGTAGAATCACGCTGAAGAAGCTCCCAGCACTGGCGTCGGAGCGAAACGTGTTCGGTGAACGCCTCTGTTTGCATTATCTATCCCTCCAGACCGTATAAGTATACCTTTATCTAATGTATTGTGATTTATCAGTTATTCATTATGCACTTTTGTTACATTCCACTCTATAATACTCTGTGTTTATACTCCATGAGGGTTAGATATGCAGTTTTTAATTGTTTTTAATTTGTGTCCCCATCATTGTATTTAAATAAAGGATTGTTTTATATATTCACTAGACAGTGTTGCGTCTACTTTTCTTTCTCTATTCTGATTTATGGTAAGGTGAGTATAGTTGTCCTTAATAAAATAATGTAAAACAATATTCAATAATGATTTAAAAAAAATTGCCACTAGGATTAACAGGAAAATAAAAAAACAATTTGTCAACAGAGTTAGATATTTTTGGATGAAATCCTATTCTTTTAGTCAGTAATTACACTTACTGTTGTACGGTGTTTGCACTGGTTCAACCATGAAATTACTTTTTGTACATCATTTAATTTTACAGCTTTAATAAGTTTCAATAAGATGTAATTTCTTTCTACTTTTTTCCATCTTTAACGTTCAGTCTGATAGATATATTAATATTCTTATCTAATCATATATTTAAAGTACAGTTTTGTAAAAATCTATTTATGTAGACACATTTGTCATATTTATGTCTGTCTTGACACTCTCTCTCTATTATCTTGTATCTTTGTGTCAGTCTTTCTCTAAACAGTCATTTGTAATATGTTTATGATTAAACAAATATCCTGGTAAAAAGATCTTAATATATCATGTCTAAAAAATGTATATGCATGAAAAATGTTAAGATTGAATTAAAATTGTTTACCTGTTTGCAGATTGCCTTACATATATTAGTGACCCTGTAATTTATTTACTGTAAAAACATTGTTTTAATAATAAATTTTATTGGCACTATGTAAAAAACTAATTGTTCATTTCACTTAACTTGGGTATTATAAATTCTGTTTAACAGCAACACATATAGATTAGCTGTTAATCCCGGCTCACCTTGGCTGGTGTAGAACCTATTGAAAAAATCACTGGTTACTTTAAATATCTATGGTATGTGTGAACAAACGTAAAATAAAACATCCAGCCCTCGGATTTGCAAATAACAATTGACTGTAAAATACTTCAATGTTGCTTTTGTTGCACTTTTTAATTGATTTCCACCTTTTATCTGTCTTTCATTGCATTCTAGATATGGTGAAAACATAGAAAGATTATGTAATGATGGGGGTTTAAAAGAGGGGCAAATGTCAACAACAATTGCACAGGTCAGTAACCTGCATATTATGCCATTAAACATATGGCCTACCAACTGCTGGAGTGGGAGATAACATCCTTGTGGACCATTAATTGTTCTACATGATGGAATGTGTGAATACTAAATTAATATATAGTTATTAAACATCCAAAACAGATGATCTGTCTAGAAGCATTTAAGATCTTACACTCTCTGGAAATTGAGCATTTAGGTCAACACAGTCACTGCCAATGGTTTGCCCCGACAGGTTAACAACACTGCCCAAGGTATAAAGGTACAAGCACCGTTTTCACAAAACTTAATCCATATTCATTGCAATTGGAATTTTCTTTGCTTAAAATGTATTCTAATGTTGTATGTCATCATATGCCTTCCAAATAATGGCAGCACATCATATTGTATAGTACGAGTCCTTGTTCTACCACCTTTCTTATTTTTTAATACTATTAAATAGAGATCTACTAACCTCGCGAGTTTTGTTACACAGTGATTACGTAAACTTGAAGTTCTGAAATCCGGTACAAACCAAATTAAATCAGAATTTTTCATTCCAATTTTCGAAAATTCCAAAATGGCAGGTTTTTAAACACATTTTTTACATTTTCTAATATTTTGGGACTACTAAAAAAACTAAAAAAACTGCACTACTACAAAAATTGGGCTTTGTTTGATTTTCTTAGCAATAGCCTTTTTTTATTCAGATGAAAATAAGGATTGTTTGACAGTTTGAAAATAGGATTGTTTGTACTGTTAAGACATGTGTGCAGGACTGAGTGTGCAGTAAGCAGACTAATCTTTCTTCTTCCAGTTAAGGTGTGCTGGACTTATATTCTAGTATTGTACCTGTTGTAATCACAAACAGGCTGTGAAAGGGTTAATAATGTTGTTTTTTTTTCCCTCTCTTTCTGGCTCTTGCACTAATTGGTGTGGGGGTTGGGGCCTATTAGTTAAATGGATTCACAGTTGTTGGGCCTGTGGTTTGGACCTAACAAAAGGATTTTCCTGTGAGTGTTAACGAACTTGTGAGTGCCCCTTTCTCTTAAGGACCTTGCTCTCAAGGACATATAAAAAGAAGGACATTGAAACAAGAAGGGCAATTAAACAAGGTTTGTGCATCACTGTGTTGGTGTGGTGTATTAGAAGGGACAGTTTTGTCAGTACCATGCAATGTGCATCGTGCCACATGTATAGGAACCTGGAGCAGACGTTTCCAGGAACCTATGTCTTTGTCAGGTGTGATTGGGTTGCCCGTTTGGAAGCTGAGGTGGAGAGTCTAAGGGGGCAGCTTGCAGCTTGCAGGGATTGGCAAAGCTGGGGGGTCAGCAGGCACTGGCGGGGCCAGTATAGAGTGGGTGGAAGAGGGACAAGAAGGATGAGGAAGGAGCTAGTTTTGTTAGGGTTACTAGGGGAGTGGGGACGGAAGAGTAGGGGGCTTCTTCCCAGATTGTCCATCCCAACGATTTGCCGCCTTAGGTAATGAGTAGGGGACACCTCGGAATTAGCATGTATGGAGGGGGCTAGTCCCTTGAGCACCCAGGGACTGCCATCTCTGATACAAGGGAGGAGGAACGAAGGGTCAGGAATGCAAGGCAGGTGGTAGTGGTAGGGGACTCCATTATAAGGAAGGTAGATAGGGTAATCTGCCGCCAAGACCCTACATGCCAACTGTGTGTTGCCTGCCTGGTGCTAGGGTTCGGCATGTGGTTGGATCGTGTAGACAGATTATTGGGTGGGGCCGGGTGTGACCCGCGGTCTTGGTTCCTTGGTGCCAATGACAAAGTTAGAGGTGAGGTCCTTAAACATGATTTCCGAGAACTAGGGGCCAAGATAAAAGCAAGGACCTCCAGGGTAGTGTTTTCAGAAATACTACCGGCAGCCCGTGCTAAGCCAGGGAGACAGTGGGAGCTTAGGAGCATTAATGCGTGGCTAAGAGTGTTGTAAGGGAAAGGGTTTGGGTTTATTGAGAACTGGGCAGACTTTCGTCGGCTACAGGCTCTTTAGTAGGGATGGGTTGCACCTCACTGATGGTGGTGCAGCTGTTTTAGGGAGAAGATGGGCTAGAGGGTTGGAGAGATTTTAAAGTAGGTTTGGGGGGGAGGGTATTAGCAGTCCTCACTGGGATAATTGTCCAGGAGGAAAGCAGGTGTAGATAGGCCAGTGGTGGGCGGAAGGGGGGGTGGGGCTAGCATAGGGATAGGGGAATGTGTATTAAAGTGTACATAAATTACAGGATCATATCTAAAATGTATGTTTGCAAATGCGAGAAGCCTGGCTGACAAAATGGGTGAATTGGAAATGATGGCATTGAATGAAAGTATGATGTAATTATAGCAGAAACGTGGTTGAACAGTTCTAACGACTGGGCTGTAAATATAGAAGGATATGCCTTGTTTAGGCAGGACAGAAAAAAAAGGAAGGGGAGGATGTATGTGTTTATGTTAAAAAAGATTGAAGCCAAATTTAAAAGAAGAGATAACTGGTGATATGGTGATGATAAGTGGAGGCAATATGGGTGGATTAGGCAACAGAAAGGGGGTAATGTCATTGTTGGTGTCTGCTATAAGCCGCCAAATGCAGCAGAGAGGAGGTGAGTCAACTTCATATGCAGTTGGCAGGGGCTGCAATTTTGGGGAGTGTGCCATTATGGGGACTTCAATTACCCTGACATTGATTGGTGTGGTGGAACTGCCATCACAGAAAAAGCGATGAGTTCCTGAATTTGCTGAATTTTCTCTCACAGGTGGTTGAGTTCCTACTAGAAAAGGAGATCTGTTGGATCTGGTAATATCTAACATTGTGAAGCGCATTATAGATATAAAGGTAACTGGAGGCTTAGGGAATAGTGACCATGAAATAGTGGCATTTGGACTTTGTTATCGAAAGGAAGTGCGCTGTGGTTACATCAAATTTTCCCAGGTTAAAAGCAGCTCTTCAGAATGTCAACTGGGATAATGTATTATCAGGTAAAGGTACTGAACAAATGGACTGTGTTCAAGGGATTTTAAGCCAGTTCACATCTAAATTTATACCCTTGGGAATAAATGTAAAAAAAATAAATCCGCGCCCATGTGGCTGAATTCTGATGTAAAGAGGCAAATGGTAGGAAGAAAAAGGCATTAAAAAAACCTTTAAGGCCGAGGAACGGAAAGGGCCTTTAGGAGATAAAAACTGTAAAGGAAGTGTAAGAAAGCAATCAAACTAGCTAAAATTAATAATAAGTTAGGATAGCTGAAGAAAGCATCACTAAGCCTAAACATTTTTTTAAGTATATTATATAAGAAGAAGAGGACTGAGAATGTGGCACCATTAATTATGGGGATAAGTTAGTTATGGGGATGGCGATAAAGCAAATGTCTTGAATATTTTTTTCCTCTGTATACAATATAGAAGATCCAAGTACAGATATCAAGAGTATAGTAGCAATAAAGGTATACAAGATTCAAGTTCACTTGGGTTAACCGAGGATATGGTACAGAAAGAACAAATAAGGTTAATATTAATAAATCTCCTGGACCGTATAAAATACATCCTCGGGTACTTAAGGAGCTAAGTTTAGTTGTATCTAGGCCATTGTTTCTTTATTTTTGCTGATTCCCTCATGTCCGGTGGTGTGCCTCTGGATTGGAAAAAGCTGATGTTATTCCAATATTCAAAAGGGTAGTCGTTCACAGCCGGGTAATTACAGGCCTGTAAGTTTAACTTCAGTGGTGGGGAAGATCCTGGAAAGTTTAATAAGGGAACATGTTCTAGAGTATGTTTCAAGGACTGACATATAAGTAGTAACCAGCATGGATTTAGGAGGAATAGATCTTGTCAAACTAACTTGCTTGGCTCTTATGAGGAGGTAAGTAGAAATTTAGACTCTGGTATAGCAGTAGATGTAGTTTACTTGGATTTTGCAAAGGCTTTTGATACAGTCCCCCATAGGCACTAATGAATAAGCTAAGGTCTGTTGTTCTGGGGAGTCACATTTGTACATGGATAGAAAATTGGTTAATGAATAGGATGCAGAGAGTAGTTGTTAATGGGGCTTCATCATTATGGACTAAAGTGCTAAGTGGGGTGCCACGGGTTCTGTGTTGGGGCCGCTTCTATTTAATCTATTTATTAATGATTTGGAAGTGGGTTTGTCAGAAAGGTTTCTGTGTTTGCTGACGACACAAAACTTTGTCGACCATTAAAAACTTCAGAGGATGTGCAATCGTTGCAAGGGGATCTAGATAGATTATCACATTGGGCTGCTAAGTGGCAGATGAAATTCATGTTGATAAATGTAGGGTGATGCATTTTGGACTTAAAAATACTTGTGCTACTTATACTATAAATGGCTCTGTGTTAAGTGATCCCTGTTGGAAAGGGATCTTGGAGTTTTGGTGGATAATAAACTTAAAGGTGCAGCAGTGCCAGGCGCAACAGCCAGAGCCAGCATGGTATTGTCTTGTATAAAGAGAGGTATGGATTCAAGGGAGGAAAATGTAATTCTCCCTCTTTACAAAGCATTGGTAGGCCTCATTTGAATATGCAGTGCATTTTGGAATCCTGTGTACAAAAAGGACATCTTAGAAATGGAAAGGGTTCAGAGAGGGCAACTAAATTAATAAGGGGATTGGGGAGCTTGAATATGAAAGAGACTGGAAAAGTTACAATTATGTAACGCTGGAGAAAAGGCGCTTGCTGGGGATTGATTAACTGTTATAATACATTAACGGCCATACAATAAACTATCTGGGGCATTGTTCACCAATAGAACATGTCAAAGGACACGAGGACATCCCTTAAGACTTGAAGAAAAAAGGTTTAGGCTTCAAGCTCGGAAAGGGTTTTTCACTGTGAGAACGTAAAGCTATGGAACTGTCTTCCAGTGGACGTTGTAATGGCAGGTTTCATTGGTCAGTTTAAAAAAAAAGCTGGATGAGTTTTCTGCAAACAAGAATGTTGCAAGTTACTGGTATTGATACATAAAGTAAGTTGATCCAGGAAATTTCCGATTGCACTTGGAGTCAGGAAGGAATTTTTTCCCCTCTTCATAATTTGGTGGGGTTTTTTGCCTTCCTCTGATCAACAGTTGGCAGGAAATGAGGATATTGCTAGATGGGTTGGACTGGATGGACGTATGTCTTTTTCACCTCAAATACTATACTATACTATTTTGTTTGCCTGATTTTACATGATCTGCTTGCTTCCTCATACTTATAAATAAATATTATTTGAATTACGCTGCTTCTTGAGTGCCCTAAAAGCATATTTTATCATTACCCATGTTAGCACTAACTTTTGATTACAACACAGAGCTTGCCTCATTAGGTGAGGCCCCTGCACGCACAGAATCGCGCACAAAGCTGAGCGTTATGCCGCTTGTGTGCCGATTCTTGCGCGTTTCGCGCTCTCGTTCACGTTTGCGCATGCGTTTTCGCCTTTTCACGTTATGGAAGCATGCGTTAACGCACCAAAATGGTAACGCATGCGTTACCATAACGCACGACGCAATCGATGCGCATCGAATCGCTGGAATTTTTGTCGTTCCGCGACTTTCCATTTAGCGAAAATTGCGGGCGCAACGAGCGCGCAAACGCGGGCGAAACTGTTAAAACGGCTAGTGTGGCCTAGCCAAGTCTACTTCTTTGTTGACCTACAATCATTTGACTTTTAAGAACACAGGAAGAGAATGTCTGGTAAACAAAGCTTGATTGTTTAAGCCAGTTTTACTTGATTCCTTTAATCATCAACAATCTTTTATAGTATATATGTAAGGGTTATTCAATAAAGATTCTTATAATTTAAATGGTGTACTTTTTGCCCCAACCAATCAGACTCTACTTTTAAATTTTAAATAAGATTTGATTGGTTGGGACAAAATTAGCTCCATTTTAAGCCATAAGAACTTTTATTGATTCCTGTAAGTATATTATTACTAGCATTGATTTTAGTTTAGAGATGACACAAAACATGCACAAACATGCAGATTATTTTGCAAACTAGAAAAGGGAATGGGGCATACAGAGATTTCACTTTATCTCTTTTATCTCAGTACGCTTACATTTCTGAATAATATGAGTTAGTCACAAACTATGTGAAATAATCTTAAAAGAAAACATAGTAAAAGTCCAACAATACAAATTCATTGGCCCTTACAGGAGAAGGTCATTTAATATGAAACTTATCTCATTGCAATTAGTATAGATGAGCATATTACCTTGTAAAAACATTAAAAACAGCTCCCATTACATTTGTGGCTCATCCTAATTGAAAAAGAAATTGATGTCAATTTAAAAGAGAATGGCAAGTATCAAGTTTACATAAAAAAGTAACCCCTGCTGAATAGAAAATCATGAAAAAGCAGTGATAAATTCACTGTAATGAGCTTTCTCAGGCTATGTGAAAGATGGAAATTAAAAGACAAAAAGAAAAAAAGCATTTAAATCATCACGAATAAGTCAATACATATTTTAAATTATTTTAATTTATAATAAAAATGAGTGAGTCCAAGAAGAATTGATTGCAACATAATGCATGATTAAAATATTTTTAATGTAACAGCAATTTTAAGAATGGAAACCATGGGATTTAATAAAAATGTCAATTATTGGCCTTACGTTATCTCCACTTCCCCCACAGCGCTCCAACTACTGCTCACAGCTCTTCCTTGTTTGGCGCTCTTCGGCACATATGTGCATGTGTTCATCTATCCTCGGGAACACTTGTTAGTTTCCAGAAATGATAAATTTTTTTTGATTGGCTGTTGGGGTTTTGGCAAAGATTCAAATCCTAGGCTGCCTTTCTGGTTCTTTATTGTCCTGTCCTGCTGATTTTGATTGGTTTGCCCTGACCTTGTGGTATGTCTTTGCTTATTCTTCTGGTTTTCAACTCTAGCTTGTTCCCTTGTCCTCGACTGCCTGCCCTGCTCCCTCTCAACATTCTTGTACCTTGCTATGCTTACAGACTACCTGTTAACAGAACTAGGCTCTGCTTCTGACCCGATTTGGTTATTCCTTCTGTCCTTTGGACAGGCTCTCCTGCTAGTTTGTGCCAGTCTGCCTGTTCCATTTTGGTTTCCTTTAATATTTCCAGTTCTCTCAGATACGTTGTACCACAACCTCCCAGCAAGCAGGGGCTTGTCTATTGGTGAAGCTAGTGGTCTTAGATTGGGTATCTGGAATCAAGGAATACTGGAACATTACAAATATACTTGAATAACCAGCTACAGATAAAATTGTTGTAGCCCATGTTAGTCCAGTAGCATAAACAAAAAAAAAAAAGATTACTGAGGGATATGGTGTACCTTTTTATTATGGACTTACAGTTCATCTTTTACAGACAAGCTGTACACTTCTCTCTTCTTGAGGTCAGCATTTATCATGTAATGCATAACTCGGTGCTCCTCTTACCATCCGGGTTTCCAGCAATGCAGATCACTTAATGAGAGCTACTGCATTGGGGGAAGCTGAAAGTGTCCTACTATTAAAATTGTATCACAAAAACAAATGCTTTGGTTTTTGCATTTGGTGCCTTTCACCATTAATAAAATGGTGCAGGCCAGCAAGAGAGGGTTCAATCTACTTAACCCACATCTTTAGTGTTAAATTTAATGGTTTTCGACTAGGTGATGTGCCAAAGAGCTAGAACACAGTTTTTACTAAGAAACAAGGGTAAACCAGTCCAAGAGCTAGCACAGTTTCTGCTCAGTCTAAGGAGAATACTTGTTGTACACCACCTTGTCCGAGCAATTCTGTATTTAAAGTACTATATACCAGCCATTTACACAAATGCAGTAGGATGTGCATATACTGATTTAAATGTAATACAGTATATAAATGTGTGTATATGCTGAAATTACAAGAGGTGCAAAATGTACATGTGCTGTTAATCTGCAGCAACAAATCAGATTTTATCAAATGTGGCAGTAACCAGTAAAAAGTTACAATCTGGTTGTTTGCTAGGACAGGGATAGGTTTCACCTCTTATTAGCCTGAATTTGTTTTGGAATGTACAAATTCCACAGAATTGTTTATTTACAAAAAATGCTCAGGAAGCCCAGCATGGCAAAGGAAAAGGGCAAATTACTTACCATAAAAAATATCAGAATGAGGATAAACAACCCTCTGATGCTAAATTGCTCACTTCTAACTCAAAATACATTAGATATTAAGCTGTGTGTGTATGATAAATGTGCTTCAGGACATGTGACTTATGTAAATGTATTACAGGCTTGTTCATCCGTAAAAAAAAACAACAAAAAATGGTCAATTGTCAGTTACATAACCCAACTACAACTGATATATTTTTCATTTTACTTGCATTACTAGCCATATATTTAGGATT
Source organism: Hymenochirus boettgeri (assembly GCA_019447015.1). Taxonomy (NCBI): domain Eukaryota; kingdom Metazoa; phylum Chordata; class Amphibia; order Anura; family Pipidae; genus Hymenochirus; species Hymenochirus boettgeri. The sequence continues at coordinate 180,779,999 of CM033474.1, read as the reverse complement.
ATTATTATCCCCATTCAGGCAGAGTAACTGACTCCTTCCTTCATGCATTCATCAAGGCTGTGTTTTGCTGACATCACAATCAATTATTGACTTTTTTCACCTGCTGCCTCCTCTGCACATGTTCAAGCATATAAAAAGCTCTTAGAGCAGTGGGTGGAGACAGATACATTTGCCAGAAGGAACAGATCTTATCATAAAATATCTGGTTACAAATGCATGTAATTCATTGGTTAAAATAGTAGTTGGGGTTGCGAGCAGATAAATGACAAGTCACCAGTTTTTGTTTTAAGGGTGGACACGCCCTTTAAATCATTGAGAAGTGCTCAGGGGTGTAGGGATCACCAAAGCAACCATAGCGATTGCTATGGGGCTCGAGCCAAAGGGGCCTAACCAGATCCCCTGATGAATAATTTTACCTGACGTAGTTCTGTCGCACAAACCCCCTTTTCATTTTCCTTAAACCTTTCAAAGAGTCCCCCAGCCTCAGATATTCTACTTACAACCGTGGCTTCTCTCTTCGTCCGTGATAGTAACGTTACTGCCAATGGCTGATGCCCGTTACAGAATGAACTCCTCTGCTACTGTGGCATGCTCGTAAACAACCATCTCGCAACAGCATCAATGAGGGGTGTCCATGCCAGCCAGGATATAAGTAAATATCTGAGCCTGGACCTTCTATGAAAGTGAATTTAAAACAAAATTGGGTTGTGTGGCTGAACTTGTGACATAAAAGCTTTCTTATGAGGGTGGACATGCCCTTTAAAAAATCTGCCCAGGTTGGGTTGAATGGTACCAACTGTTTTTTTTTTGTGGTTTGAGGGGCCCCATCAAAAATCTTGCTATGGGGCCTTGCAATTTCTAGCTATGCCACTGAAAGTGCTGCATAATATGTAGCGCCATATAAGAAAATACACACATACAAGCAGCCACTTCTTTGGTCATCTGCTCAGAAAATGCCTGTATTCAACAGCAATCTTTAAATCTCGAGAGAGAAGGGAGCATGTAAAACAGATTAGGGGCTAATAAGACAGAGATTGTGGTTCAGGCCATTTCTTGATTATAAAGTGAGTCATAACTATTCAGAATTTGGAGAAACTAGTGAAAATTGAGACCAGAGACAACAAGGAGTGTTAAGAAACATAAGTTAAAATGTCAATTTATTTTAATAAAAAGGGGATTTATACATTTTTAACTCACCTTTCTCCACTACAGCCTCCGAATTAAAGTTATAATGTTATGTTTTATATTGTAGTAGATCATAGAAATCATTAGTATACAGGCTTTGGAAAGGGTATTTTGGGAACTTACTGTAATCTAACGAGTATAAACCGTCTTGAGTATAACCGAGGCACCTAGTTTTAGGAAAAAAGGAAGAAAATACAGACTCGAGTATAAACCGAGGGGGTAGTATTTGCCACTTAAGATGTTTGGAAACTACAACTCCCAGCATGCTATATTGCTGGATTTGTAGTTTTCAAACATCTTAAGTGGCAAATACTTACAAATAAGAGTAAAACCTTCTTTATTTGTGCATATGTAGGTAGGAGGTAGGCTGACCGAGTATAACCTGAGGTAAGATTTTCAGGCTTTTTTTAAACCCTGAAAACCTCGTTTATACTCGAGTAATATACGGTAGAGTCGATCTACTTCAATTTTGTAATTACCTTGTTTTATTTAGATCACAGATCTAGTGTGATTCAGATCTAGTGTAGCTGGAACTGGGCATGGCAATTGGCACCATCTTTTCCACAAATTATTCAGATACAAGTACATTTTAGAAAACAGTCGACCAGCTTCCAAAGTTTAAAGGATAAGTACACTGTAAAAGCAATTTAAGTTTAATGTAATCTCAGCTTTAACTAATCATCCCACCCCCCTTTTTTTTCCCTGGTCCCTCCTGAGCATACCTGTGCTGCTATAAAGTTGCTGACATCTTGGATGTGCAGTGAAGACTGTTGATCCTCCCCTCCGAGCCTTTGCTGGCTCCCCCTTCTTCTGTAGCCTCCAAAATCTGTGATCGTGTGTAGAGATGGCCGAACTATATAATGTTCGGTCCATTTTCGAACTTTCGAACTTCAGAGAAAGTTCGAAAGTTTGAATTCTGACCTATTCAAGTCTATGGGGGACTTAATAGTTCGAAAAATCTGAGTGATTTACAGCTAAACTAACATGTAACTTACTGTAATGGCTGTGGCACTGGAAATGGTCTGGGACCATGTCACTATCTCCAAAACTGTTTAAACACTTCCAAATCAATGGTCAATTGTCAGTTTTTGTGCTACATTCACTACGATACAAGGATATCGAACGACGAATGAATCCTTCCTGTTACAAACGTCTTCCTAGGCTTAGCGACCGAGGTTGGAGTGATGATAAATGTAACGGAAAAAAATATATTAATGAAAACAAAAAAAAATCAAATATAAAAAACATAAAACACCCTTTCAAACAGGCCCGCTTTGAATGAGAGACCAGGGTTTGAATCTGGCTAGGTGCAGCTATACAAATGTTGGATTGTGTAATACTCTATGTAATAAATATGTAATTATGGTTTAATATGTTATTATATACTAGGTTATTATATGGTTATTATATTACTAGGGTATTATAATATAATACCATAATAACCTAGTAATATAGTCTAGTATATAATAACCATATGGAAAGCTAGTAATAAACAATATTAATTACTAGGGTCTTATAGGTTGTTATATTACTAGGTTATTATATGGTTATTATTTACTAGGTTATTAAAATAATCCCAAAATTGTATATCTGCCTCTAGCAGATTTGAACCCGTCTCTCATGTCAAGGCAGTGCTTTTAAACCACTACACTATCCAGCCACTTCAATTAGACTACCGTATAACTCGAAATAAGTCGATCCGAGGTATAAGTCGGGTACCTATTTTTAACCTAGAAAATGGAAAACATGACTGACTCGAGTATAATTCGAGGGTACAAAATGTGACCACTACTCGCCTTTATTTGCTGGGAGTTTGTAGTTTCAACATCTTCAGTGGCAAGAATTGGGCTTTCTGTATGGGACTACTGTTCCACTCCCATCCCCAGAGCAAACATACATGTTCAGAGAAGGCTAGAGGATTAGTGTAGTATGTTGCGTACACTAACCTCTTATCCTGTAAGCCGCATCTGCTCGCTCCGCTCCACTCCACTGCAGCCAGCTTCTGTATGGGACTACTGTTCCACCCCCATCCCCAGAGCAAACATACATGTTCAGAAGGCTAGAGATTAGTGTAGTATGTGCAGTACACTACACCTTTATCCTGTAAGCCAGCATCCGCTCGCCTCCGCTCCATTCCATTGCAGCCAGATTCGCTCGATCCGCTCCACTCCATTGCCAGCGCCGGAATTAACCGCGAGATTGACGTCACCCATCAGAACGAGGGAAGCAGAGCGTGCGGATGCGCTTACTGGATAACAAGTTAGTGCCTCGCGTATATCGAGGCTGGATTTTTAGGCGTTTTTTAAGCCTAAAAACCTCGACTTTCCTCGAGTATATACGGTACACTATATTCTAGAGTTAGTGAAGGCGGCCCATAAATTCGATAATTATCGAATTTACGATTGAAAGTCCGGAAACATCGAAAGTCCAAGAATTCAGGTCCGGGTATTTCGAGAAGTCCGAGTCCGTTCAAACTTATAAAGTCTGCTCGACTCGGCCTCGAGTTCTAGTCATCCCTAATCGTGTGGTCCACGAGCACACAACGTGACGTCAGCGTGTGCACGGACGCATGCGACATTCTGTACAGCACGTGGTGGCACAAATGACTTCACACGTGAACGCATCCATGCACGCGCTGATGCCATGCCAGTGCACTGTGAAGTCACGCACGCACGCGCACGGACCCACGATTGCAGCTTTTGGATTCTACAGAAGAAGAGGAAGCCAGCAAGTCTCGGAGGGGAGGAGCTCAACAGTCTTCACTGTACATCCAAGATTCAGCAACTTAACAGCAGCACAGGTGGCTCAGAGGGGACCTGGTAAAAGAAAGGGGGGGGATTATTTAAAGCTGCAGATACAATTAAACTAAATTGCCTGTACTTATCCTTTAATCCATCTGTCTTTCTTTACCTACTTCCCATCTGTCAGGTCTAACTTATGGAGGCCCTGCTCGCACCTCAATCCCAGTTGTACAATATTGGGAAACCCATATTACATGATCGACAGTTCGTCTATGAGCAAATTTTATAATTGTTGGCCGATTATTTTTATTATCGGCCCAATGGTATTTTTTTTGTTTTTTTTGGTTGATCAATCGTACTACAGGGATTTGTTAGTGTACGGCCTCTAACACCTCCACTTCCACATACACTAACAAATGGCTCCCGGCAACATAGGGCTTGTACAAAGTAAATCATAAAATCATTGTATAACCCTGCAGCCTGTAATTGTTTGTAGAGAGCATTATGGTATGGAAAACATTTCATGCCAGCACAATCTGTAAAATTTCACTAAAATAACAATTTTTACTTTTATAGTCCTACAACCCATGTTGTGATTGTTATTGCGTCATTTGTACGGTTATCCATTCCATGCCCCAGAGGAAACCTGTAACAAAACGAAAACTAGAATAAACTATAATCCGGAGACATCATGGAGTGCATCTGCGGTTTCATATCGCTATATAAACCTTTGCTGCTTACCATTAAGTTCTTAATTAAAAAAAAAAAAACATTATTTATGTTACGTGTGAGTATATGGAATGAGAGCCGTTGTAATAACATTTATAGCCAAACTCATGAAGAAAAAAAAAGGGGAATAAAGTCATAGTCCAGGGCGCTTTCCTAGATTGTAAAAATATTGGTGCAGCTACTGTAACACACGTTCATTCTTATATTTTTTATGGAAAATATTCCTTGGGTGTCCTCATTATAGCCTTTTTAAAATACTACATATCCCCACGACAGAACGCATGAAAGAACATGTTCAAGCATGTTTGGTTTGCAAGAAAAATGATTTTTTAACCTGCAATTCCTCTGACTATGCAGGAAAAGAATATCCGTATGCCCAACACCTAAACATGTGTTCTATTCTAGATTTCATTTTCCATGCTGGGTTTTTGCTTTACTTTTGGCACAATAGAATTGAATTTTATTTAGATGTCTTTCTACAAAGACACATTCTTACATTTTAAATCAACACTCCGTTGCATTTCTTTTGGATGCACTAATGTTACTGTAGCATTTTACTTTTATTTGTTGTGAATGCTTTTTTACAAACAGTGCTGACCGTATTACATTACATACCACATTAGATTATGCAAGAACTTTTCTTTTTTCAGAGCTACCTTTTAAAAATGTCATTTTTAAATAGTCCAAGGTTCAGTAGGGTCAATTAAACAGAAAACAACAAAAAAGACAAAAATAGCCTGCATCTTCAAATGGTACACACAAGCGAAAAATTCATTAACCCCAATGAGCTTTCTTATTCATACATAGAAGCTGTTGCCTCACAATACTGATAAAGAATGTTCAATAATACGATTTATGTTGAATACAAGCAAGATTAGAATAGGAATAGTGTATCTTGCTAAAAAGCCTCAACATAACTTTAAAATAATTTAAGGTAAACTGGTGCAGAAATTGCCTTGATATCTAAATTAAGCATATTTTTTCAATGTCACGTTTGTTTTCTGAGAGACTATTTATTATCTTAACACCACTCAGATGCCATTTTCCATCTAAACTTTATTGTAGTACCATATACCACTTCTGTTAAACTGATCACATGGAAAAAACCGACACAAGCCTAACATTTGTCATATGTTTAAAGGGCATGTCCACCCCATTTAAAGATAAGTAAACTGAAAAAAACAAATACAGTTTAAATGGTAGTCTGAATCCCTACTAACCTTCCCCCCCCCCTTATTTATTTTTTTTTAGGTCCCTTCAGAGCCTACCTGAGCCCTTGGAAAGTGCTGCCATCTTGGAACCTTATGAAGTCCGGTAACACTATGCCCCCCCCCCGAGAGCTTCTGACTTTGTTTCCAACTTGTGTCCAAATATTTCTGTGCAATGCGCGCGCCACCCAGCACGCGCGCGAGTGACGTCATCACGCCGTCATGTTTAGATTAGCGCGCACAGCGTGATGACTCACGCGAGGCGCCGCATGCACATCAAACTGGCACAGAATATTTGGACACAAGTTGGGACGAGGTCCAGAACTCTCATTCTGTTTCAGATGGCCAGCACTTTCCAGGTAGGCTCTGAAGGGGCCTAAAAAAAAAGGGGGGGGAGGTTAGTTAGGGATTTTTAGCTACCATTTAAACTGTATTTGTTTTTTCAGTATACTTATCCTTAATAATTTTTGTTATATAGTAGCTCTCGCTCCCCCAGCCCCAACCGCTATATACATTTTCCAGAGACTCCCCAGAACTCCACTTACCTTCCCTCTTTCTCCAGTGTACTGTCCCGGCCCTCTGCTTGCATGAAACGCAAGCAAGGGCCGGATTGGAAGCCTCATCCCTGATTGGCTGAGAGCAGCTAATCAGGACAACGGCTGCTGGCTGCACAGAATGGCAGGGGAGAGAGGTAAGGTAAGTAGAGTTTGGGGGTCTCTCGGATAATCTATTATTACAAACCTAGGGGGAGGGAGAGCAAAACGGGTGGGGAGGGAGGGAAGGGAGGGGCTCACTGCGCAGGCAAAATTCTCCCGGAGGAGTGACTGGAGGCAGAGTCCTATTGGACTCTGCTAGGCTCCTGGTGGCCCGATTTTTGGAGGGGCATAGCATGGCAACCATTTTGGAGCAGGGATAAGTATTTAAGGATTTTTATGCACTACAGTGTGGGCCAGTTAGTGGTGTTAAATTATAGTTTTGGGGGTGGACATGCCCTTTAAACCTCTTTTCAGACTATTTAAAAGTTAAATGAAAAGTGTCTAAGCTTTTAAAAAGCCAAATAATGATGTCTCAAACACATAAAACCACTAATCATATTTAGTAATATTACCACTGGAAAGGAGAATCCAGCTACAGTGTCTCTTCTTTGTGCCTTTTTGAGACAACCAGTCATAGATACACTACTACTCGTGGGTCTTGTAACTAGCTCAGGTAATGCTTTGAAAGCCTAATAGTTTGACGTGGCATTCTGCATAAAGGGCTGCCATGAAAACATGAAATACACCAGATATCTAATTTCCCATAATGTTTAATTTTCTACTAGAAAGGGAGCTTTAGCCAAGTCCCATTCTCATTTGATTCACATATCTGAGCTCTCCATTATGGAGACCAGTTGTGCATACTTTTGCACTTATCAGGATCAATAAGCTGAAATTGTTCTACAAAGTGCTCTGGTTCTGCACTGATGTACAGTAATGCTTAGAAGCCCAACAATGATTTGTACTTACTAACGATTTGCTATAGAATATGAAATTAATTTTGGAACTTATTTGCCTTTTTGAAATATACAAAGCTTCTTGGGCCTATTTCAGCTTTCAGTTAAGTACCCAGGGTTGTAGAGAGCGGTTTAGGACCTCATCTTGGGTACTATTATAGATAGAATAGAAAATATAGAAATAGAAAAGAAGGGAGCAAAGGGGGTGGTGAGTATAATTGTCCTTTAACAGATTACAACCCTATAAAATATTCTTTCAAACATACATTCTTTCAAAACATACTATAGCATTGGAGATTTACATATTCTATTATCAGAAAAAATATATTCATTGAATACCCCGAGGTCTACAGAGATTACTGTTTTAACATTATCCACCACTAACCATAATTCATTATAACTCATCATCACTCAGTGTGACATGCCACTATAATATATTTGCAAGAGATTTACTAAACACCATTACTACTAAACACCATTATCTCCAACTGCCTACACCAAGGCAGATCACATGCTACCTCTACCCGTCACAGCAACCTCCGGAACAACTGCCAAGGCAGGAACGCCTGATGGACTGCGTCTTCTAGTTTTGCCACTGCAGCTTGTTGCCCATCCTAACCAGTCCTGCCTTATATACCCCTTTCTCTTCTTTGTTTGTAACTTAGTAACCCTTTCCCCCAGGGTCACCATCATGGGGCAAAGGGGGGGTACTCCTGTATGAGGCCCGGACTTGCCAGGGGCACAGAGAGTGAGAGACCCCCCCCCCTGGCAATCTGCATTCAGGAGCTCCAGATGGAAGAAAAAAGGGGCCATGTGCTTCCTGGATTTCCTTGTGTATGCTGGAAGGCCCCATGATGCAGTCAGTGGCTTAACTGCCCCTTGCCTAATTTGAAGCTCCTCTGTGCTGTGATACTTCATAGCAGAGCAAGAGGGACTAACTGTAAGAATATACTAATCGATTTCTGCTTGTAGAGTCATGGGGGAGCATGTTACCCCTCTGTCTCACTGCTGTTTACAGGTACTGACAGTGACTGCTAACGTCCTCTTGGGGGATGCTGGTACCAGTACTTACCTATATAGCAGTGATGGTAACCCTTGTAACTTCAGATGTTAAAAAACTACAACTCCCAGTATGCCTTGGTTGCTTCTGATACAAGCATGCTGGGAGTTGTAGTTTCAAAACATTTGGTGTTTCCAAGGTTTGACCCCAGCAGAGAAAATTTAGCAGTCACTGTCAGTGTGATTAAGAGCCCTCCAGTTCTTAATCAGTGTTAGTCACCCTCCAATTTATAAACCAGTGTTAGTCATCCTCCAGTTATTAGCCAGTGTAGTCAGCCTCCAGTTATATAGCCAGTGTAGTTAGCCCTCCAGTTTATTAGCCAGTTTAGTAAACCCTGAGTTCATTAGCCCTGGTTTCAGCCCTCCAGTTCATTACCAGTGTTAGTCAGCCCTCCAGTTCATTAAGCAGTAGTTCCAGCCCTCCAGTTCATTAACCAGTGTTAGTCAGCCCTCCTTTCATTAGCCAGTGTTAGTCAGTCCCGCTCCAGATCATAGCCAGTGGTATAGCCTCTATTTAATTGAAGAACAGGATGTAAGACATAGCTGCTCTTTACCTCCTGTTCTTCAATATGACAAAAACAGAATAGTTCACTTTTCTCATGAGTACATTATTGCAAGCCTTATTGCTGCTGTAAATAACACATCTTCTAAAAATAATTTTGGAAATATCTAGTCCACATTTATATTTGTTTTCATTGGCCTTGTGATATACAGATGAATTGTCAGAATGAGCACACGGTTTAGACCTGGGTGAATATAAAGACATGATAATCCGACATGAATGAATTTAAAAAACAGATGCAATAAAGCTATAGCTTGTGTGCAATCCTTTTAGCATGACTTTAACACTGGTCACTTTTATTGCATCAGTTGTGTCTCTGCATTACAAAAACGTTTGAAAAATGTTAATTCTTTGGGTTAGCATTTTTTTAATAAAACATTTGCAGTGTGCGTCTCATTGGCATCATTCTGTTTACCACAAGGGGAATCTGAAGATTTCACCAGCTAATAACCTTTGCATCTTAAACCATTGAATCTTCTTTGTTTCTTATTTGCGTATACTCAGCAGCATCAGAATCCCTTTCCTTGGGTCATGCCTCCTGGTCTATATGTGTTATTAAAAAATTGATTACTCTGAAAGTTTTGAGCACCAGACCTTACTTAAATTTATTCTGTCAGTTGGCTTACATAATACTAACACACTCAGACAACTAAGACACTTTTTTTTTTTAATAATCATTAAAGGGCATGCCCCCCCCTTTTTTAAATTGCAGAAACTCCCCCGATTATTACTTACTTTACACTCTCTTACCTCCAGCGTACTGTCCACCTCTCTGCGCCTCTTCTGCTTGCTAGCATGAAACTGCAAGCTGGCCCGGACCGGCAGCCACGTCTATGATTGGGCTGAGGGCAGCCAATCATGGACGCGGGCCAGGCAGTGAAGAACGCCGTGGGAGAGAGTAAGTAAGTAATGATCGGGGGATTTTCTGCACATATTAATATAGCGGTTGGGGCTGGGGGAGGAAGCCTACAGTACCCCAAAGGGGTTTTACACTAGGGGACGGAGAGGAAAATGGTAGGGAAGAGGAGGGCTGCTCTGAGCAAGCCAAAACTCTTAGAGGACCCTCAGAGGCAGAACAATTTCCTTCCCTGCGTACTCCTGGTGGCCATTTCATGGGAATTTTACAGGGACCATTACAGAGAACCATTTGGAGCAGGGATGTAAGGTAGGATTTTTTCACACTACACGTGCCAACGTGGGTTGAATTCTAGTTTTGGGGGTGGACATGCCCTTTAATTCTGCTTCCGCAATAGATTTTATACTTACACAGCTCCGCAATCCACCGCCACTTTCTGTCTCTCCTCCACTGTGGCTGTGTGCATTTTCCATTACTTTTGGAATGGCAGTCAGTGATTGGCCAGACATCTCGTCACGGCCGACACTGACTGCCTTACCCATAAGTGAAGAGCAGATTGCAGAGCTGCGGCGGTGATCGCAGAGGCTTGTAAGTATAAAATCTCTGCTGGAAGTAAATTATTGATTAAAACAAAACAAGTCCAGTTTGTGTGTTTTTTGACAACATATGTATTTTTGTTCAGAGGGTTGGACAGTCCCTTTAAGACCCTAAGCAGCCTAAGACTTGGCTATTGTCCTTACCTCACATATACAACAATACATTTTATTGCCATGGAATTCGTTTTTTTTGTTGTGAAATATTCAGTGGTTTGTTTTTGTTTTTATTTATAATAATTTATTTAAAAAAAAAACAGCGCCTGGAATTCTTCATGTATATACGAAAGCATGATACCATCACGTAGCTGAAGGTGTGTAGCTTCCAAAAATATATAGTTTGTGGGGGGTATTTCCAAGTTGATTAGGCTGTTCAAATTACAGAACACTTGGATTTTTTTCTTGTAATTGGACTTGTGCATGCGTCCAAGGTTTTAGCTAAGTGGTGGTGCAACCCGCTGAGATATATCTTATTGTTACAACCGCACCCTTAGGAGGAGTTGATCATAAAGACCGTTTAAGATTCATGTGACATATAGGGAGGATTTCCGTTTAGTGGGAGGGTGTTTTTTATTACGTTGCGCGGAGTGGAGTATTGGGAAATGTAGGAATTTCATTTCAACAAATTGAGTCCGTTAGGTTTGTGTTTTATTCAACAAAAATCGGGTCCTAACAAACGCAATGGAGTTCGTAAGGTGGGGGCATAAGACAGATGAACGGAGACTGGACTTCTATAACAGATAAGTAGTAATCACGAGGATGATCAGGGTAGGAGTACGGAAAGAAGAGGACCGGGGGGAAAGGACGTTGCAGTCCTGAAGTGTGTAGGCTTCAAAAATATGATGAGTTTTTGGGTGTTTGGGTCTTGGAAAAAGTGTGCCCAAGGTTGATGTGCAGGGGCGGTGGTACAAAATTGGACGAGTAACCGCTGGTTGATTTTTTTGGTCGTTGTAATGGTTGTGACTGTGTGCGAGGTGAAGCTCCGAATTAAATGAAATCTAGTATATAATGCCACTTCTCTGTGGGGTGGGGCACCGCACGACATATGGCATGAAGCATAAATTTATGGGCAGTGAAAGTGATTGTGGGAGATGACCTTTAGTGGGTGGGTAAAAAAAGTGTGGGGTTTTTGCTATTTACAAAAAGGGTTTAGGTCCTGAGTATTTCAACCCTGTGTGAATCACGCTTATTGGGGGGTTTATTATTTCACAAAAAGGCCTCGTAAAAACAGGGACTGAAAAAAAAGAAAGAGAATCGTTAATGGGATCGTGGGTCTAAAGGACAGAAAATATCGTCATTATGGAATAAATGAAATGGCAGGGGTAGGCAGTCGGAAGGAAGGGTACGTTAGTCGTGAGGTGATTCAGGGTTCGCAAAAAAATGGGAAAAAAAGGGGGGGGGGAAGGGGGGAGTAGGAAGTCGAATTTGGTAGGTGGGCGGACATTGGTCCATGTTAAAGTCGAAGGGGGACTGATATTGCCGCTTATAAAAGTGTAAGGCTGGTTCGAAAAATACGGGAGCAGGGGTTTGAGTAATCTTTGCTTGTAGAGGTTGCATTTAAGTAGCAATGGGGAGGCGTCCCATTGGGGGTGAAGGCGTAGTAGGTGGATGTGGGGCCACGGTCTCTGAATATTGCATCCAAGCACTCGTGAGGTTGCGAGTAACGGGTTGTGGGGTAATTCAGAAAGAAAACATATTGGGTGGAGATTGGACATACTTTATTGGGGGGTGTTTAGATTTTGGTGGGTAGGTGTTGCATTATCCAAGTTTTGGGCGTGTAATGGTGTAAAGTACGAAGAGCACTTTGAGGATTGTTAATTTTCTTGGTAATTCCGCACTTGGTGATGGGGTGTCACCTTTGAGCGTAGGTATGGAATAGGCATGTCCCTGTTATCGCATCCCCGCATATTAAGTCATAGCCGTTTGAGTTTTGACAAATATTGTGTCCAGGATTGCTATAATAATGACAGAATTGGTAATTTTTACATGACAGTGGAAAGCAAGGGTTTGGCCATGAGTTAACTTTGAATAATTGGTAGTATTTTTATAATATTTTCCTGAGAAAAATCTGTAAAAAGTGCGATTTATCCAGACATGAACTGCGGCCGCCAAAGACACCATTGGGTAGGGATATGGCAGAAAGGGAATCGACAGCTCATGGTAGTGGGGGTGGGCAGGAAAGGGGGTGTGTGGAGGAGAATTGCGAAAAAACAATGTAGGAGGGAGCAATGTCGTTTTGGGGGGGGGTCAGTTTGGGGGGCGGAATAAGAAATATGGGAACGGGTAATGTTTATTCTGCAGTCAGTGACAAAACGTATGCAGGTAAAAAATTGGGGCCATTGTCATTGGCTCACCTGTTGGTGGCATATTGATTGGCCAACGTGAAATGAGCCGGTGGTTGGGTAAGGCCCATACAATAGGGTGGGCATAAGCCAAGTTTGATTCCGGACATATTGGTGGGGAGTTGCATAATCTGTGGGTAGGCATTTTTATTTTACATTACTTGTGGGATTAAAGATGGTGATCGATGATTTCTACGTGGTTGAGAGTGTTGTTGTGTTATTTGCAAATTTTTTGTAAATCTTGCTAAAAACTGTGAACATTTACGAGAAGACACTAAAGGGCGCCCACACCAAGGTTATGGTGTACGAGGAACAAACTACAAGTATTCGGAGATAAACGGTGTGAGGAGGATTGCGAAAATATAAATAGTGGAGTTTGTGAGTTGGTTAAATTAAGGTAAGGGCAAAATTGGCAGAGGAGCAATGTGTCAATTCAGCTTTGACCATGAGACTAAATTTTGTGAACTGTTTCTGAGGGCCATATGTGGCGGGCAATTGTGTGTTTACACTTTGTGTCTTTGGCTTCCACGAATCGCCCCGTAAGTGTAACCACACATAGGGGGGCAAGGAGAGCCGTTGGTGTGTCAGGGACGTTTGGGAGAAAGGGTTGATTAAATGTTAGTAGCTTTGTTTATTTCATTCCATGGATAGTGGTTTGACATTATTTCTACCTTTATGAGAGGTTGTGTGGTTTTTCTTTTATAAGGTCAGGGGGACAACTGCGAATAGTTCTCTACGAGGAACTGAGCGCGCCCAAGACACCAAATTCATGGGAGGGTATGGTCATGAGAACAAACTACGCTGAAAGCGTTGGGCTACGTAGGTGCTTGAAGTAAGTATGGTGGGGGGGGGGAGGAATTAAGCGGATGAATAATGATAGTGTTTTGGTTGAGAGGGGGTATTGTCCGCAGTTAAGAGTGGGGGTTGTATCACAGAGGTTGGGTGAAGAAAACTACTAATGTAAAAATGCATGATGGTATAATTGGTGTCAGCTCAAACGTGCACAGTTGAAATGTTAAAATAATACAATGTTTGACTAGGTCGCTGGTCCGGGGGCACGGGGTCCGTGTGTGTAACCGGGAGACAGCATAAGGTAAAAATGTGCAAGTGGGAGAGGGGCGTTTGTATTGACAGGACGCGTGAAAAGGGGTTAGGAGATTGATATTTGGTAAGAAAGTATTTTATTTAATGTACTGGGGGTGCTTGTGTGATTGGTAACTTGTTGAAATGTTAGTTATTTCTCTATTTTTACCAGAAAATTGTTGTAGGAAATAAAGGGCGTAAAAACTTCTACGAAGATAGAAGCTAGACGCCCACACCAATTGATAAGGGGTGATGAAAATGAACGGAACTAAGAAGGGAGCTGAGACATAGCTTCAGTAGTGTGTGGGTGGGTTAGGATATCGTGGGAATATATAGTTTGTGTGGGGTATTTCTGAGTTTATCAGGGTGTTTTGTGGAAAAAACTGCAGACTGTCCAAATTCGGAGTTGGTCAAATATTTTCGCTGTTTCTGAGCCATCTGTGCATTGTCTCACTTTGTGGCTTTTCGCTTCCACGTCCGCGTGTGTACCACACTATGGCATACTGTTTGATTCAGGACATTGGGAGATTGATATTTAGTAACTTTTTTTAGATTCCATGAGGTTTTGGCATGTATTCTACCTTTGAAGTTGTTTTTTTGTTCATTTTTTCAGAAAGTGCGAACTTCTACGAGAACTGCGCCCACACCATGATGGTATGAATGAACGAAACTACAGTGCTACATAGCTGAAGGTGTGTAGATTTCAGTAATATATAGTTTGTGGGGGATATTTCTGAGTTACGGGGGTTTTTTGTGAAAAAACTACTGCAGACTGTCCAAATTCGGAGTTGGCTAAATATTTTGCTGTTTCTGAGCCATCGTGCATTGTCTCACTTTGTGGCTTTTCGCTTCCACGCCACGTGTGGACCACACATATGGCAGTACCGTTTGATCGAACATTTGGGGAGATTGATATTCAGTAACTTTTTTTAGATTTCATGAGGTTTTAGCATGATTTTTACCTTGTGAAGTTGTTGTGTTCATTTTTGCGAAAAGTGCAAAATTCTACGAAGAACTACTGCGCCCACACCATGATGGTATGAATGAACACATCTACAGTGCTACTAGCTGAAGGTTGGTGAATTTTCAGGAATATATAGGTTGTGGGGGTTGATTCTGAGTTACGGGGGGTGTTTTGTGGAAAAAACTGCAGACTGTCCCATTCGGAGTTGGCTAAATATTTTCGTGTTTCTGAGCCATCGTGCATTGTCTCACTTTGTGGCTTTTCGCTTCCACGTCCGCGTGTGTACCACACATATGGCATACCGTTTGATTCAGACATGGGAGATTGATATTTGTACTTTTTTTTAGATTTCATGAGGTTTTAGCATGATTTTTACCTTTTTGAAGTTTTTTTTTTTTCATTTTTTTCAGAAAAGTGCGAATTTCTACGAAGAACTGCGCGCCCACACCATTATGGTTGAATGAGAAACGAACTACAGTGCACATAGCTGAAGGTGTTAGATTTCAGGAATATAGTTTGTGGGGTTTCTTCTGAGTTTACGGGGGTGTTTTGTGGAAAAAACTGCAGACTGTCCAAATTCGGAGTTGGCTAAATATTTTCGCCGTTTCTGAGCCATCGTGCATTTGTCCACTTGTGGCTTTTCGCTTCCACGTCTGCATGTGTAACCACACATATGGCATACTGTTTGATTCAGGACATTTGGGAGATTGATATTTGGTAACTTTTTTTACATTCCATGGGGTTTTTGGCATGATTTCTACCTTTTGAACGTTGTTTGATGTTATATTTTTTGAAAATCTGGTAAAAGTGCAAAATTTTCTACGAAAAACTGCGCCCACCACCATTGATGATATGAATGAGAAGAAATACAGCGTTACATAGCTGAAGGTGTGTAGATTTCAGGAATATTATCGTTTGTGGGGGGTATTCTGAGTTGGGGGGGTGTTTTGTGGAAAAACTGCAGACTGTTCAAATACAAAACTGGCAAATTTTTTTTTGCTGCTACTGACATTTGCACTGGTCACGCTCTGGGTTTTAGTTGGTAGCCATGTCTCTGGATAGATCACCCATGAATGTGGCACATGACTGTTTTATTCTGGAGGAGTTAGGCTTTCATATTGAGATGCGTTTGAACTTTCCTCCACAGTTTTAGCTGAAATTCGCATTTTGATTTGTCTCTGATTTTACAGTTGAGGAAAAAAGGAAAATGTGAGAACAAAAGTAACTTACAATTGACGAAGAGACTGCGTCCGGTATCTGCATTGATCGAAACTAACCTCACTCGTAAAATCCTGTGGGTGTGTAGTTTCTAAAAATATCTCATTAGTGGGGATATTTAGATAATTTGGAAGATCTTCTATGTTTAACTGTCAGTAGTGGTTATACATTTTAATTTGGTGTAATATTCTGAAGGTTCGCTTTAGTTTGGGGGGGTTCCTGTACAGGAAAAGTGGGGTACCTAACTATATCTGTATCGTTGTTACCTCGGGAGTATCTGAGCTTTTAGAAACAGTAAGATTTTTGTGCGTAACCTTAAGATAACTATAAGTAAAAATGGGAAAAATCATGAAAATTGCAAATTTTCATTTTTTTTACAAATTTTACCCATAATTCCAGTAAAATTTCAGAAAAGTTACAAAATTTTGTTACCATGTTAAAGTACACTTTGTGCTGAAAAAAACATGTATAGTATTATTCCTGAATTTACGGCAAGGTTTCCTACTGTAAAATTAGTCTTAAAGCGATTAAGGGACAAAATCCTGAAAATTCTTCTGGCAGTTAACGAAAAAAAAAATGAAAATCTCTGGCAGTGAAGGGTTAAACAAGTATGCTTATTTGGATAAAAATTCCTACAGTTCCCTTTTTTCTGCTGGATGGATATCTTAATTGGTGTGCCGGCAGCAAAGGATCCTCACTGGATTATGTATATATTGGGACTGAACTTAAACAGACTCCTGTGGATATTCTCTTCCCTTGATATGGACATATGAACAGTGTATATATTTAACATGTAGCCTATAAAGTTGGAGGATTTGTCGCTGGTTTGTATGTGACAGTTTTTACCAGTCATATGCGCTATTTACGACCAATTCGGTCCCAAAATTATATAAATTAGTTGAACTTACCTGTTTATCTATTTCTGACCAATGTGCTATCTAACCACTTTTCGGACTATATATTTGTGGGTATTGGTGTACCATTTATCGCTATGCGATCTGTATATAAAGTGTTAATGTTGCTTGTCATTTGGGGATGAATTTGATAGGTTCTTAATACTGTCACAAGCCCGCCCCCCTCTGCAGTTCTAACTCTCGCGAGATTCTGACACGATCACGCATGCTATACAACCACATTAGCAACGTGATTGTAGCTAATTAATGACGTCATCCAGGCGCGCGATTATGGGAGGGGCTAGTTTGGGTTTTTAAATCGACAGAAGGCGACTGTAGAATCACGCTGAAGAAGCTCCCAGCACTGGCGTCAGAGCGAAACGTGTTCGGTGAACGCCTCTGTTTGCATTATCTATCCCTCCAGACCGGTATAAGTATACCTTTATCTAAATGTATTTGTGATTTATCAGTTGATTCATTATGCACTTTTGTTACATTCCACTCTATATAATACTCAGTGTTTATACTCCATGAGGGTTAGATATGCAGTTTTTAATTGTTTTTAATTTGTGTCCCCATCATTGTATTTAAATAAAGGATTGTTTTATATATTCACTAGACAGTGTTGCAGTCTACTTTTCTTTTCTCTATTCTGATTTATGGTAAGGTGAGTATAGTTGTCCTTTAATAAAATAATGTAAACAATATTCAAATATGATTTAAAAAAAATTGCCACTAGGAATTAACAGGAAAATAAAAAAACAATTTGTCTAACAGAGTTAGATAATTTTTGGATGAAATCCTATTCTTTTAGTCAAGTAATTACACTTACTGTTGTACGGGTGTTGCCACTGGTTTCAACCATGAAATTACTTTGTACATCATTTAATTTTACAGCTTTAATAAGTTTCAATAAGATGTAATTTCTTTCTACTTTTTTCCATCTTTAACGTTCAGTCTGATAGATATATTATATTCTTATCTAATCATATATTTAAAGTACAGTTTTTGTAAAAATCTATTTTATGTAGACACATTTGTCATATTTATGTCTGTCTTGACACTCTCTCTCTATTATCTATGTAATCTTTGTGTCAGTCTTTCTCTAAACAGTCATTTGTAATATGTTTATGATTAAACAAATATCCTGGTAAAAAGATCTTAATATATCATAGTCTAAAAAATGTATATGCATGAAAAATGTTAAGATTGAATTAAAATTGTTTACCTGTTTAGCAGATTGCCTTACATATAATTAGTGACCCTGTAATTTATTTACTGTAAAAACATTGTTTTAATAATAAATTTTATTGGCACTATGTAAAAACTAATTGTTCATTTCACTTAACTTGGGTATTATAAATTCTGTTTAACAGCAGACACATATAGATTAGCTGTTAATCCCGGCTCACCTTGGCTGGTGTAGAACCTATTGTAAAAAATCACTGGTTACTTTAAATATCTATGGTATGTGTGAACAAACGTAAAATAAAACAGTCCAGCCCTCTGGATTTGCAAAATAACAATTGACTGTAAAATACTTCAATGTTGCCTTTTGTTGCACTTTTTTAATTGATTTCCACCTTTTATCTGTCTTTCATTGCATTCTAGATATGGTGAAAACATAGAAAGATTATGTAATGATGGGGGGTTTAAAAGAGGGGCAAATGTCAACAACAATTGCACAGGTCAGTAACCTGCAATATTATGCCATTAAACATATGGCCTACCAACTGCTGGAGTGGGAGATAACATCCTTGTGGACCATTAATTGTTCTACATGATGGAATGTGTGAATATCTAAATTAATATATAGTTATTAAACTATCCAAAACAGATGATCTGTCTAGAAGCATTTAAGATCTTAACACTCTCTGGAAATTGAGCATTTAGGTCAACACAGTCACTGCCAATGGTTTGCCCCGACAGGTTAACAACACTGCACAAGGTATAAAGGTACAAGCACCGGTGTGCACAAAACTTAATTCATATTCATTGCAATTGGAATTTTCTTTGCAGTAAAATGTATTCTAATGTTGTATGTCATCATATGCCTTCCAAAATAATGGCAGCACATCATATTGTATAGTACGAGTCCTTGTTCTACCACCTTTCTTAATTTTTTAATACTATTAAATAGAGATCTACTAACCTCGCGAGTTTTGTTACAACAGTGATTACGTAAAACTTGAAGTTCTGAAAATCCGGTACAAACCAAATTAAATCAGAATTTTTCAATTCCAATTTTCGAAAATTCCAAAATGGCAGGTTTTTAAACACAATTTTACATTTTCTAATATTTTGGGACTACTAAAAAACTAAAAAAACTGCACTACTACAAAAATTGGGCTTTGTTTGATTTTCTTAGCAATAGCCTTTTTTATATTCAGATGAAAATAAGGATTGTTTGACAGTTTGAAAATAAGGATTGTTTGTACTGTTAAGAACGATGTGTGCAGGACTGAGTGTGCAGTAAGCAGACTAATCTTTCTTCTTCCAGTTAAAGGGGTTGTCTGACTTCTATATTCTAGTATTGTACCTGTTGTAATCACAAACAGGCTGTGAAAGGGTTAATAAGTGTTTGTTTTTTTTCCCTCTCTTTCTGGCTCTTGCACTAATTGGTGTGGGGGTTGGGGCCTATTAGTTAAATAGGATTCACAGTTGTTGGGCCTGTGGTTTGGACCTAACAAAAGGAAGTTTCCTGTGAGTGTAACGAACTTGTGAGTGCCCCTTTCTCTTAAGGACCTTGCTCTCAAGGACATATAAAAAGAAGGACATTGAAACAAGAAGGGCAATTAAACAAGGTTTGTGCATCACTGTGTTGGTGTGGTGTATTAGAAGGGACAGTTTTGTCAGTACCATGCAATGTGCATCGTGCCACATGTATAGGAACCTGGAGCAGACGTTCCAGGGAACCTATGTCTGTGTCAGGTGTGAGTGGGTTGCCCGTTTGGAAGCTGAGGTGGAGAGTCTAAGGGGGCAGCTTGCAGCGTTGCAGGGATTGGCAGAACTGGGGGGTCAGCAGGCACTGGCTGGGGCCAGTATAGAGGTGGGTGGAAGAGGGACAAGAAAGGATGAGGAAGGAAGTAGTTTTGTTAGGGTTACTAGGGGAAGTGGGGGACGGAAGAGTAGGGGGGCTTCTTCCCAGATTGTCCATCCCAACAGATTTGCCGCCTTAGGTAATGAAGTGGAGGAGGACACCTCGGAATTAGCATGTATGGAGGGGGCTAGTCCCTTGAGCACCCAGGGGACTGCCATCTCTGATACAAGGGAGGAGGAACGAAGGGTCAGGAATGCAAGGCAGGTGGTAGTGGTAGGGGACTCCATTATAAGGAAGGTAGATAGGGTAATCTGCCGCCAAGACCCTACATGCCGAACTGTGTGTTGCCTGCCTGGTGCTAGGGTTCGGCATGTGGTGGATCGTGTAGACAGATTATTGGGTGGGGCCGGGTGTGACCCGGCGGTCTTGGTTTACATTGGTGCCAATGACAAAGTTAGAGGTGAGGTCCTTAAACATGATTTCCGAGAACTAGGGGCCAAGATAAAAGCAAGGACCTCCAGGGTAGTGTTTTCAGAAATACTACCGCAGCCACGTGCTAAGCCAGGGAGACAGCGGTGAGCTTAGGAGCATTAATGCGTGGCTAAGAGAGTGTTGTAAGGAAGAAGGGTTTGGGTTTATTGAGAACTGGGCAGACTTTGCTGTCGGCTACAGGCTCTTTAGTAGGGATGGGTTGCACCTCACTGATGGTGGTGCAGCTGTTTTAGGGGAGAAGAGGGCTAGAGGGTTGGAGGAGATTTTAAAGTAGGTCTTGTGCTACTTATACTATAAATGGCTCTGTGTTAAGTGAATCCCTGCTGGAAAGAGATCTTTGAGTTTTGAACTTAAAGGAAGCAAGCAGTGCCAGGCAGCAACAGCCAGAGCCAGCATGGTATTGTCTTGTATAAAGAGAGGTATGGATTCAAGGGAGGAAAATGTAATTCTCCCTCTTTACAAAGCATTGGTAAGGCCTCATTTGGAATATGCAGTGCAATTTTGGAATCCTGTGTACAAAAAGGACATCTTAGAAATGGAAAGGGTTCAGAGAAGGGCAACTAAATTAATAAGGGGATTGGGGGAGCTTGATATGAGAGAAGACTGGAAAAGTTACAATTATGTACGCTGAGAAAAGGCGCTTGCGTGGGGATATGATTACTGTGTATAAATACATTAACAGCCATACAATAAACTATCTGGGGCATTGTTCACCATAGAACATGTCAAAGGACACGAGGACATCCCTTAAGACTTGAGAGAAAAAAGGTTTAGGCTTCACTCGAAGGGTTTTTCACTGTGAGAACAGTAAAGCTATGGAACTGTTCTTCCAGTGGACGTTGTAATGGCAGGTTCATTGGTCAGTTAAAAAAAAAGCTGGATGAGTTTCTGCAAACAAGGAATGTTGGCAATTTACTGGTATTGATACATAAAGTAGAGTTGATCCAGGAAATTTCCGATTGCCACTTGGAGTCAGGAAGGATTTTTTCCCCCTCCATAAATTTGGTGGGGGTTTTTTGCCTTCCTCTGGATCAACAGTTAGGCAGGAAATAGGATATGCTAGATGGGTTGGACTGATGGACGTATGTCTTTATTCAACCTCAAATACTATACTATTATTTTGTTGGCCTGATTTTTACATGATCTGCTTGCTTCCCATACTTATAAATAAATAAATTATTTGAATTACGCTGCTTACTTGAGTGCCCTAAAAGCATATTTTATCATTACCCATGTTAGCACTAACTTTTGATTACAACACAGAGGCTTTGCCTCATTAAGGTGAGGGACCACACTGCAACGCACGGAATCGCGCACAAAATCGCGAGCGTATTGCACGCGATTGTGTGCGCGATTCTTGCGCTTTCGCGCTCGCGTTCCAGTTTTGCGCATGCGTTTTCGCCTTTTCACGTTATGGAACGCATGCGTTAACGCACCAAAAATGGTGAACGCATGCGTTACCATAACGCGAACGGACGCGCAATCGCATCGCATCGGAAATCGCGGGAATTTTTGCGTTCCCGGATTCCATTTTAGCGAAATTGCGGCGCAAACGCGAGCGCGAAACGCGGGCGCAAACGCGTGTAAAACGCGCTAGTGTGGCCTACCCTAAGTCTACTTTGTTGACCTACAATCATTTGACTTTAAAGAACACAGGAAGAGGAATGTCTGGTACAAAGCTTGATTGTTTAAGCCAGTTTTACTTGATTCCTTTAATCATCAAATAATCTTTTATAGTATATATGTGGGTTATTCAATAAAAGTTCTTATAATTTAAAATGGTGCTAATTTTGCCCAACCAATCAGATCTTAGTTTTAAATTTTAAAATAGATTTGATTGGTTGGGACAAAATTAGCTCCATTTTAAGCCATAAGAACTTTTATTGAATCTCCCTGTAATATTATTACTAGCATTGAATTAGTTAGAGATGACACAAAACATGCACAAACATGCAGATTATTTTGCAAACTAGAAAAGGGAATGGGGCATACAGAGATATTCACTTTATCTCTCTTATCTCAGTACGCTTACATTTCTGAATAATGAGTTAAGTCAACAAACTTGTGAATAATCTTAAAAGAAAACATAGTAAAAAGTCCAACAATACAAATTCATTGGCCCTACAGGAGAAGGTCATTTATAATATGAAACTTATCCATTCAATTAGTATAGATGAGCATATTACCTTGAAAAGACATTAAAAACAGCTCCCATTACATTTGTGGCTCATCCTAATTGAAAAAGAAATTGATGTCAATTTAAAAGAGAATGGCAAGAGTATCAAGTTTACTAAAAAAAAAAAAGTAAACCCTGCTGAATAGAAATCATTGAAAAAGCAGTGATAAATTCACTGTATAGGCTTTCAGGCTATGTGAAAGATGGAAATTAAAGACAAAAGAAAAAAAAGCATTTAAATCATCACAATAAGTCAATACATATTAAATTATTTTAATTTATAATAAAAATGAGTGAGTCCAAGAAGAATTGATTGCAACATATGCATGATTAAAATATTTTTAATGTAACAGCAATTTTAAGAATGGAAACCATGGGATTTAATAAAAATGTCAATTATTGGCCTTACTTTATCTCCACTCCCACAGCGCTCCAACTACTGCTCACAGCTCTTCCTTGTTTGGCGCTCTTCGGCACATATGTGCATGTGTTCATCTATCCTCGGGAACACTTTGTTAGTTCCAGAAATGATAATTTTTTTTGATTGGCTGTTGGGGTTTTGGCAGAAGATTCAAATCCTAGGCTGCCTTTCTGGTTCTTTATTGTCCTGTCTGCTTGATTTTGATTGGTTTGCCCTGACCTGGTATGTTTCTTTGCTTATTCTTCTGGTTTTTCAACTCTAGCTTGTTCCTTGTCCTGACTGCCTGCCCTGCTCCCTCTCAACATTCTTGTACCTTGCTATGCTTACAGACTACCTGTTAACAACTAGGCTCTGCTTCTGACCACAGATTTGGTTATTCTTCTGTCCTTTGGACAGTCCTCCTGCTAGTTGTGGCCAGTCTGCCTGTCCATTTTGGTTTTCCTTTAATATTTCCAGTTCACCTCAGATACGTTTCCACAAACCTCCCAGCAAGCAGGGGCTTGTCTATTGGTGAACTAGTGGTCTTAGATTGGGGTTCTGGAATCAAGGAATACTGGCATTACAAATATACTTGAATAACCAGCTACAGATAAAATTGTTGTAGCCATGTTAGTCCAGTAGCTAAACCAAAAAAAAAAGATTACTGAGGGATATGGTGATACCTTTTATTATGGACTTACAGTTCATCTTTTACAGACAAGCTGTACACTTCTCTCTTCTGAGGTCAAGCAGTACTCATGTAATGCATAACTCGGTGCCTCTCTACCATCCGGGTTCCCAATGCAGATCACTTAATGAGAGCTACTGCATTGGGGGAAGCTGAAAGTGTCCACTATTTAAATTGTATCACAAAAACAAATGCTTTGGTTTTTGCATTTGGTGCCTTTCATCATTAATAGAAATGGTGCAGGCCAGCAAAGTATGGGTTCAATCTACATTCAACCCACATCTTTAGTGTTAAATTTAATGGTTTCGACTAGGTATGTGCCAAAGAGCTAGAACACAGTTTATTACTAAGAAACAAGGGTAAACCAGTCCAAGAGCTAGCACAGTTTCTGCTCAGTCCAAGGAGAATACTTGTGTACACCACCTGTCCGAGCATGTACTGTATTTAAAGTACTATATACCAGCCATTTACACAAATGCAGTAGGATTGCATATACTGATTTAAATGTAATACAGTATATAATGTGTGTATTGCTGAATTACAAGGTGCAAAAATGTACATGTGCTGTTAATCTGCAGCAACAAATCAATTTTATCAATGTGCAGTAACCAGTAAAAAGTTACAATCTGGTTGTTTCTAGGGACGGGATAGGTTTGCACCTCTTATTAAGCCTGAATTGTTTTGGAATGTACAAATTCCACAGAATTGTTATTTTTACAAAAAATGCTCAGAAGCCCAGCATGGCAAAGGAAAAGGGCAAATTACTTACCATAAAAAAAATATCAGGAATGAGGATAAACAACCCTCTGATGCAAATTGCTCACTTCTAACTCAATAACATTAGATATTAAGGCTGTGTGTGTATGATAAATGTGCTTCAGGACAGTGACTTATGTAAATGTATTACAGGGCTTGTTCATCCGTAAAAAAAAAACAACAAAAAATGGTCAATTGTCAGTTACCTAACCCCAACTACAACTGATATATTTTTCACTTTATTACTTGCATTACTAGCCATATATTTAAGGATTATTATTATCCCCATTCAGCAGAGTAAGCTGACTCCTTCCTTCATGCATTCAATCAAGGCTGTGTTTGCTGACATCACAATCAATGATTGACTTTTTTTCACCTGCTGCCCTCCTTGCACATGTTCAAGCATATAAAAAGCTCTTAGAGCAGTGGGTGGAGACAGATACATTTGCCAGAAAGGAACAGATCTTATCATTAAAATATCTGGTTACAAATGCATGTAATTCATTGGTTAAAATAGTAGTTGGGGTTGCGAGCAGATAAATACAAGTCACCAGTTTTTTGTTTTAAGGGTGGACACGCCCTTTAATCATTGAGAAGTGCTCAGGGTGTAGGGATCACCAACAACCATAGCGATTGCTATGGGCTCGGAGCCAAAGGGACCCTACCAGATCCCCTGATGAATATTTTACCTGACGTAGTTCGTTCTCACAAACCCCCTTTTCATTTTCCTTAAACCTTTCAAAGAGCTCCCAGCCTCAGATATTCACTTACAAACCTTGGCTTCTCTCTTCGTCCGTGATAGTAACGTTACTGCCAATGGCTGATGCCCGTTACAGAATGAGACTCCTCTGCTACTGTGCATGCTCGTAAACAACCAGCTCGCAACAGCATCAGATGAGGGGTGTCCATGCCACCAGGGATATAAGTAAAATATCTGAGCCTGGGACCTTCTATGAAAAGTGAATTTAAAACAAAAATTGGGTTTGTGTGGCTGAACTATGTGACAATAAAAGCTTTCTTAGGAGGGTGGACATGCCCTTTAAAAAATCTGCCCAGGTTGGGTTGAATGGTACCAAACTGTTTTTTTTGTGGGTTGAGGGGCCCCATCAAAATCTTGCTATGGGCCTTGCAATTTCTAGCTATGCCACTGAAAGTGCTGCATAATATGTAGCGCCATATAAGAAATACACACATACAAGCAGCCACTTCTTGGTCATCTGCTCAGAAAATGCCTGTATTCAACAGCAAATCTTTAAATCTCAGAGAGAAGGAGCATGTAAACAGATTAAGGGGCTAATAAAGACAGAGATTGTGGTTGCCATTTCTGAATTATAAAGTGAGTCATAACTTTCAGAATTTGGAGAAACTATAGAAATTGAGACCAGAGACCAGACAAGGAATGGTTAAGAAACATATTAAATGTCAATTATTTTTAATAAAAGGGATTTTACATTTTTAACTCACCTTTCTCCACTACAGCCTCCGAAATTAAAGTTATAATGTTATGTTTTTATTGTAGTAGATCATAGAAAATCATTAGTATCCAGCTTTGGAAAGGTATTTTGGGAACTTACGTATATACTCGAGTATAAACCGTCTTGAGTATAAAACGAGGCACCTAGTTTTAGGAAAAAAGGAAGAAAAATACAGACTCGAGTATAAACCGAGGGGTAGTATTTGCCACTTAAGATGTTTGGAAACTACAACTCCCACATGCTATATTGCTGGGAGTTGTAGTTTTCAAACATCTTAAGTGGCAAATACTTACAAATAAGAAAACCTTCTTTATTTGTGCATATGTAGTAGGAGGTAGGCTGACTCGAGTATAAACCTGAGGTAAGATTTTCAGGCTTTTTTTAAAGCCTGAAACCTCGTGTTATACTCGAGTATATACGGTAGAGTCGATCTACTTCAATTTTTGTAACATTACCTTGTTTATTTAGATCACAGATCTAGTGTGATATCAGATCTAGTGTAGCTGGAACTGGGCATGGCGAATTGGCAACATCTTTTCCACAAATTATTTACAGTACAAGTACATTTTAAGAAAACAGTCGACCAGCTTCCAAGTTTAAAGGATAAGTACACTGTAAAAGCAATTTAGTTTAATTGTAATCTGCAGCTTTAACTAATCATCCCACCCCCCTTTTTTTTCCCTAGGTCCCTCCTGAGCATACCTGTGCTGCTATAAAGTTGCTGACATCTTGGATGTGCAGTGAAGACTGTTGAGCTCCTCCCCTCCAGACTTGCTGCTCCCCCTTCTTCTGTAGCCTCCAAATCTGTGATCGTGTGTAGAGATGGCCGAACTATTAATGTTCGGTCCATTTTCGAACTTTCGAACTTCAGAGAAAGTTCGAAAGTTTGAATTCTGACCTATTCAAGTCTCATGGGGGACTGATAGTTACGAAAATCTGAGTGATTTCACGCTAAACTAACAGTGATAACTTACTGTAAATGGCTGTGGCACCTGGGAAATGGTCGGGGGAACATGTCACTATCTCCAAAACTTGTTAAAACACTTCCTAAAGTCAACGGGCAATTGTCAGGTTTTTGTGCTACATTCGACGATACATACAAGGACTACGAACGAACGAATGATCCTTCCTGTTACCAAACGGTCGTTCCTAGGCTTAGCGAACGAAGGTTGGATAGTAGTGATTAAAGGCACCGCCTTTGACATAGGAGACCAGGGTTTGAATCCTGGCTAGGTGCAGCTATACAAGTTTTTGGATTTTTGTAATACTCTAGTAATAAAATATTGTTATTATATTACTAGGTTATAATATGGTTATTATATTACTAGGTTATTATATGGTATTATATTCTAGGGTATTATAATATAATAACCTAATAACCTAGTAATATAGTCTAGTAATATAATAACCATATGATAAGCTAGTAATAAACATATTATATTACTAGGTCTTATATGGTTGTTTATTACGTATTTATTATATGGTATTATATACTAGGTTATTATAAATCCCAAAATTTGTATATCTGCCTCTAGCCAGGATTTGAACCCCAGTCTCTCATGTCAAAGGCAGTGCTTTTAACCACTACACTATCCAGCCACTTCATTAGACTACCGTATATACTCGAATATAAGTCGATCCGAGTATAAGTCGAGGTACCTATTTTTACCTAAAAATAGAAAAACATGACTGACTCGAGTATAATTCGAGGGTACAAAATGTGACCACTACTATGCCTTTATTTGCTGGGAGTTGTAGTTTCAAAACATCTTCAGTGGCAAGAATTGGGCTTTCTGTATGGGACTACTGTTCCACTCCCATCCCCAGAGCAACATACATTTCAGAGAAAGGCTAGAGGATTAGTGTAGTATGTTGCAGTACACAACCTCTTATCCTGTAAGCCAGCATCTGCTCGCTCCGCTCCACTCCACTGCAGCCAGCATTCTGTAGGGACTACTGTTCCACCCCCATCCCCAGAGCACATACATGTTCAGAGAAGGCTAAGAGGATTAGTGTAGTATGGTGCAGTACACTAACTCTTATCCTGTAAGCCAGCATCCGCTCGCTCCGCTCCATTCCATTGCAGCAGCATTCGCTCGATCTCCTCCCACTCCATTGCTCAGCGCCGGATGACGCCGTATTGACGTCACCCATCAGAACAGTGGAGCAGAGCGTTGCGGATGCCGGCTTACTGGATAACAATTAGTGACTCGCGTATAAGTCGAGGCTGGATTTTAGGCTTTTTTTAAA
Source organism: Hymenochirus boettgeri (assembly GCA_019447015.1). NCBI lineage: Eukaryota > Metazoa > Chordata > Amphibia > Anura > Pipidae > Hymenochirus > Hymenochirus boettgeri. The sequence goes on along the minus strand of CM033474.1, from coordinate 180,751,797 downwards.
GCCTAAAAACCTCGACTTATACTCGAGTATATACGGTACACTATATTCTAGAGTTAGTGAACGCCCATAAATTCGATAATTATCGAATTTACGATTGAAAGTCCGGAAACATCGAAAGTCCAAGAAATTCAGGTCCGGTAGTTCGAGAAGTCCGAGTCCGTTCAAACTTATAAAGTTCGGCTCGAACTCGGGCTCGAGTTCTAGTCCATCCCTAATCGTGTGGTCCACGCATGCACACAACGTGACGTCAGCGTGTGCACGGACGCATGCGACGTCTGTACAGCACGGTGTGGCACAATGACGTCCACGTGAACGCATCCATGCACGCGCTGATGCCATGCCACGTGCACTGTGAAGTCACGCACGCACGCGCACGGACCACACGATTGCAGCTTTTGGATTCTACAGAAGAAGAGGAAGCCAGCAAGTCTCGGGGGGAGGAGCCAACAGTCTTCACTGTACATCCAAGATGTCAGCAACTTAACAGCAGCACAGGTAGGCTCAGGAGGGACCTAGGTAAAAGAAAGGGGGGGATTAGTTAAAGCTGCAGATTACAATTAACTTAATTGCCTGTACTTATCCTTTATCCATCTGTCTTTCTTTACCTACTCCCATCTGTCAGGTCTAACTTATAGCCCATGCTCGCACCAATCCCAGTTGTACAATATTGGGAAACCCCGATATTACATGATCGACAGTTCGTCTATGAGCAAATTTTAAATTGTTGGCCGATTATTTTTATTATCGGCCCAATGGTAATTTTTTTTTTTTTTTTGGTTGATCAATCGTACGACAGGGATTTGTTAGTGTACGGGCCTCTAACACTCTCCAGCATACTAACAAGGCTCCCGGCAACATAGGGCTTGTACAAAGTAAATCATAATAATCATTGTTATAACCCTGCAGCCTGTAATTGTGTAGAGAGCATTATGGTATGGAAAACATTTCATGCCAGCACAATCTGTAAAATTTCACTAAAATAACAATTTTTACTTTTAGTCCTACAACCCATGTGTTGATTGTTATTGCGTCATTTGGTACGGTTTATCCATTCCATGCCCCAGAGGAAACCCGTGTAACAAAACTAGAAACTAGAATAAAAACTAGAATCCGGGAGACATCATGGAGTGCATCTGCAGGTTTCATATCGCTATATTAAACTGCTGCTTACCATTAAGTTCTTAATTAAAAAAAAAAACATTATTATATGTTACGTGTGAGTAGATGGAATGAGAGCCGTTTGATAACATTTTGTAGCCCAACTCATGAAGAAAAAAGAAAGGGGAATAAAGTCATAGTCCAGGGCGCTTTCCTAGATTGTAAAATATTGGTGCAGCTACTGTAACACACGTTCATTCTTAATTTTTTATGGGAAAATATTCCTTGGGTGTCTCATTATAGCCTTTTTAAAATACTACATATCCCACACAGAACCAGCATGAAAGAACAGTTCAAGCATGTTTGGCTTTGCAGAAAAAATGAATTTTTAACCTGCAATTCCTCTGACTATGCAGGAAAAGAATATCCCGTAGTGCCCAACACCTAAACATGTGTTCTATCTAGATTTCATTTTCCATGCTGGGTTTTTGCTTTACTGTTGGCACAATTAGAATTGAATTTTATTTAGATGATCTTTCTACAAAGACACTTCTTACATTTAAAATCAACACTACTCCGTTGCATTTCTTTTGGATGCACTAATGTCATACTGTGCAGTTTACTTTTATTTTGTTGTGAATGCTTTTTTACAAACAGTGCTGACACGTATTACATTACATACCACATTAGATTATGCAAGACTTTTCTTTTTCAGAGCTACCTTTTAAAAATGTCATTTTTAAATAGTCAAAGGTTTCATGAGGTCATTTAAACAAAGACAACAAACAAAAGACAAAAAATAGCCTGCATCTCCAAATGGTACACACAAGCGAAAAATTCCATTAACCCCAATAGCTTTCTTATTCATACATAGAAGCTGTTGCCTGCACAATGACTGATAAAAGAATGTTTCAAATATATACCGATTTATGTTGGAATACAAGCAAGATTAGAATAAATGAATATGTATCTTGCATAAAAAGCCTCAACATAACTTTAAAATAATTTTAAGGTAAACTGGTGCAGAAATTGCCTTGATATCTAAATTAAGCATATTTTTTTCAATGTCACTTTTTGTTTCTGAGAGACTATTTATTATCTTAACACCACTCAGATGCCATTTCCATCTAAACTTTGATTGTACCATATGACCACTCTTTTAAACTGATCACATGGAAAACCCAGACACAAGCTCTAAATTTGCATATTGTTTAAAGGGCATGTCCCCCCCATTTAAAGAATAAGTAACTGAAAAAACAATACAGTTTAAATGGTAGCTGAATCCCTAACTAACCTTCCCCCCCCCTTATTTATTTTTTTTAGGTCCCTTCAGAGCCTACCTGAGCCCTTGAAAGTGCTGGCCATCTTGGAACCTTAATGAAGTCCGGAAACTATGCCCCCCCCCCGAGAGCTTCTGGACTTTGTTTCCAACTTGTGTCCAAATATTCTGTGCAATGCGCGCGCCACCCAGCACCGCGCGAGTGACTCATCACGCCGTGCATGTTTAGATTAGCGCGCACCAGCTTGATGACATCACGCGAGGCGCGCGCATGCACGGATCAAACTGGCACAGAATATTTGGACACAGTTGGGAACGAGGTCCAGAAACTTCATTCATGTTTCAAGATGGCCAGCACTTTCCAGGTAGGCTCTGAAGGGGACCTAAAAAAAAGGGGGGGGGAAGGTTGTTAGGGATTTAGCTACCATTTAAACTGTATTTGTTTTTTCAGTATACTTATCCTTTAATAATTTTTGTGTATATAAGTAGCTCTCGCTCCCCCCAGCCCCAACCGCTATAATACATTTTCCAGAGACCTCCCCAGAACTCCACTTACCTTCCCTCTTTCCTCCAGTGTACTGTCCCGGCCCTCTGCTTGCATGAAACTGCAAGCAAGGGGCCGGATTGGAAGCCTCATCCTGATTGGCTGAGAGGCAGCTAATCATGGACACGGCTGCTGGCTGCACAGAATGGCAGGGAGAGAGGTAAGGTAAGTAGAGTTTGGGGGAGTCTCTGGATAATCTATTATTTACATAGGGGAGGGAGAGCAAAACGGGGGAGAGGGAGGGAGAGGGAGGGGGCTGCACTGCGCATGCAAAATTCTCCCGGGAGTGACTGGAGGCAGAGTCCTATATGGACTCTGCTAGGCTCCTGGTGGCCAGTTTTTGGAGGGGCATAGCATGGCAACCATTTGGAGCAGGGATGTAATTTAGATTTTTATGCACTACAGAGTGGGGCCAGTAGTGGGTTAAATTATAGTTTTGGGGTGGACATGCCCTTTAAACCTCTTTTCAGACTATTTAAAAGTTAAATAAAAGTGTCTAAGCTTTTAAAAAAGCCAATAATGATGTCTCAAACACATAAACCACTAATTATTAGTAATATTTACCACGGAAAGGAGAATCCAGCACAGTGTCTTCTTTGTGCCTTTTGACAACCAGTCTATAGATACTACTCTGGGTCTTAACTAGCTCAGGTAATGCGTTGAAGCCTAAGAGTTGACGTGGCATTCGCTAAAGGGCTGCCATGAAAACATAGAAATACACCAGATATCTCTAATTCCCATAATGTTTAATTTTCTACTAAAAGGGAGCTTAGCCAAGTCCCCATTCTCATTTGATTCACATTCTGGAGCTCCATTATGGAGACCAGTTGCTACTTTTGCACTTATCAGATCAATAAAGCTGAAATGTTCTACAAAGTGCTCTGGTTCTGCACTGATGTACAGTAATGCTTTAGAAGCCAACAGATGGATTTGTACTTACTAACGATTTTGCTATAGAATGATGGAAATTATTTGGAACTTATTTGCCTTTTTGAAATATACAAAGCTTCTTGGCCTATTTCAGCTTTCAGTTAAGTACCCAGGGTTGTAGAGCGTTTAGGACCTCATTCTGGGTACTATTTAGATAGAATAAGAAAATATAAAATAGAAAAAGGGGAGCAAAGGGTGGTAGTATAATTCTCCTTTAACAGATTACAACCCTATAAAATTATCTTTTCAAAACATCCATATTCTTTCAAACATACTATAGCATTGGAGATTTACATATTCTATATCAGAAAAAATATTTCATTGAATACCCCGAGGTCTACAGAGATTACTGTTTAACATTATCCACTCACTAACCATAATTCATTATAACTCATCATCAACTCAGTGAGACATGCCACTATAATATATTTGCAAGAGATTTACTAAACACCATTACTACTAAACACCATTATCTCCAAACTGCCTACACCAAGCAGATCACAATTGCTACCTCACCCAGCAAACCTCCCTGGACAACTGCCAAGGCAGGAACAGCCTGATGACTGCTGTCTTCAGTTTGCCACTGCAGCTTGTGCCCATCCTAACCGTCCTGCCTTATATACCCCTTTCTCTTCTTTGTTAACTTAGTAACCCTTTCCCCCGGGTCACCATCATGGGGGGCAAAGGGGGTACTCCTGTATGAGGCCCGGACTTGCCAGGGGCACAGAGAGTGAGAGACCCCCCCCCCTGGCATACTGCATTCAGGAGCTCCTAGATGGAGAAGAAAAAGGGGCCATGTGCTTCCTGGATTTCCTTGTGTATGCTGGAAGGCCCCATGATGCAGTCAGTGGCTTTACTGCCCCTTGCCTAATTTGAAGCTCCTCTGTGCTGTGATACTTCATAGCAGAGCAAGAGGCTAACTGTAGATATACTGAATCGATTTCTGCTTGTGAGAGTCCATGGGGGAGGCATGTTTACCCTCGGTCTCACTGCTGTTTACAGGTACTGACAGTGACTGCTAAACGTCCTCTTGGGGGATGCTGGTACCAGTACTTACCTATATAGCAGTGATGGTAAACCTTGTAACTTCAGATGTTAAAAACTACAACTCCCAGTATGCCTTGGTTGCATTCTGATACAAGGCATGCTGGGAGTTGTAGTTTCAAAAACATTTGGTGTTCCAAGGTTTGACCCCAGCAGAGAAAATTTAGCAGTCACTGTCAGTGTGATTAAGAGCCCTCCAGTTCATTATCCGTGTTAGTCAGCCTCCAATTTATAAACCATGTTAGTCATCCTCCATTCATTAGCCAGTGTAGTCAGCCTCCAGTTTATTAGCCAGTGTATTTAGCCCTCCGTTTATTAGCCAGTGTTAGTCAACCCTGAGTTCATAGCCGTGGTTGTCAGCCCTCCAGTTCATTAACCAGTGTTAGTCAGCCCTCCAGTTCATTAGCAGTGTTAGTCAGCCCCCGTTCATTAACCAGTGTTAGTCGCCCTCCAGTTCATTAGCCAGTGTTATCAGCCCTAGATCCATTAGCCAGTGTTAGTCAGCCTTCTAGTTTAATTGAAGAACAGGATGTAAGACTAGCTCCTTTACCTCCTGTTCTTCAATTAATGCAAAAACAGATATTTCACTTTCTGGTAAACATTATTGCAAGCCTTATTGCTGCTGTAAATAACACATCTTCTAAAAATAATTTTGGAAATATCTAGTCCACATTTATATTTGTTTCATTGCCTTGTGATATACAGATGAATTGTCAGAATGAAGCACACGGTTTAGACCTGGGTGATATAAAGACATGATAATCCTGACATGAATTGAATTTAAAACAGATGCAATAAAGCTATAGCTTGGTGCAATCCTTTAGCATGACTTTAAACTGGTCACTTATTGCATCAGTTGTGTCATCTGCATATACAAAAACGTTTGAAAAATGTTAATTCTTTGGTTAGCATATTTTTATAAAACATTTTGCAGTGTGCGTCTCAGTGCATCATTCTGTGTTTACCAGCAAGGGGAATCTGAAGAATTTCACCGCTAATAACCTTTGCATCTTTAAACCATTGAATCTTCTTTGTTTCTTATTTGCGTATTACATTTCAGAATCCCTTTCATGGCCTCCTGGTCTATTTGTGTTATTAAAAAATTGATTACTCTGAAGTTTTGAGCACCAGACCTTACTTAAATTTTCTGTCATGTTGCGCTTACATATACTAAACAACTCAGACAAACTAAGCACTTTTTTTTTTAATAATCATTAAAGGGCATGTCCCCCCCCTTTTTTAATATGTGCAGAAACTCCCCCGATTATTACTTACTTTACCTCTTACCCCAGCGTACTGCCAGCCCCTCTGCTTGCATGAAACTGCAAGCTGGGCCGGACCGGCAGCCACGTCTATGATTGGCTGAGAGGCAGCCAATCATGGACGCGGCTGCCGGCAGTGAAGAACGCCGTGGGAGAGAGGTAAGGTAAGTATGATCGGGGAGTTTCTGCACATATTAATATAGCGGTTGGGCTGGGGGAGGAAGCCCTACAGTACCCCAAAGGGTTTTACACTAGGGGGACGGAGAGAAAATGGTAGGGAGAGGGAGGGCTGCTCTGAGCAAGCCAAAACCCTCTGAGGGACGCCTCAAGGAAGAAACAATTTCCTTCCCTGCATCTACTCCTGGTGGCCATTTCATGGGATTTTACAGGGACATTACAGGAGAACCATTTGGAGCAGGGATGTAAGGTAAGGATTTTATTACACTACACAGTGGGCCAACAGTGGTTGAATTCTAGTTTTGGGGGTGGACATGCCCTTTAATTCTGCTTCCAGCAATAGATTTTATACTTACCACTCCGCAATCCACCGCCACTTTCTTGTCTCTCCACTGTGGCTGTGTGCATTCCATTACTGTTGGAATGGCATTCAGTGATTGGCCTGACATCTCTGTCACGGCCGACACTGACTGCCTTACCCATAAGTGAAGAGCAGATTGCAGAGCTGCGGCGTGTGGATCGCAGAGCTTGTAAGTATAAATCTCTTGCTGGAGTAGAATATTGATTATAACAAAACGAAGTCACAGTTTTGTGTGTTTTTGGACAACATAGTGATTTTTTGTTCAGAGGTTGGACAGTCCCTTTAAGACCCTAAGCAGCCTAAGACTATGGCTATTGTACTTACCTCACATATTACAACAATACATTTTATTGCCATGGAATTCGTTTTTTTGTTGTTTGAAATATGTCAGTGGTTTGTTAATTATAATAATTTATTTAAAATGAACCCACTCTCATTACAGCAACCAATAAAAAGCATTTAATTACAAGTGACTTTAGAGTTTTAATTATAAATATTATTTTAGAAAACAGTTGTGTATGACACAAATGACAAAACTGACTCAAATGAATGGTGACAAAGTAAAAAAACAGACAGCCAGAATTCATAACCGTCAAATAATGTATAAAAAATATTCATTACTTAATAGGTTTATTCTGGACCAGCTGTTACTATCCTTCTCATCAGGGATGTATAAGCCTCCCATATGCAATGCAAAAAGTGCCTGAACATTCTTCTCCAATAGAATTTTATGAGAGAAAAATGATATATTCTCAGTTCACCTCCACATATCTTCCACAATGTATAGTGGGTTATTTCAACTTCCATTAAGTCCATTTCAATAGTGTATAAATCATCAACATTTAAATTGTTTAAATGTACTGAAGTACAATCCAAACTTTAATGTAATAACCTTCTGTGGTTTATTCTTTAACCTACTGGAAGTTTTATTGTAGGTTGGAAACAACTTTCTTTCCACCATTAGAAATGCTGGACCTGTGACCACCATGTTAATGAGGAAAACTAAGGCTTTCTTAAGTATGGGCCAGTAACTATACTGTTGCTTCAACTGGGTGGCCTCTTATTTAGAAACTCTGCAGGTGTCTCAAAGAGCCTTTTCTTCCTTCACAGTGTACTGTGAACATTAGCAAGGGGGAAAAAGTTCTGATTATTTTTAACAATGAATTCCAGCCAGTAGTTCCAACTGATGTGTTATTCTGGTTTTGGACATTTTTTTTTATGGTGTTATTTTGACAACATGGACATAGCTATTTAATATAAATATTGTATTAATATATAGGGTAACTGTGGTCTCCATACAAGTGTCCTTTATATAAAAAGAGCATATTGCTACCTTTAAAAGATCCAGGATCATGCTTCTAGCTGCAATCTATCCAAAACATGCAATATAAAGGGTGTCTTTCCGCTAGCACTGTGAGCTGTGACATCACCAGCACTCTGCTCTGACCCCCTTGCCACGGGCACTTGAGCATGCCCATTTGTATCATACTACTGTAACTGTTTTAAATAGCTTCAAGAAAGATTGTTATTTCGGGTTGGTGGGGCTTCTTACACACGCAATCATGTGACAGTCACTCCCTGGTTCATTCTGCTGTATTGGTAGAGATGTCCGAACTTTCGAAAAATCCGGTCCGCGCGAGGTATCCGCGGATTTTCGAAAAAATCCGTTAATTCGAAATCCGCGAGCGGACCCGTTTAAAAGAATTAAAATGAAAGTTTCGGGCAAAATCCGCATTAAAAGTGGTCTAAATAGCCTTGGTAATGTTTAACTTAATCACTCAGGACCGTGGTAATGTCTTAGAAACACGTATCAATGCCTACAATACCTAAAATTACAGTCCGCTAGCGAGAAACAGTATTTTTGAAAATACGAGGATTTCCGTAAAAAAACGAGGATTCCGTAAAAACGAGGATCTCGTAAAACCGAGGATTTCCGTAAGTCCGCGAATCTCCGTAAAAACGAGGATTTCCGTTATAAAACGGGATTCCGTAAAAGAGAGGTTTTCGTAAAAAACGAGGACTGGAACTTCCTGCCATCAAAATGGCCAGTGCTGCAGGCAACTATATGCCCATGACTACCTCCTGCTCAGGGGGTATGATGATTTCCCCCTGGCACCCATCATGGCGGCGCCGGAGGCGCAGAATAATGGAGGGGCTACAGCCGCCGCATCCTGCGACGCTTCGATACCAGACCACTGTCTCTACCCTCCAGAGACAGTGGTCAGACCTCAGAGGCAGAGGCCTCAATATGTGGCTGCCGTTCGGCAAATGATAGAAGGCAAGTATACTTTTTATTATATACTGTATTATAATACGTAGTAAAATATTTTTAATCACTTCTGACAAAACATATGTTATATATATATATGTTTTTAAAAACTCAATAATCCTTAATTTTGGCTTGAGAGAGAGAGATCCATTCTGTGTATTTCTCATTCATGGTATTATCATTATTATTATTCTTGTATATTCAATATCAGCCCTATTTAAAGGGTAAGTAAAGTCAAAAAAATAAATCACTGAAAAGTGACTTTATTAACATAACACCTATAATTTAAAATGATACCCACACATAGACACACTTGGGCCCCCCTTTCCATTCCATTGGCAGCCTTATTTAAAGGCTAAGTAGTTAAAAATGAAATCGATCATTAAAAAATTGATTTATTTTTATCTTATAAATGCACACTGATACCCACACATAGACCAGTTCACACACTTTTACGACCCCACTTTAGTTACAAAACATGGCAGCCCTATTTAAAGAGGAAAGTAAGTCAAAAATAAATGTGATCAATTTTAAAAATTGATTATACACTCCAAAATTAAAATGTTGTGTTACCCACAAAACTATACAGATACAAGTACAACACAGCTCCTGATGCTCCCCTACACCCAACCAACTTTCCCTTTCCGTGGCTACTACACACAATAAAAATAATTACTTAGCCAAATAAGGTATGAATCATTGCATAGAAATATGTATTGACTTTTAAAGAAACTAAATATTGCCTTATTTATCTGTATTTACAGCAGAATTTCAAAGTATATATTAATATTTCCTTTAGATATATCATTCATTATTTATTTTTATTTTAATTTGCAGGGGAATCTTCCTCGGACCCACCCCCCCACCCCGCCCCCGCCAGAGGAAGAATTGTAAGTGCAGCCCTATTGAAAAAAAAACATTTTTTCAAATCTTTCATTTGTCCAAGGCCACATTTCAGCGCACACGCCGAGCCCTCAGAAACAAGCGCGTGTTTCCGGTGCGCTCATGTGTATTGCCATGGTGAGTGCAGTACGATAGCATAATTTGTGCACAAAATTGGAGGATCACATTAATTGTGGCCACCTATTGTGTGCTTTTTTAACACACGTTGATATGTCCAAGCCCTTTATCCAAATGTTTCATAATTTGTTGACAACTTCTCTCCAGAATTGTTTAGTAAATTATTTGAACATTTAATTGACAGTGAGAGTTAAATAAATTTTCCTTTTTTTTTAGCACTACACCAACCCTAGCCCTCAGGCTAACGGGCGCCCATTGCCCCCTCCGGCAGTCCCTTGCCCCTCCGGGCTCACCTATCGCCCCCACCGGCAGTCCACCGCCCAAGAAGAGAGAGGAGGACCGTGGACCAGCCAACACGTAAGTGCATCCTACAGCAATTTTTTAATCTTTTATATGACCTGATTGTCCAAAATAATTAGTGAAATTATCATTGATAATTAATTGATTTTATTTTTTTTATTTCACTGATAAAAATTTTCCGAAAATAAAAAGGAAACCAACTGATTAATGTTGGCTTGAGAGACAGAGCTTCTCATTCTCATTCCCATTTATTGTCCCCACCTCCCCATTGTTTGGGCTGTAAATCTTGTCCCTCAGTTTTTAAGGCTAAGTCAACGAAATTCGTCCAACGTCCAAATTATCAAAAAGTTTCACTCCATAGCCTTTATAGGAAATCTTTCTTATAATATATTACTAAGTATTGGACGGTTATTGTTTTGTAAATAAAACATTTTTTTTTTTCTATAAGCAGGACAGCCTCTACAGGCCCTCCCCCCTCTCCACCCCCTCCACCCTCTCCATCCCTCCATTCCCTCTCACCCTCTCCACCCCATCCAGCACCTCCGCCTCTGCCTCACTCTGGCGGCCATGCCTTGAGAATCGTAAGTAAATCGATTGCAACGTTAATGAATGTTCTATACAAGAACTATGAATATCTGATCTTTCCCAGTGTAAAATCCACGCTCATGATGATACATCTGGGTCGTGGGGTTTGACAATGCTTTTATGGGGCTGCCCACTTCCAAAAAATTTTGTATGTAGCACGTCCTAGTGATACAAAACCAAGAATGTTCTGATACAATGCCAATAAACGTTAATGTTTTAAGCCACATTAACCGTTCCTTCTGTTTATCAGTGGATCCCCATGATGCAATAATATCGCTTTAAAGTGGAAGTTCATAATGATAATATATATACTTTTAAGGAAAAAGAGCAGTATTTATCCATCCAATACCTTAATCTGCCCTTCAGCAATCATGCATTGTGTCTTGGTATACAATAATGCAACGGAAAAGGACTTCCTGTTGCAGGACCCCTAATAGAGACCGTTTATGGTCTTGCCTTTGACCCAGCGCCGGGTTGATTCAGTTGCTCAGTAGAATCTGAGCATGTGTAACCATCCACACAGCCATCAGTAGAAATCACTTTACCATAACTAGGGTATGCATAATAATAAATAGATTTAGAAATACTGATATCTTATACCTGAGCTTTCCTTTTATGACTACCGCAACATTATAGCAGGTGCAGTACCATGTATGTGTAAAGTATTATCAGTGCAAAAATTGCATCTATCCGCATGTGCTTTAGAAATGTGCTCGAACATCTTTCTTCAACCACATTCTCTTCAATATCTTGCCTCCACAAACTACAGATCAATGTCGGCGGGAGATGCGCCACATGTGCGGCCGCCCTGTACCGCCGCCTGACAGACTGAGAGGAGGGCCCCCAGTACCCCCCTTTTTTTTTTGTTTGTTTATTTTGTACATATTTTTTTTTTTAAATTTTCATATCATATATATTATAAAAACAGTTCTGAAAAAAAAAATGTTTTGGGCTTTAATTTTTTCGATATAGTCAATTATTCAGATAGATTCATAATCAATTTTTATTTTGAAAATTACATACACATTCTATTATGCTAGCTATAATGTCTGTAACTTATAATTGTATATACGTACCATTATCATGCCCTTACAACACCACACATGGCCACATTCCCCTATAAGTAGTTTGCACAAACAAGGCAAAGAAGGGCGATGGGGTACTGGTTTACATATTCCCTGTGTTGCCACATTGTTGGGGCCAGGCAGGCTTGGCCCACTGTACAATCCCCTCACCCCATTTGCTACTCTCCCTCAGATGTATGCCCATCGGCTAGGGAAAGAGTGAAGGGTTAAAGGCTTTCGTAGGACAGCACGCACCATTGTGTTACAAGTCAGGCCCACTGCAGTTTGCACACCATTGTTGAAGAGCCGGCAAGCTTGGCCCCACTGCACATACCCCTCCACCCATGTGGCACTCTCCCTCCACGGTAATGCAATCGTGCTAGGAAAGCAGTGAAAGGGTAATGCTTTCGTAGGAACAGCACCATTGTGTTTTAGAGCAGGCCCACGCAGTTTTGCCCCACCATTGTTGTGGGGCAGGCAGGCTGGCCCATTGGACAACCCCCTCACCCTTGGCTACTCTCCTCAGAGTAAATCAGCGTGCAATGGAAAGCAGTGAAAGGGTATGCCTTCGTAGGAACAGCACCATTTTTTGTGAGTAACAGCAGTGCACACTGCAGTTTGCCACCATTGTTTGAAGAGCCAGGCAGGCTTGGGCCACTGGACATACCCCTCACCCCACCTTGGCTACTCTCCCTCAAGATATCATCGTTGTCAAGGGAAACAGTGTAAAGGTTAGCCGTGAGAACAGCACCATTGTGTTTATCAGCATGGCCCCACTGCAAGTTTGCCACCATTGTTGTGGGGCCAGCATGGCTTGGCCCACTGGACATACCCCTCACCCCATTGCCTACCTCTCCCTCAAGTTGCATCGTGCAAGGGAAAGCATGTGAAAGGGTAATGCTTTTCGAGGTAACAGCACACATTGAGTTCCAGCAGGCACACTGCATTTTGCCACCATGTTGCAATGCCAGGCAGGCTGGCCCCACTGGACTGGAGTGTACTGCTCATCGGCCAGGCAGATTGACCCAGAGCTGAAACATTGCCATCAGAAGTAGCTGTTGCGGCTGTATGAGATGGTCAGATGTGACACCACAAAGGTTGCCTCATGGAGAGAGAAGAAGATCAAATATGGAGTCCTGCGCTCTCGGCCAGGCAGTTGACCCGAGCTGAAAACAATTAGCCATCAGATACTTTTGCGGCTGTAATGAATGATGGTCATAGTAGGTGACACCACAAAGGTGCCTCATGATAGAGACCGAACGCAGATCAATAGGGTGACTGCTCTCCGGGCCCAGGCAGGATTGACCCGAGTGAAACCATTAGCCACGAGTAGCTTTTGCGCTGTATGGATGGTCAGAGTAGGTGACACCACAAAGGTGTCCTCCTGGGAGAGAGAACGAAGATCAAATATGGAGTACTGCTCTCGGGCCTGAGGATTGACCAGGCTGAAAACATTAGCCACAGATTAGCTGTTGCGGCTTGTTATGAGATGTCAGAGTAGGTACACCACAAAGGTGCCTCTGGAGAGAGGAACTGAAGATCAACATATGGAGTACTGCTCTCGGGCCAGGCAGGATTGACCCCAGAGCTGAAAACATTAGCCACAAGAGTCTGTTTGCGGCTGTATGAGGAGATGGTCAAAGAGTAGGTGACACCACAAAGTGTGCCCGCCTGGCAGAGAGAACGAGATCAAATATGGAGTACTGCTCTCGGCCAATAGGATCGACCCAATCTTAGAAAAATTGCCACAAAGTATCCTGTTGTCAAAGAGCATTGTTATTTCATAACCTGAATGCAGTAGAGCAAGGTAGGACCATATATGCCCTGCCAATAAGAAAAATTAGCCATTTTGCGCCCAGCTAAGCGGCATCAGCTCAGCCTCTAGGTGGAAATGAGGCGAATGAGCAGTATGGGTGGCCAGGCAGGAGTACCTTCGTCACGGCATCAGCAAGATGGGGTACTGTATTAGATGTGATCCACGCCTATTCATCTTGTGAATGTAAGGGCGGTCCACATTCTCAGTGAGTAGACGGGTCCTCTCTCCGTTCAACACCCCCCTGCTGCGCTGAGGTCTCTCTGCGAAAGAACACTGGATTGACGGCATGAAAGGACCTCGATGGCTGACTGTGTCCAACTCTGGGCGGCAGATATGCAAGCCTCGCCACCCAGATGTGCAGTGGATCTCAGTCTCTATTTGTGCTACAACCGTGCCCTGACGGATCCGATTATCCTGTGACCTGGCGAGGCTGCAGGTGTTCCCGTGGTATTTGGCCAGTGGTGTGGCCTGGGCAACTGTGGCTAGGAAGAACAGCGAAGTTGGCCGCGAGGCCTCGCTCCAGTCTGCGCTCCTCCTGTCAGGACAGCAGGGGGACGTGAGCGCTCTTTTGATCACCCAACGTATCAGGTGCGTAGGCCTGCGCAGCACCTCTGGGAAGGCAGAACATAGGCAACGTAGTCATTGGTTTTGCGCTCATAGGTGCTGCATTCTACCTTCGCCTCTGAGATTCGGTGATAAACTCCTACCACATTTGACCCTTATAGCGGGTATCTATAAGGTGCCACCGCAGGTACTCTGCTACCTTCTCTTTGTATGGCCTTAATCGCTGGGTCCTTGCGAGGCGATTGCAGCATGAAAGAGCCCATGCGCCCAAACTGCCTGCCGTCAGAGACGCCCATGGTCCTCATGTCCTGAGGACAGTAGTGTCGGCTCAACCTTCTCCCAACCACGAATGACATGTGGTACTTGGGGAGGTTTTGAGATGTCCCCCTATAGGAATGCCCAACATTTTCCCCTTGGTCCAGGTCCCTAAACCCCTCTCATCATCGGACCGGCTTGCTGCTCTGCACCGTGATGTTCGGCTCGAAAGCCTCACGTTGTCGCGTCCTCCCTTCAGTGCCTGCTGCTCGACATCGAGTTCCCTGCGCAGTAATGCGCGCGCAGAGTTTGCTCAGGGGAAACACAGTGGGATGGTATCCGCAATGGTGTCATCATGGCGGCTTACCATACTGGTGGCCCCCTCAATGGCTCGAGCACACGGCAGGCATTCTAATCAGCAGCCACTGCCTGGTAACAGGGGGCCAAAACCCAGGTCCCCAGACCTGATCTTGCCTCGTACTCGTACAAGTAGTCTATGATGGCTCGCCTCTGCTGGAGCAGCCTCAGCAGCATCATAAGACTGAGTTCCAGCGGGTGGGGGTGTCACAATCAGGCGGTTCGGCGCAGACCATTCTGCTGCTGAAACTCGGCCAGACGAGCTGTGGCCGTGCTGACCGCCTGAAGTGACTGGCACCCGCCTACCATCCCCAGTACCTCCTGGAGACCAGGGTACTTGGTGAGGAAACCGCTGGACGACCAGCGTTTGGAACGTGTGCCAGGCAAGGAACAGTGTGTGACTCTGCCCATGCGAAGGGCAGACGGATATTGGTGGCATTTGTCACACAGACCTTGCCTATTGAGAGTGGTGGTGGGGGTCGCCACCTCTCAAACCTGCCTTGCAGGTGCTGCCAGCACTCGGCCCCGTGTGGCTCCTATCACCGAGGCCACAAGCTGCAACACTGCATGGCACCGTCTCGCCTGGCACGAAGTCATAGGCTCTGGGGGGGCACTGAGCGGTCCGGGAAGAGGGCTCAACTCACCGTATGAGGAGGGGGGGTGGATGAGCTGGCGTATCACCATGCGTGGGTGGTACCAACCATCTCCCCACTTGCGCTCCGTGCCGCGCTCTGCCAGCTAGCAGAGTGACCCATTGGTGTAAATTACAGCATACCGCCCCTGGCCGTGCTTGCTGGACCACGCGTCCATAGTAATGTGGACACACTTGCCCACACTGGTGGTCCAGCGAGCAGATATATTGGCCCTTCGATGGTCGTTCAGTGTGGTACTGCCTCGGCAAAGTACCTACGGCCAGGGACCTGCCATTGTGGTGTGGCCAATGGCCACAAACTCCCCTGAACGCTGCACTGTCTACCAGGCTAAGGAGTCAGCTGCCCGTTCCAGGAGTTTGGCTAAGCGTCGTTAGACTCTGGGCTGGGGTGACTGGGGACAGTTTCTGCCTCCGATCCAACAACGGGGGGAAGAGAGGACCTGCCTTTTAGCTGACCTCCAGCACATGTCAAGGAGGCCTCTTAACACCGCGTGCTGGGGCCACAGGCTGCCTCTCCTCCCTAACTCCCGAGGACGCAGCGATTTGGCCGGAGGGGGAGGAGGAGGAACGGTGGCTACCTGGGCACCGAGGTATGGAATCGTGTGGGTGCCTGCACTTTCCCTGTCCGCTGCTCCCACCGGGCAAAGTGGGCAGCATCAAATGCTCCTCATATAGAGGTGCCCAAATGTGAATGTGGTCTTCCCACGCTACACAACTTTGCAGCAACAACTTGCACCTGCAACTGTGCTGTCACCTGTGAGCCAGTGATAAGAACTCCCCACAACCAGCCGCTGAGCCCCGACACGACTCGGAGCAGATGTTCACCTGCTGCTGTGGGCACTGGCACCAGATCTCAATTGGTGCCGTACCTCCACGTGCACCCTAGTGCACTGTGCCTCTGCCCCGGCCCCTGCCCCCAGTCCTGCACTCTTTGTTCATGATCGGACGTATGTCTTTATTCAACCTCAAATACTATACTATACTATTTTGTTTGCCT
Organism: Hymenochirus boettgeri; assembly: GCA_019447015.1. Lineage (NCBI taxonomy): Eukaryota > Metazoa > Chordata > Amphibia > Anura > Pipidae > Hymenochirus > Hymenochirus boettgeri. The sequence goes on along the minus strand of CM033474.1, from coordinate 180,735,223 downwards.
GATTTTTACATGATCTGCTTGCTTCCTCATACTTATAAATAAATAAATTATTTGAATTACGCTGCTTACTTGAGTGCCCTAAAAGCATATTTTATCATTACCCATGTTAGCACTAACTTTTGATTACAACACAGAGGCTTTGCCTCATTAAGGGTGAGGCCACACTGCAACGCACAGGAATCGCGCACAAAATCGCGAGCGTTATTGCACGCGATTGTGTGCGCGATTCTTGCGCGTTTCGCGCTCGCGTTCACGTTTTGCGCATGCGTTTTCGCCTTTTCACGTTATGGAAACGCATGCGTTAACGCACCAAAAATGGTGAACGCATGCGTTACCATAACGCGAACGGACGCGCAATCGCATGCGCATCGGAAATCGCGGGAATTTTTGCGTTCCCGCGATTTCCATTTTAGCGAAAATTGCGGGCGCAAACGCGAGCGCGAAACGCGGGCGCAAACGCGTGTAAAACGCGCTAGTGTGGCCTAGCCCTAAGTCTACTTTGTTGACCTACAATCATTTGACTTTTAAAGAACACAGGAAGAGGAATGTCTGGTACAAAGCTTGATTGTTTAAGCCAGTTTTACTTGATTCCTTTAATCATCAAATAATCTTTTATAGTATATATGTAGGGTTATTCAATAAAAGTTCTTATCATTTAAAATGGTGCTAATTTTGCCCCAACCAATCAGATCTTAGTTTTTAAATTTTAAATAAGATTTGATTGGTTGGGACAAAATTAGCTCCATTTTAAGCCATAAGAACTTTTATTGAATCTCCCTGTAAGTATATTATTACTAGCATTGAATTAAGTTAGAGATGACACAAAACATGCACAAACATGCAGATTATTTTGCAAACTAGAAAAGGGAATGGGGCATACAGAGATATTCACTTTATCTCTCTTTATCTCAGTACGCTTACATTTCTGAATAATATGAGTTAAGTCAACAAACTATGTGAAATAATCTTAAAAGAAAACATAGCAAAAAGTCCAACAATACAAATTCATTGGCCCTTACAGGAGAAGGTCATTTATAATATGAAACTTATCCATTGCAATTAGTATAGATGAGCATATTACCTTGTAAAGAACATTAAAAACAGCTCCCATTACATTTGTGGCTCATCCTAATTGAAAAAGAAATTGATGTCAATTTAAAAGAGAATGGCAAGAGTATCAAGTTTACATAAAAAAGTAAACCCTGCTGAATAGAAAATCAGTGAAAAAGCAGTGATAAATTCACTGTAATAGGCTTTCCAGGCTATGTGAAAGATGGAAATTAAAAGACAAAAAGAAAAAAAAAGCATTTAAATCATCACGAATAAGTCAATACATATTTTAAATTATTTTTAATTTATAATAAAAATGAGTGAGTCCAAGAAGAATTGATTGCAACATAATGCATGATTAAAATATTTTTAATGTAACAGCAATTTTAAGAATGGAAACCATGGGATTTAATAAAAATGTCAATTATTGGCCTTACGTTATCTCCACTACCACAGCGCTCCAACTACTGCTCACAGCTCTTCCTTGTTTGGCGCTCTTCGGCACATATGTGCATGTGTTCATCTATCCTCGGGAACACTTGTTAGTTTCCAGAAATGATAAATTTTTTTTGATTGGCTGTTGGGGTTTTGGCAGAAGATTCAAATCCTAGGCTGCCTTTCTGGTTCTTTATTGTCCTGTCTGCTTGATTTTGATTGGTTTGCCCTGACCTGTGGTATGTTCTTTGCTTATTCTTCTGGCTTTTCAACTCTAGCTTGTTCCTTGTCGCTGACTGCCTGCCCTGCTCCCTCTCAACCTTCTTGTACCTTGCTATGCTTACAGACTACCTGTTAACAGAACTAGGCTCTGCTTCTGACCCAGATTTGGTTATTCCTTCTGTCCTTTGGACAGGCTCTCCTGCTAGTTGTGGCCAGTCTGCCTGTTCCATTTTGGTTTCCTTTAATATTTCCAGTTCACCTCAGATACGTTGTACCACAAACCTCCCAGCAAGCAGGGGCTTGTCTATTGGTGAAGCTAGTGGTCTTAGATTGGGGTATCTGGAATCAAGGAATACTGGAGCATTACAAATATACTTGAATAACCAGCTACAGATAAAATTGTTGTAGCCATGTTAGTCCAGTAGCATAAACCAAAAAAAAAAAAAAGATTACTGAGGGATATGGTGATACCTTTTTATTATGGACTTACAGTTCATCTTTTACAGACAAGCTGTACACTTCTCTCTTCTTGAGGTCAAGCAGTACTCATGTAATGCATAACTCGGTGCTCCTCTTACCATCCGGGTTCCAGCAATGCAGATCACTTAATGAGAGCTACTGCATTGGGGGAAGCTGAAAGTGTCCTACTATTTAAATTGTATCACAAAAACAAATGCTTTGGTTTTTGCATTTGGTGCCTTTCATCATTAATAGAAATGGTGCAGGCCAGCAAAGTATGGGTTCAATCTACATTCAACCCACATCTTTAGTGTTAAATTTAATGGTTTCGACTAGGTGATGTGCCAAAGAGCTAGAACACAGTTTATTACTAAGAAACAAGGGTAAACCAGTCCAAGAGCTAGCACAGTTTCTGCTCAGTCCTAAGGAGAATACTTGTGTACACCACCTGTCCGAGCAATGTACTGTATTTAAAGTACTATATACCAGCCATTTACACAAATGCAGTAGGATTGCATATACTGATTTAAATGTAATACAGTATATAAATGTGTGTATATGCTGAATTACAAGAGGTGCAAAAATGTACATGTGCTGTTAATCTGCAGCAACAAATCAGATTTTATCAAATGTGCAGTAGACCAGTAAAAAGTTACAATCTGGTTGTTTGCTAGGGACAGGGATAGGTTTGCACCTCTTATTAAGCCTGAATTTGTTTTGGAATGTACAAATTCCACAGAATTGTTTATTTTACAAAAAATGCTCAGGAAGCCCAGCATGGCAAAGGAAAAGGGCAAATTACTTACCATAAAAAAATATCAGGAATGAGGATAAACAACCCTCTGATGCTAAATTGCTCACTTCTAACTCAAATACATTAGATATTAAGGCTGTGTGTGTATGATAAATGTGCTTCAGGACAGTGACTTATGTAAATGTATTACAGGGCTTGTTCATCCGTAAAAAAAAACAACAAAAAATGGTCAATTGTCAGTTACCTAACCCCAACTACAACTGATATATTTTTCACTTTATTACTTGCATTACTAGCCATATATTTAAGGATTATTATTATCCCCATTCAGGCAGAGTAAGCTGACTCCTTCCTTCATGCATTCAATCAAGGCTGTGTTTGCTGACATCACAATCAATGATTGACTTTTTTCACCTGCTGCCTCCTCTGCACATGTTCAAGCATATAAAAAGCTCTTAGAGCAGTGGGTGGAGACAGATACATTTGCCAGAAAGGAACAGATCTTATCATTAAAATATCTGGTTACAAATGCATGTAATTCATTGGTTAAAATAGTAGTTGGGGTTGCGAGCAGATAAATGACAAGTCACCAGTTTTTTGTTTTAAGGGTGGACACGCCCTTTAAATCATTGAGAAGTGCTCAGGGGTGTAGGGATCACCAAAGCAACCATAGCGATTGCTATGGGGCTCGGAGCCAAAGGGGACCCTACCAGATCCCCTGATGAATAATTTTACCTGACGTAGTTCTGTCGCACAAACCCCCTTTTCATTTTCCTTAAACCTTTCAAAGAGGCTCCCAGCCTCAGATATTCTACTTACAAACCGTGGCTTCTCTCTTCGTCCGTGATAGTAACGTTACTGCCAATGGCTGATGCCCGTTACAGAATGAGACTCCTCTGCTACTGTGCATGCTCGTAAACAACCAGCTCGCAACAGCATCAGATGAGGGGTGTCCATGCCAGCCAGGGATATAAGTAAAATATCTGAGCCTGGGACCTTCTATGAAAAGTGAATTTAAAACAAAAATTGGGTTTGTGTGGCTGAACTATGTGACATAAAAGCTTTCTTAGGAGGGTGGACATGCCCTTTAAAAAATCTGCCCAGGTTGGGTTGAATGGTACCAAACTGTTTTTTTTTGTGGGTTGAGGGGCCCCATCAAAAATCTTGCTATGGGGCCTTGCAATTTCTAGCTATGCCACTGAAAGTGCTGCATAATATGTAGCGCCATATAAGAAATACACACATACAAGCAGCCACTTCTTTGGTCATCTGCTCAGAAAATGCCTGTATTCAACAGCAAATCTTTAAATCTCAGAGAGAAGGGAGCATGTAAAACAGATTAAGGGGCTAATAAAGACAGAGATTGTGGTTCAGGCCATTTCTGAATTATAAAGTGAGTCATAACTATTCAGAATTTGGAGAAACTAGTGAAAATTGAGACCAGAGACCAGACAAGGAATGGTTAAGAAACATAAGTTAAAATGTCAATTTATTTTTAATAAAAAGGGGATTTATACATTTTTAACTCACCTTTCTCCACTACAGCCTCCGAAATTAAAGTTATAATGTTATGTTTTATATTGTAGTAGATCATAGAAAATCATTAGTATACAGGCTTTGGAAAGGGTATTTTGGGAACTTACCGTATATACTCGAGTATAAAACAGGCACCTAGTTTTAGGAAAAAAGGAAGAAAAATACAGACTCGATGTATAACCGAGGGGGTAGTATTTGCCACTTAAATGTTTGGAAACTACAACTCCCAGCATGCTATATTGCTGGGAGTTGTATTTTTCAAACATCTTAAGTGGCAAATACTTACAATAAGAGTAAAACCTTCTTTATTTGGTGCATATGTAGGTAGGAGGTAGGCTGACTCGAGTATAAACCTGAGGTAAGATTTTCAGGCTTTTTTTAAAGCCTGAAAACCTCGGTTTATACTCGAGTATATACGGTAGAGTCGATCTACTTCAATTTTGTAAATTACCTTGTTTTATTTAGATCACAGATCTAGTGTGATATCAGATCTAGTGTAGCTGGAACTGGGCATGGCGAATTGGCAACATCTTTTCCACAAATTATTTACAGTACAAGTACATTTTAAGAAAAACAGTCGACCAGCTTCCAAAGTTTAAAGGATAAGTACACTGTAAAAGCAATTTAAGTTTAATTGTAATCTGCAGCTTTAACTAATCATCCCACCCCCCTTTTTTTTCCCTAGGTCCCTCCTGAGCATACCTGTGCTGCTATAAAGTTGCTGACATCTTGGATGTGCAGTGAAGACTGTTGAGCTCCTCCCCTCCGAGACTTGCTGGCTCCCCCTTCTTCTGTAGCCTCCAAAATCTGTGATCGTGTGTAGAGATGGCCGAACTATATAATGTTCGGTCCATTTTCGAACTTTCGAACTTCAGAGAAAGTTCGAAAGTTTGAATTCTGACCTATTCAAGTCTATGGGGGACTGATAGTTCGAAAAATCTGAGTGATTTACAGCTAAACTAACAGTGATAACTTACTGTAAATGGCTGTGGCACCTGGGAAATGGTCTGGGGAACATGTCACTATCTCCAAAACTTGTTAAAACACTTCCTAAAGTCAGACGGGCAATTGTCAGGTTTTTGTGCTACATTCGACGATACATACAAGGACTATCGAACGAACGAATGATCCTTCCTGTTACCAAACGGTCGTTCCTAGGCTTAGCGAACGAAGGGTTGGATAGTGTAGTGATTAAAGGCACCGCCTTTGACATGAGAGACCAGGGTTTGAATCCTGGCTAGGTGCAGCTATACAAATGTTTGGATTGTTGTAATACTCTAGTAATAAAATATTGTTATTATATTACTAGGTTATAATATGGTTATTATATTACTAGGTTATTATATGGTTATTATATTACTAGGGTATTATAATATAATAACCATAATAACCTAGTAATATAGTCTAGTAATATAATAACCATATGATAAGCTAGTAATATAACAATATTATATTACTAGGGTCTTATATGGTTGTTATATTACTAGGTTATTATATGGTTATTATATTACTAGGTTATTATAATAATCCCAAAATTTGTATATCTGCCTCTAGCAAGGATTTGAACCCCAGTCTCTCATGTCAAAGGCAGTGCTTTTAACCACTACACTATCCAGCCACTTCATTAGACTACCGTATATACTCGAATATAAGTCGATCCGAGTATAAGTCGAGGTACCTATTTTTACCTAGAAAATGAGAAAAACATGACTGACTCGAGTATAATTCGAGGGTACAAAATGTGACCACTACTGCCTTTATTTGCTGGGAGTTGTAGTTTCAAAACATCTTCAGTGGCAAGAATTGGGCTTTCTGTATGGGACTACTGTTCCACTCCCATCCCCAGAGCAAACATACATGTTCAGAGAAGGCTAGAGGATTAGTGTAGTATGTTGCAGTACACTAACCTCTTATCCTGTAAGCCAGCATCTGCTCGCTCCGCTCCACTCCACTGCAGCCAGCATTCTGTATGGGACTACTGTTCCACCCCCATCCCCAGAGCAAACATACATGTTCAGAGAAGGCTAGAGGATTAGTGTAGTATGGTGCAGTACACTAACCTCTTATCCTGTAAGCCAGCATCCGCTCGCTCCGCTCCATTCCATTGCAGCCAGCATTCGCTCGATCCGCTCCACTCCATTGCTCAGCGCCGGGAAATGAAACCGGCGCAGAGTATTGACGTCACCCATCAGAACAGTGGAGCAGAGCGTTGCGGATGCCGGCTTACTGGATAACAAGTTAGTGACTCGCGTATAAGTCGAGGCTGGATTTTTAGGCTTTTTTTAAAGCCTAAAAACCTCGACTTATACTCGAGTATATACGGTACACTATATTCTAGAGTTAGTGAACGGCCCATAAATTCGATAATTATCGAATTTACGATTGAAAGTCCGGAAACATCGAAAGTCCAAGAAATTCAGGTCCGGGGTAGTTCGAGAAGTCCGAGTCCGTTCAAACTTATAAAGTTCGGCTCGAACTCGGGCTCGAGTTCTAGTCCATCCCTAATCGTGTGGTCCACGCATGCACACAACGTGACGTCAGCGTGTGCACGGACGCATGCGACAGTCTGTACAGCACGGTGTGGCACAATGACGTCACACGTGAACGCATCCATGCACGCGCTGATGCCATGCCACGTGCACTGTGAAGTCACGCACGCACGCGCACGGACCACACGATTGCAGCTTTTGGATTCTACAGAAGAAGAGGAAGCCAGCAAGTCTCGGAGGGGAGGAGCTCAACAGTCTTCACTGTACATCCAAGATGTCAGCAACTTAACAGCAGCACAGGTAGGCTCAGGAGGGACCTAGGTAAAAGAAAAGGGGGGGATTAGTTAAAGCTGCAGATTACAATTAAACTTAAATTGCCTGTACTTATCCTTTAATCCATCTGTCTTTCTTTACCTACTCCCATCTGTCAGGTCTAACTTATGAGGCCCATGCTCGCACCAATCCCAGTTGTACAATATTGGGAAACCCCGATATTACATGATCGACAGTTCGTCTATGAGCAAATTTTTAATTGTTGGCCGATTATTTTTATTATCGGCCCAATGGTAATTTTTTTTTTTTTTTGGTTGATCAATCGTACGACAGGGATTTGTTAGTGTACGGGCCTCTAACACTCTCCAGCATACTAACAAATGGCTCCCGGCAACATAGGGCTTGTACAAAGTAAATCATAATAATCATTGTTATAACCCTGCAGCCTGTAATTGTTGTAGAGAGCATTATGGTATGGAAAACATTTCATGCCAGCACAATCTGTAAAATTTCACTAAAATAACAATTTTTACTTTTAGTCCTACAACCCATGTGTTGATTGTTATTGCGTCATTTGGTACGGTTTATCCATTCCATGCCCCAGAGGAAACCCATGTAACAAAACTAGAAAACTAGAATAAAAACTAGAATCCGGGAGACATCATGGAGTGCATCTGCAGGTTTCATATCGCTATATTAAACCTTTGCATGGAGCAAACATACATGTTCAGAGAAGGCTAGAGGATTAGTGTAGTATGGTGCAGTACACTAACCTTTTATCCTGTAAGCCAGCATCCGCTCGCTCCGCTCCATTCCATTGCAGCCAGAATTCGCTCGATCCGCTCCACTCCATTGCTCAGCGCCGGTTTATTGACGTCACCCATCAGAACAGTGGAGCAGAGCGTTGCGGATGCCGGCTTACTGGATAACAAGTTAGTGACTCGCGTATAAGTCGAGGCTGGATTTTTAGGCTTTTTTTTAAGCCTAAAAACCTCGACTTATACTCGAGTATATACGGTACACTATATTCTAGAGTTAGTGAACGGCCCATAAATTCGATAATTATCGAATTTACGATTGAAAGTCCGGAAACATCGAAAGTCCAAGAAATTCAGGTCCGGGATAGTTCGAGAAGTCCGAGTCCGTTCAAACTTATAAAGTTCGGCTCGAACTCGGGCTCGAGTTCTAGTCCATCCCTAATCGTGTGGTCCACGCATGCACACAACGTGACGTCAGCGTGTGCACGGACGCATGCGACAGTCTGTACAGCACGGTGTGGCACAATGACGTCACACGTGAACGCATCCATGCACGCGCTGATGCCATGCCACGTGCACTGTGAAGTCACGCACGCACGCGCACGGACCACACGATTGCAGCTTTTGGATTCTACAGAAGAAGAGGAAGCCAGCAAGTCTCGGAGGGGAGGAGCTCAACAGTCTTCACTGTACATCCAAGATGTCAGCAACTTAACAGCAGCACAGGTAGGCTCAGGAGGGACCTAGGTAAAAGAAAAGGGGGGGGTTAGTTAAAGCTGCAGATTACAATTAAACTTAAATTGCCTGTACTTATCCTTTAATCCATCTGTCTTTCTTTACCTACTCCCATCTGTCAGGTCTAACTTATGAGGCCCATGCTCGCACCAATCCCAGTTGTACAATATTGGGAAACCCCGATATTACATGATCGACAGTTCGTCTATGAGCAAATTTTTAATTGTTGGCCGATTATTTTTATTATCGGCCCAATGGTAATTTTTTTTTTTTTTTGGTTGATCAATCGTACGACAGGGATTTGTTAGTGTACGGGCCTCTAACACTCTCCAGCATACTAACAAATGGCTCCCGGCAACATAGGGCTTGTACAAAGTAAATCATAATAATCATTGTTATAACCCTGCAGCCTGTAATTGTTGTAGAGAGCATTATGGTATGGAAAACATTTCATGCCAGCACAATCTGTAAAATTTCACTAAAATAACAATTTTTACTTTTAGTCCTACAACCCATGTGTTGATTGTTATTGCGTCATTTGGTACGGTTTATCCATTCCATGCCCCAGAGGAAACCCGTGTAACAAAACTAGAAAACTAGAATAAAAACTAGAATCCGGGAGACATCATGGAGTGCATCTGCAGGTTTCATATCGCTATATTAAACCTTTGCATGCTTACCATTAAGTTCTTAATTAAAAAAAAAAAAAACATTATTATATGTTACGTGTGAGTAGATGGAATGAGAGCCGTTTGATAACATTTTAGCCCAAACTCATGAAGAAAAAAGAAAGGGGAATAAAGTCATAGTCCAGGGCGCTTTTCCTAGATTGTAAAATATTGGTGCAGCTACTGTAACACACGTTCATTCTTAATTTTTTATGGGAAAATATTCCTTGGGTGTCTCATTATAGCCTTTTTAAAATACTACATATCCCACACAGAACAGCATGAAAGAACAGTTCAAGCATGTTTGGCTTTGCAAGAAAAAATGAATTTTTTAACCTGCAATTCCTCTGACTATGCAGGAAAAGAATATCCCGTAGTGCCCAACACCTAAACATGTGTTCTATCTAGATTTCATTTTCCATGCTGGGTTTTTGCTTTACTGTTGGCACAATTAGAATTGAATTTTATTTAGATGATCTTTCTACAAAGACACATTCTTACATTTTAAATCAACACTCCGTTGCATTTCTTTTGGATGCACTAATGTCATACTGTAGCAGTTTACTTTTATTTGTTGTGAATGCTTTTTTACAAACAGTGCTGACACGTATTACATTACCTTCCCCCTTTGATTATGCAAGACTTTTCTTTTTCAGAGCTACCTTTTAAAAATGTCATTTTTAAATAGTCAAAGGTTCATAGGGTCAATTAAACAAAGACAAACAAACAAAAAAGACAAAAAATAGCCTGCATCTCCAAATGGTACACACAAGCGAAAAATTCCATTAACCCCAATGAGCTTTCTTATTCATACATAGAAGCTGTTGCCTGCACAATGACTGATAAAAGAATGTTTCAAATATATACCGATTTATGTTGGAATACAAGCAAGATTAGAATAAATGAATATGTATCTTGCATAAAAAGCCTCAACATAACTTTAAAATAACTTTAAGGTAAACTGGTGCAGAAATTGCCTTGATATCTAAATTTAGCATATTTTTTCAATGTCACTTTTTGTTTTCTGAGAGACTATTTATTATCTTAACACCACTCAGATGCCATTTCCATCTAAACTTTGATTGTACCATATGACCACTTCTGTTAAACTGATCACATGGAAAACCCAGACACAAGCTCTAACATTTGCATATTGTTTAAAGGGCATGTCCACCCCATTTAAAGAATAAGTAAACTGAAAAAACAAATACAGTTTAAATGGTAGCTGAATCCCTAACTAACCTTCCCCCCCCCTTATTTATTTTTTTTAGGTCCCTTCAGAGCCTACCTGAGCCCTTGGAAAGTGCTGGCCATCTTGGAACCTTAATGAAGTCCGGTAAACTATGCCCCCCCCCCCGAGAGCTTCTGGACTTTGTTTCCAACTTGTGTCCAAATATTCTGTGCAATGCGCGCGCCACCCAGCACGCGCGCGAGTGACGTCATCACGCCGTGCATGTTTAGATTAGCGCGCACAGCGTGATGACATCACGCGAGGCGCGCGCATGCACGGATCAAACTGGCACAGAATATTTGGACACAAGTTGGGAACGAGGTCCAGAAACTTCATTCATGTTTCAAGATGGCCAGCACTTTCCAGGTAGGCTCTGAAGGGGACCTAAAAAAAAAGGGGGGGGGAAGGTTAGTTAGGGATTTAGCTACCATTTAAACTGTATTTGTTTTTTCAGTATACTTATCCTTTAATAATTTTTGTTATATAGTAGCTCTCGCTCCCCCAGCCCCAACCGCTATAATACATTTTCCAGAGACTCCCCAGAACTCCACTTACCTTCCCTCTTTCCTCCAGTGTACTGTCCCGGCCCTCTGCTTGCATGAAACTGCAAGCAAGGGGCCGGATTGGAAGCCTCATCCCTGATTGGCTGAGAGGCAGCTAATCATGGACACGGCTGCTGGCTGCACAGAATGGCAGGGGAGAGAGGTAAGGTAAGTAGAGTTTGGGGGAGTCTCTGGATAATCTATTATTTACACTAGGGGGAGGGAGAGCAAAACGGGTGGGAGAGGGAGGGAGAGGGAGGGGGCTGCACTGCGCATGGCAAAATTCTCCCGGAGGAGTGACTGGAGGCAGAGTCCTATATGGACTCTGCTAGGCTCCTGGTGGCCAGTTTTTGGAGGGGCATAGCATGGCAACCATTTGGAGCAGGGATGTAATTTAAGGATTTTTATGCACTACAGAGTGGGGCCAGTAGTGGGTTAAATTATAGTTTTGGGGGTGGACATGCCCTTTAAACCTCTTTTCAGACTATTTAAAAGTTAAATGAAAAGTGTCTAAGCTTTTAAAAAAGCCAAATAATGATGTCTCAAACACATAAAACCACTAATATATTAGTAATATATTACCACTGGAAAGGAGAATCCAGCTACAGTGTCTTCTTTGTGCCTTTTTGACAACCAGTCTATAGATACTACTCTGGGTCTTTAACTAGCTCAGGTAATGCGTTGAAAGCCTAAGAGTTGACGTGGCATTCGCTAAAGGGCTGCCATGAAAACATAGAAATACACCAGATATCTAATTTCCCATAATGTTTAATTTTCTACTAAGAAAGGGAGCTTTAGCCAAGTCCCCATTCTCATTTGATTCACATATCTGGAGCTCCATTATGGAGACCAGTTGCATACTTTTGCACTTATCAGGATCAATAAAGCTGAAAATTGTTCTACAAAGTGCTCTGGTTCTGCACTGATGTACAGTAATGCTTTAGAAGCCCAACAGATGGATTTGTACTTACTAACGATTTGCTATAGAATGATGGAAATTATTTGGAACTTATTTGCCTTTTTGAAATATACAAAGCTCCTTGGGCCTATTTCAGCTTTCAGTTAAGTACCCAGGGTTGTAGAGCAGTTTAGGACCTCATTCTGGGTACTATTAATAGATAGAATATAGAAAATATAGAAATAGAAAAGAAGGGGAGCAAAGGGGTGGTGAGTATAATTGTCCTTTAACAGATTACAACCCTATAAAATATTCTTTCAAAACATACATATTCTTTCAAAACATACTATAGCATTGGAGATTTACATATTCTATTATCAGAAAAAATATATTCATTGAATACCCCGAGGTCTACAGAGATTACTGTTTTAACATTATCCACTCACTAACCATAATTCATTATAACTCATCATCAACTCAGTGAGACATGCCACTATAATATATTTGCAAGAGATTTACTAAACACCATTACTACTAAACACCATTATCTCCAAACTGCCTACACCAAGGCAGATCACAATTGCTACCTCACCAGCAAACCTCCCTGGACAACTGCCAAGGCAGGAACAGCCTGATGGACTGCTGTCTTCAGTTTGCCACTGCAGCTTGTGCCCATCCTAACCAGTCCTGCCTTATATACCCCTTTCTCTTCTTTGTTTAACTTAGTAACCCTTTCCCCCAGGGTCACCATCATGGGGGGCAAAGGGGGGTACTCCTGTATGAGGCCCGGACTTGCCAGGGGCACAGAGAGTGAGAGAACCCCCCCCCTGGCAATACTGCATTCAGGAGCTCCTAGATGGAGAAGAAAAAGGGGCCATGTGCTTCCTGGATTTCCTTGTGTATGCTGGAAGGCCCCATGATGCAGTCAGTGGCTTTACTGCCCCTTGCCTAAATTTGAAGCTCCTCTGTGCTGTGATACTTCATAGCAGAGCAAGAGGGACTAACTGTAAGATATACTGAATCGATTTCTGCTTGTGAGAGTCCATGGGGGAGGCATGTTTACCCTCTGTCTCACTGCTGTTTACAGGTACTGACAGTGACTGCTAAACGTCCTCTTGGGGGATGCTGGTACCAGTACTTACCTATATAGCAGTGATGGTAAACCTTGTAACTTCAGATGTTAAAAAACTACAACTCCCAGTATGCCTTGGTTGCATTCTGATACAAGGCATGCTGGGAGTTGTAGTTTCAAAAACATTTGGTGTTCCAAGGTTTGACCCCAGCAGAGAAAATTTAGCAGTCACTGTCAGTGTGATTAAGAGCCCTCCAGTTCATTATCCAGTGTTAGTCAGCCCTCCAATTTATAAACCAGTGTTAGTCATCCCTCCAGTTCATTAGCCAGTGTAGTCAGCCTCCAGTTTATTAGCCAGTGTAGTTAGCCCTCCAGTTTATTAGCCAGTGTTAGTCAACCCTGAGTTCATTAGCCAGTGGTTGTCAGCCCTCCAGTTCATTAACCAGTGTTAGTCAGCCCTCCAGTTCATTAAGCAGTGTTAGTCAGCCCTCCAGTTCATTAACCAGTGTTAGTCAGCCCTCCAGTTCATTAGCCAGTGTTAGTCAGCCCTAGATCCATTAGCCAGTGTTAGTCAGCCTTCTAGTTTAATTGAAGAACAGGATGTAAGACATAGCTCCTTTACCTCCTGTTCTTCAATTAATGCAAAAACAGAATAGTTCACTTTCTGAGTAACATTATTGCAAGCCTTATTGCTGCTGTAAATAACACATCTTCTAAAAATAATTTTGGAAATATCTAGTCCACATTTATATTTGTTTTCATTGCCTTGTGATATACAGATGAATTGTCAGAATGAAGCACACGGTTTAGACCTGGGTGATATAAAGACATGATAATCCCGACATGAATTGAATTTAAAAACAGATGCAATAAAGCTATAGCTTGGTGCAATCCTTTAGCATGACTTTAACACTGGTCACTTTATTGCATCAGTTGTGTCATCTGCATTACAAAAACGTTTGAAAAATGTTAATTCTTTGGTTAGCATATTTTTAATAAAACATTTTGCAGTGTGCGTCTCAGTGCATCATTCTGTTTACCAGCAAGGGGAATCTGAAGAATTTCACCAGCTAATAACCTTTGCATCTTTAAACCATTGAATCTTCTTTGTTTCTTATTTGCGTATTACAGTTCAGAATCCCTTTCATGGCCTCCTGGTCTATATGTGTTATTAAAAAAATTGATTACTCTGAAAGTTTTGAGCACCAGACCTTACTTAAATTTATCTGTCAGTTGGCTTACATAATTACTAAACAACTCAGACAAACTAAGTACTTTTTTTTTTTAATAATCATTAAAGGGCATGCCCCCCCCTTTTTTAATATGTGCAGAAACTCCCCCGATTATTACTTACTTTACCTCTTACCTCCAGCGTACTGTCCAGGCCCTCTGCTTGCATGAAACTGCAAGCTGGGGCCGGACCGGCAGCCACGTCTATGATTGGCTGAGAGGCAGCCAATCATGGACGCGGCTGCCGGCAGTGAAGAACGCCGTGGGAGAGAGGTAAGGTAAGTAATGATCGGGGGAGTTTCTGCACATATTAATATAGCGGTTGGGGCTGGGGGAGGAAGCCCTACAGTACCCCAAAGGGGTTTTACACTAGGGGGACGGAGAGGAAAATGGTAGGGAGAGGGAGGGCTGCTCTGAGCAAGCCAAAACCCTCTGAGAGGACGCCTCAGAGGCAGAAACAATTTCCTTCCCTGCAGTACTCCTGGTGGCCATTTCATGGGATTTTACAGGGACATTACAGGAGAACCATTTGGAGCAGGGATGTAAGGTAAGGATTTTATTACACTATACAGTGGGCCAACAGTGGGTTGAATTCTAGTTTTGGGGGTGGACATGCCCTTTAATTCTGCTTCCAGCAATAGATTTTATACTTACCAGCTCCGCAATCCACCGCCACTTTCTGTCTCTCCACTGTGGCTGTGTGCATTTTCCATTACTGTTGGAATGGCAGTCAGTGATTGGCCATGACATCTCTGTCACGGCCGACACTGACTGCCTTACCCATAAGTGAAGAGCAGATTGCAGAGCTGCGGCGGTGGATCGCAGAGCTTGTAAGTATAAAATCTCTTGCTGGAAGTAGAATTATTGATTATAAACAAAACGAAGTCCAAGTTTTGTGTGTTTTTGGACAACATAGTGATTTTTGTTCAGAGGGTTGGACAGTCCCTTTAAGACCCTAAGCAGCCTAAGACTATGGCTATTGTACTTACCTCACATATTACAACAATACATTTTATTGCCATGGAATTCGTTTTTTTTTTGTTGAAATATGTCAGTGGTTTGTTAATTATAATAATTTATTTAAAATGAACCCACTCTCATTACAGCAACCAATAAAAAGCATTTAATTACAAGTGACTTTAGAGTTTTAATTATAAATATTAATTTTAGAAAACAGTTGTGTATGACACAAATGGCAAAAACTGACTCAAATGAATGGTGACAAAGTAAAAAAACAGACAGCCAGAATTCATAACCGTCAAATAATTGTATAAAAAATATTCATTACTTAATAGGTTATTCTGGAGCCAGCTGTTACTATCCTTCTCATCAGGGATGTATGAAGCCTCCCATATGCAATGCAAAAAGTGCCTGAACATTCTTCTCCAATAGAATTTTAATGAGAGAAAAATGATATATTCATCAGTTCACCTCGCACATATCTTCCACAATGTATAGTGGGTTTTATTTCAACTTCCATTAAGTCCATTTCAATAGTGTATAAATCATCAACATTTAAATTGTTTAAAATGTACTGAAGTACAATCCAAAACTTTTAATGTAATAACCTTCTGTGGTTTATTCTTTAACCTACTGGAAGTTTTATTGTAGGTTGGAAACAACTTTCTTTCCAGCCATTAAGAAATGCTAAAGGGACCTGTGACCACCCATGTTAAATGAGGAAAACTAAGGCTTTCTTAAGTATGGGCCAGTAACTATACTGTTGCTTCAACTGGGTGGCCTCTTATTTTAGAAACTCTGCAGGTGTCTCAAAGAGCCTTTTCTTCCTTCACAGTGTACTGTGAACATTAGCAAGGGGGAAAAAGTTCTGATTATTTTTAACAATGATATTCCAGCCAGTAGTTCCCAACTGATGTGTTATTCTGGTTTGGACATTTTTTTTTATGGTGTATTTTGACAACATGGACATAGCTATTTAATATAATATATTGTATTAATATAATAGGGTAACTGTGGTCTCCATACAAGTGTCCTTTATTAAAAAGAGCATATTGCTACCTTTAAAAAGATTCCAGGATCATGCTTCTAGCTGCAATCTATCCAAAACTATAGCAATATAAAGGGTGATCTTTCCGGCTAGCACTGTGAGCTGTGACATCACCAGCACCTCTGCTCTGACCTCCTTGCCACGGGCACTGAGCATGCCCAGTTGTATCATACTACTGTAACTGTCTTTAAATAGCTTCAGAAAAGATTGTTATTTCGGGTTGGTGGGGCTTCTTACACAGCATATCATGTGACAGTCACTCCCTGGTTCATTCTGACTGTATTGAGTGTAAATTTAAAAGCCTATAACTTATGGAGACCACAAATACCCTTTAAGAAGAGTCATCAGCAGATAAAATTAAATGGTTGCGTGTCAAAACAATGTTTCTGTTACTCTCCTTCTAGCTTAGATCTCTGAAATGTATAAAAGGATTACACTAGTGTATGTTATAATAAACTGTACACAAACAAATACAGTATATGCAATACTTCTTGCAATGTCATTTTATGTTACATAGAGAAATACACAGGATTAGATTAATAAATACAATTTTATTTGGAGAAAAGTCCCGTACGAAGGCTGACTCTCCATTACAAGTTTATGCTGCAATGTCTCTGCTCTGGGCTCCTGCTGGCAAAACAGAACTATTACCGGAACTTTATAAATAACAACAAATCTAACCCACTTCGCCTGTTCTCCATCTTCAACTTCCTTCTGCTCCCCTGTCCTGCTGACCCTCTCCTTTCTCTGCACTCTCCCCACGACTTTGTGCATTACTTTTATCCGTGTGCAGATATCTGGTCCTAGGGATGACTCTCAGATTATGTTGCCCTCTCCTCCCTCGGCTATTCTTGGATCTTTTACTCCTGTGACCCATTTAGAAGTCTCTTGCCTGCTTCTATCATGTCCACTCATGACCTGTCCTCTTGATACCATGCCTTCTCTATTACTGAAGCACTGTAATCATGTGCTTACCCCTATACTCACCCACATATTCATTGCCTCCCTTACATCTGGAATTTTCCCTTCCGTCTTTAAGCATGCCCATATTAAGCCCATACTAAAAAAGCCCTCACTGGACCCCTCTTGTTTAGCCAATTACCATCCAGTCTCTCTCTTACCGATAGCCTCTAAACTGCTAGAATGATTAGTGTTCTCCTGTATCACTAACTGCCTTCATGCTCATAACCTATTGGATCCTTTGCAATCTGGATTCCGTCCTGCGCATTCCACCGAGACAGCTCTGTGTATGGTTGTAAATGATCTGCAGGTTGCAAAGGCCATTGGTCAGATTTCTATTCTTATCCTCCTTGACCTCTCCTCTGCTTTCAACAGAGTCGATCATTCCCTCCTTATGCATATATGTGGGGGTCCTGCAGCGGTCTGTTCTTGGACCCTTATTGTTCTCCCTTACACTATTTCCTTGGGAGATGTTATTACCTCTTTTGGCTTCAAATATCATTTATATGCAGACGACACACAAATCTACTTGTCCACCCCTATGCTAACTCCTGACATCCAATCATGTGTCTCTGACTGCCTCCTTGCCATCTCCTCCTGGATGTCTCAGCGCTACCTCAAATTAAATCTTTCTAAAACTGAACTGATCATTTTTCCACCTAAACCTGGTCCTGTCCCATCTTTCTCAATCTCTGTTGAGAATACAGTACCCCCATTTCCCCTATCCAATCGGCACTCTGCCTAGGGGTAATTATTGACTATTCTCTCTCCTTTTCTAACCACATTAACTATGTTGCGGAAACCTGCTGCTTCTTCCTTCGCAATATGGCCAAGTCCTCAGGTTCCTTTCTCTCCAGACCGCTATGCTTATGCATGCTCTCATCTTATCGCACCTGGACTTTTGCAGCCTACTACTTACTGGTCTTCCTGTTTCCCACCTCTCTCCCCGTCAGTCTATTATTAACTTTGCCACACGTATTGTTTCGCTCTCTAATAAACCGGATCCCAAATCTCCTCTGTACTGGACAACAAACTGGCTCCCCGTTAAACAGCGGGGAACATTCAAATCCCTTTGCTCTGCTGCTCCTCCTTATATTTCCTCTCTAGTCTCCCCATATGTTCCTGCCCGTACCCTCCACTCATCGCAGAACTAGCTCCTGTACAGACCCCCCACTCATACTGCTTCCTCTCACCTTAAACCTTTCTCTCATGTGGGCCCATCCTCTGGAGCTCTATTCCCCTCTCTCTACATCAAGAAACCTCAATTAGCAGGTTTAAATCTTCCTTACATCCTACCTATCTGGTAACCACACCGTATTTGATTGTTTTATTTGCACTGCAACTCTCACTCCAGCATTATACCCATTCCATTGTATCTGTATGTTACCCATCTAACTAGATTGTTAGCTCTATGGGGCAGGGACCTCCTTACCTCTTGTGGCAAAGCCCTAGCACTCTATTTATATATTTATATATTTATGTACTGAACTATCTATGTATTTATCCCCCTGTATGACTTTATTGTATTTTGTTACTGTATAACGCTGTCTCCCCAGTGGCCTTTATAAATAAACTATACACACATACATTTGGTTAAGGAAGAAATATTCATTTATCCCATTTCACCATTCTGATGAATAATCTAAATATATCTAAAACTTCAGGTTAAGAACTGAAATCTCTTTTCTACCATCTTCCATATAAACTGTTAAAAGAGGTTCACACTTGACACATGTCAGTACAGTATAGTATTTGAGGTTGAATAAAGACATAACTCCATCTAGTCCAACCTGCTCAGAATACCACATTTCCTGCCTTACTGTGGATCCAGAGGAAGGTAAAAAAAAAACCACACCACATCGAATGGAAGACAGTTATGTAAATAAAATTATTATGGACTCACTGTGGCAGACATTCCTGCCCTGAATAACTAAATGTCCATAGAAGACTTTTTTTTGCATATGGAAAGAAAATTAAAATAATCAAACTTTATCAGAATGTGAACAAATACAATTACGTTTTAACATATTTGACACACCATTTTGTTCTTGTTTTTCTTTATACATTTACTTAGGAATAATTCACATACTTCTATGCTACATGCAGGTCAGAACTATAAAGTAACATCAAGCAAATAGTGCCCTCTTCCAGCCTTGCATAGGTGCTTCCAATCATGATCCCAAGCTTGTTGTGCACATGGATTAATAATATATTTATTTTCACAAGAACTGTGAGTGCTCCGATATACTTTGTGTACTGCTATAATGTAAACATAACGTAGCGTAAATTCACCCAGACGCTATCTCTCTGGGTAAATCTCCCGAACGCGATTGAATATCCGTTTGCACTGTGGGTATATCCCAAAAGGAATTTGTTTACAGTGTGGTTTTAACTCCAGCCATGAGCTAAAACTAGCACAAACGCAATATTGATAGCGGGCGCCATCTGGGCCGGTGTCTTTTCTGATTCCCACACAGCCGACGCAAGGAAGGAGTTACTTTAACTTTAAACTCCACAAAAGAGAGGGTGGCTCTCTGTAAATGAGGCTGAAAGTGTCTTGTTAAATACATTTTGTTGTGAACTTGTTGAGGAGAAGAGATTAATATTGATTGGTTATTCCATCTTTTCAGGGTTTAAACTGGGTTTTCAGTTTCTGCAGATTTGTATGTTTACAATCATTGTTTGAATATCAGTGTTATACACCTTTATACCGAATATTCGCAATTGCATGCACATTGGAAAACACGGGAATCTTTGCATTCCCTGATTTCCATTTTAGCGAAAATCCGGCCGCAATCATGAGCGCAAACGCGTGCCAGACGCGGAAAAACACGCTAGTATGGCCTAGCCCTTAAAGAACAACCAAATAAAGAAAGTTTCAGCAGTGTTCTCTTTTCATTACCATTTATTACCAAAACTCGATGGTCTGTTTTGTTACATGGACCACCTATCCAGGCTGGAGAACAGACGGTGAATGAATTGATAAGAGGACTTGTAGGAAAGATGAGGGTAATGTTGTATTAAGTGAAGAGTTCATTTCCAATGTACAGTATTTGCATTTTCTCTGTTAGTATTCAGCTATCAAAAATACATTACGTTCGTGTTAAATCTGGTGAAATGCTGTACTGTTAGAGTTGCTGTCTGCTTCCAACCACTCAGTGTTCAAACATATAAATGATCTGTCTCTGTGCCAGGGAACAATTTAGACTTATGGCACACTTGCTATACAGCATGCTGAATAGAATATTTGGAATGTATTAAATATAAATATATATTAGTAAGTAATAGAATGTGAATGAGGTTTCAAATAATTTGTGACTCCATTTACACAAACAGTGGAGCGCAAGGGTTAAACAATTGTAGGAGATGTCAGAATGGTGCACAGCTTGTCAGTGAAACACTGAAGAACAACTGAATATTGAGTTTATATTGAAAGCCAGGAGGCATAACATCACTTCTGAAGACGGAGCTGTGAACGTTCTTATCATATTTTATATCATTTGTATTTCTGAAAAAAGAAAAGTTGGAGGAGAAATTCTTGTCTCTCTCACCAAAAGAGAAAACTAATTATATAGTTATAATACATGTTTTAAAGCACATTTACATTTTTTATTAACACATAAATATTGTACTGTAAAGAATTCAAAGAACTGTTTAAATTAGTAGTCAAAGCACATTTTATATGGGATACACTTTTGTAAGTTGCTCTAAAAAAAAAAATTGTTTATAGTTAAATCCTCCTCCAATTCTTAAAACTACTTTGCTAAGAGATGACAGACTAAGCTGCCATTCACCACAATGTTTCCCTCTGAATGGTTTCTATCTCCTCATAAATCTGAGCTATTTATGAGCTCGCACATATCAGAAAAGGGGTTTAGGAAATAGCACAGGATGCCCCGCAGGGGTTTGCGTGGGTGGTGTGTGCACATGCGCTGTGGGGACGATTCTGTATAGAATCGTGGGTTTGCTGGTATATACTATTTTAAGTTTATAGTGCAAAATGGGGATAACTCATGGTATTTATAATACCATGCGGTAGTAAACTATCATAATCTTCCTACCTTAATCCTAATCTTACACTCGCAAATGTAATTACACAATCGTGGAACATAATACAGATCATTAAGGCATGGTATTGCTTCTAAGAAACCACACCTTTATAATAAGCCCTAAAGTGTCCTAAAAAAACTTCATCATGGTTGTTGTATTTTTCTTGCTGAATTTTTCTTGTTGAAATCTGAAGCTCTGAGAATGCAGATGGGACAGAGAATCTAGTATCATCCAGCCCAGTCTGGTGCATTTCTTACTATAGCTGATAGCTGCAAGGAGGAGTTAAATCCCGACAGACTAGCTCCCCCTGCTGGCCCAGGGGGTGGCTCTCCAGATGGAACTGTGTGATAGCTCAGCAGTCCCATCTGCTCTTTTGGAGCTTTAGATATTTTAAAATAATAACATTTAGCAGGAATAAGACATAAGTCCCATGTGATGTTTAATTCAGGAGCATGTGTTCTCTTTTAAAGAGTTCCTTAAAATGGAGAGAAATGTAACAGGAAACTTTACTGTTATAGGAATTCAAAAGTAAAAGGGAGTTTAATTTCTTTTTTGGATAGATGCTACTCATTGGGATTAACTTCGATTTTCAAAGATAGAACCTAATGGATTTATAGTCAACACAATTTAGGATGTTTAATCTCTTAATATTCCTCCCTGTTTTGTCATGTCATGTGTTTTTTTGTCATGTCCCTGTTTTTGTCATGCTATGCATGTCATGACATGCATAGCAACTTTTGGGTAAGATGTATCAATAGGACTATTATTACACAAAGCTAAGTAAGGCAAATAATCATGGTCAAATGTGGGTGATTATAATAAAAAATAATATAAATACTAATAGTACTACTGCTATATAACAGCAATTATATATATTAAATATCATTATAATTATATTAGTAACCTCTTATGTTAAAGCCCAAGGAGCTCATAACCCGACACTCCAAAATATACTTTAAAATCCTTTAGGATGTTTCCACAAATGTTTTAAAGGGTCTCCATCCCCAAAATCAGAAATTTATGAGAGGTAGGAAAGCCTCTTAAACCTAGACCTTGCTAGGTTTAAACCCAAAATAGCCGCCTAAAGGTATACCAGCCTCCATTCCCTCATTCTTGGCCACTTCTGCTGCTTTCGCATGTAACAGCAGAAAGGACTGGACTGGCAGCTGCATCATGCTCACAGCCTGGCTGTCGGTCCGGCCCTTCTGCTGCTTTTTGTGCAGAAGGAGCAGAAGGCAGGGTGTTTCAAACTTAGCATCTAGGTTAGGGGGACTTTCCTACCTTTCGCAAATTTTTGATTTTGGCTGAGACGTGATTTCTAGCAAAAGGGAACCAGAGGGAATGGAGGGGGGGGGGGAGGGGAGGGAAAGTGCTTCACTGTCATGACACAAAACTTTCAGAGGTGCAGGAAGGGCAGAAACAGCTTACACAGTGAAAGGCTTCATACTGTTCAGTTTTCTGGACTTTCATCAGGCCCTGCAGACAAAACCAAACTAAAATTGCAGTGGGGAAAATTTTAGTTGGGGGGGGGTGAAGGGGATGACATGCCCTTTAAGTGTTAAGGTGGCCATACATAAATACAATTTTACTTACCGACCTAGCACTCCCGGGACATTTGATCAATCCTGCCGGAACCGCCTCTCCCGTTCTTCTATGCGTTGCAAAATCCCATTCATTTTGCAATCGCATGTCGGTAGCATAGAAGAACGGGGGAGGCGGTTCCGGACGGATGTTCGAATGTTTGGACCGCTCATCAGGTAAATAAAATTGTATATATGTATGGCCACCTTAACACTTTTCATCTTAAAAACAGATGTGGAATCCGACATAGTTTTTCTGCCAACAAAATTTATAACAAAAAGTTATTAAACTGTTTAAGTAATACAAATTGCCAACACACAATTAGATTCTAATAAATACATCTTTTTTAACTATGCAAATATTTATCACAGGGAACTAAATTCCATGTCTGCAATTTTCTAAATGCTGGATGTCTTCTGCACTTTTTAGACTGGTACAAGCAAATACTGTTTTTTAATGTTGCAACTTTGCAGAATGGTCTAAAATATAGCAAGTATAGTCGTACCATAGCACGTATCTCATTACTATTCTGAAAGCCATCTTATTGGACATATATTCTCCCCTGATATATTGTCATATAGTATACTTCAAGGACTGCTAGTATTGTAAATGACACCTGTAGGTCATAAACATCCACATCTAAAATTGTTGCAATGACATACATCCCCTACAATACTGGTGACCTTTGCAAAATAGCAATCTTTATACCGAATCTAATTTTGAAACTTTTGTTTCTACATCAGCTTTGATCTTTTTCTTTGCTTTTTCATTTTTAAGGAATGTTATTTACTGAATTGCTTGCAATTTTTTTTTAATTAATAGCTTTGCCTTTTCCAACATAAGTGTTTATAAGTTTTCATTTAAGTTTATAAGTGATTACATTCTTTTTATTAATGAAAAGAGTATAGACTGCACAACCTATTATATATCACAGCGTTATAGACTCTTACCATGGTGCTCCTGGTTTAACTATATATCAATCTGTTATGGAAACGAGTATAGAACCAGAACTAAGCAATCACATATATATAGTGGATATTGCAAGGAAGAAAAAAAAACAATCACCTGAACACCAGGTATTGTACACAACAAACCACTATGTTCACTCACAGGAATTATCTAAACAATCACTTAATTCACAAATATTAAAATCATTCCTATAATAATCCAGGTGTAGCAGCACAATCAATACCTGGGTGTCCCCGGATTAGGAAAGCAATAATGTCACGCCATTCAATCTTGGTGGTACATTATGGATTTAGTGTGTCAGCTCGATTTCCAAACTTATACAAGCTGTGTAGACTCTGTTACCTCAGCTTATTTGTTTGTCTGAGAAACATGCCTTGCCGAAATTTCTGATAGCCTTGTGATCCATTGGCCCTAATGGTAAGCCCTCCCATAAAGTTCCAAAATCTGTCCAATGTCCACTAAATCACTGGCTTACGCTGAGACCAGAGGAAATTTTATCCCCTAAACAGGAAGTGATCATGTAAAAGCCATCACAGATTAGATTGATAACAAAATATACAAAGAGTGAAATAGGCTGAAATTGGTTTTGAAAAAAATCGGTATTTTAGAAGAAAACTGACAATTAAGCTGGTGCTTAGCAAATACCCCTCAATGAGCCTAAGAGGGCTACCAGCCTAAAGGATAGATTGACAAAAAGCCATTTCACTACACCAAAGTGGGACATGGATCTTGATAGGGGTAAAAAGGAAACGGGAGTTTTAGATGTGGCATATGTAGTATATGCCAACACATACTATAAACAAATATATAGGCTCTGATGGAAGAATTTAGCCCATACAAAGTAGGTTTACCTGTCAAACTACCCAAGTGTTTGCCTCCTGGAATGTGAATGTGGGTGAAACCAAGAGGAAACTGATAGAAAGGATTCAGGAGCATGCCATGCACTAAGAAATGAGGATGGAGAGAGGAGTGCACTGGCAAGACATGCAATAGAGGACCATATGGGGAACCTAGAGATCCTAGGGGGGGGGAACCTAGAGGCAAAATTACTGCAATGTGAATGTGTATGGATGTATAAATTAAGAACATTAGAAGAGAGGGTTTAAATGATGAATCAATTATAACTGCTTTTGGAATATGAGTATAAGGAGAGATGGCCAGGTGAACTGTATAGAGATTATTGTATATGGGGTTGGGTGTGAAATAATGTAAGGTTATGTAAGAGAAGGAAACTCACCTCTTTAAAACAATGTAACACACATCTCGCAAGACCCTGACAAACCAATGTGTGTGGGGGAAATGTACGTAGGTCTGTGTTTCCTGGAGGACGGAAACACGCCAGTGATTATATGTTGGGAAAATGGATGAATGCTGGGAGTCACAGGATACCAGAGAGCCAGGTGATTTAATGGACATATGGACAGATTTTGTAACTTTGGTAAGACAATATGCAAATAGGAATAAAGACTTCTGGGTATTTACCATGTTTCCATGGAAGCTTTTGGAAAGCTATATCTAAAAAGACTTTTACAGCATTCCACAAGCTAAATGCAAAACCAGAGCACCAACTACAGACCGGTTTTGGCTTTATTGAGCCATCATCAGTGTAGTGCAGGCCTCTGGTTTTGCAGTGTGAAGTGCTCTGACAGACATCACCAATAAATTAAATAGGATAGGGAGAGAATAAAGGCTTTGAGACAGGGGAGTACCAAACCTTTATTCTCTCCCTATCCTATTTAATATATCCCGTTGTTTTGCATAAGTCCTGGGAGGGCTCCATTAGGGCCCAGCAGACCACAAGGCTATAAGAATCTCAGCAAGGCATTTTTTTTGTGTATGTGTATCAGTGTGATTGAAAAAGTTATAATAGAGCACTTGGAAATTCAGGATTTAAAATGAGTGACATCAGGAAATGTAAGTGAGAATGAATGATAGTGTCATTAGTGTATTTGAAATGCTGTTTGCACAGTTTGGATTTGATTTGATTAAGCAGTGTCCTGCCAATTCTACAGTAAATTCAGATTTAACACATTCAGGGAGAGCTACCCTGTATTCCATATCGACTTTTTATTCGGGTAAATACCAAATAAGATTTAACCCTGCTAAACTTTAATGACAGTAAATAATGTGCTGCTCTCCATAAATGTGCCTGTGTTTAATTTTTAAAATTTGTTCAAATAACTTCCAACATATACTTTGTAAAGCTGTTACCTTTTACCCAGGGATGAATAATTGGGAAAAATAAGTGTTACAAATGTTTGTTGTTGTTTTTACAAAACCACCAGGTTGAGCTCAGGGACCTTCTGGGGGCAGCACTACTGAACCCCCAATTCACAATTTCCTGTGAAAAATCCATTTTAAACTAGTCATACATAGGTTGAGATGTGTTTAAAAAAAACAGAGCTCAATCACAGTAAAATGCTCCGAAGTGTAAATAAAAACTCATTGGTAAATTTTATTGCAAAAACCATAATATGGCAAAGAATTTCAAAAAAAGGTATTCAATATAGACTCTAAAATAATGAAGAGGAGGGTTAAGTTGGTTCATATAGAAACAATATGGAATACAAAATGTATCAATCTGAATTGCAGTGCAGTAAGTTTGACCTTACATGTATATATTCCATCCAAAGGCATTTCTGAAGGACAGCATTATCTCTTTATCTCTCTTTCCTCACTACTACAAAAGATTGAACAATAAAAGTAAAAGTAAAGCACCATATATACTCGAGTATAAGTCGAGGTTTTAAGGCTTTAAAAAAAGCCTAAAAATTCAACCTCGTCTTATACTCTGGTCACTTACCTGTAAACAGGCTTCCGCATCACTACACCAAGTAGTAACGTCAGGCTCCTCAACAGTGGATGCGGAAGTGAAGGAAGCGAGCGGCAGCTCTTTACAGGTCGAGGCTGGGGCCGCTTATCCCAGGCTGGGCTTCAACCTAATTTCTACCCTCGACTCATACTCAAGTCAATCAGATTTTAAAATTTTTTCAGGTAAAAAATTTGTACCCCGACTTATACTCGGATCGACTTATATTTGAGTATATACAGTACCATCTCAATACAGGTGCACCTGTGAATTGCATGTTTGTTCCCCCTGTACTTGACTGGGTTTTTCCAGTTACTCTGGTTGTCCCCCACATACATTCATAAATGCATACTACTAGGTACATAGATTGTCAGCTCTGCTGCTCAGGGCCTGATGTAAATAGTTAAATCAATTGTAAAACAATGCTATATAACATGTTCCACGCAATATAAAATATGAACACAAAAACATCTTAGAGGGTAGGCATGATTTTAACAGCAGAAACCAAGTTTGGTTCAAACTACTACTTTGCCGTTGAAATTTCCTTGGTCGAAACTACCACTGGTTTTTTCACACAGCCTTTTTAAATTTCATCTGTCCAAACCAGAATTTTGGAATTTTGCTTTTAAGTTTCAAAATAAAATTTCAACTTTGACATTCTGCATTAAACCTTTCCCGAATTCAGCAGACCCACCAGTGGATAGAACCCAAGCAGGTTTTTTTTTAATTCAGAGGTCTTTGAAAAAGAGGAAAAAATAAATGAAGGCTTTCAACACTTTTCTAGTTATGTCTTTGGCTCACACTCCATATTGTTATTACTTCTTGTTCAATTACTATCAGTCCTATTCAAAAATTGTGATAAATCCCTGTTTGCAAAACTTTTCAAAATTTTAAAACTCAGAACTTATGATTGAAAAATCGAATATTAAAAAATCTGAAATTTAGACAATGCACAAGAAAATCTTGACTCAATTGGATACTATCAGATTTTTCGATAGGTTTAAAGAACCGCCGTCAAGAAGAAACTTGTCATTCTATTCATATTTACCAAGCAGTGATCCTAGGATTCTTCTCAGAAAGCACTGAGTAGTAACACACACAGGCAAACATTGCTGTCATACAGCCCTGTGAAACTCGGATCCAGTTAGCCTCCTGAGATTCAAGATTCCTTATATCCCAACAGCTACATACAGTAAACTTTCTATGGCTTTTCCTAATGAGAATTTATTTTGCAGACTCTACAAAGCTTGCGTATGTTTAAATAATGAACTAGACTTGCAGTACAAATAGCCATTCTTATTGAGAAAAGTAAGTCCCAGCAGTGTTCCGGTTTGTACAGTATGATAGAATCAGTCACAGAAAGTTTTAGTTAGTTTATTGCAGTTCATTTTAGCAATCATTAGCCTGAAGGTTACTAAGAAAAGAAAGAAAGAAATTTAGTCCAGCTGGCATTGTCATTGAAAAGGAAGCCTCTGAGGCAAATCATGAAGAACTGATCATTTCCATAAAAATATGTATAGCACATTGCAGTAAAATATGTAATGGATCTATCATCATTGAGCTTTCTCTTAATGTTTAAAAATACGTCAATACGTCTAAAATAAAATTAGCCTGTACAGTCAGTCCCTTTCTATTGGTGCTATTTTTTTGCTCCAGATGGTGTACAAAATAATTCATGAGTGACAAAGTTAGCAATTTTATACAGCGGTTCAATTCTGTTCCAGGACTTCGGCCACCCACTTTAGTGGAACTTGAGAGGCTTCAATCAAATCAACCCTATATTGAGAGTTTTCATGGAGCATTATATCATGTGTTTACTATGCCCTTGAAAAACAACTAGTGGAATATAGGGTTGTACGAGTCAAGTGTTTTGTAATACATTTGTTTTTCAGAAGTATACTAAGAGCCTTTTAAGACTTTCCATAGAACTGGTGGAAGTGGATAAATTAATCCATAGTGCTATTTCAGAAAAAGTACCAAGTGTGTTTTTCTGTAGTGATAAAAGCTTTTTATTGTATTTCTCTGGAATTACCATAATGATTGTAAAATGCTTTCTTCTTTGCATTTTAAAATTAAGTATTTAAGTTAGTGTTTGGTAACTGTTTAAGACGAAGAATTGACACACGTGATCTATAAATGCCAGATCTGACATCCAGATAACTAGGGGTTATGTTCCTCTAAATAAAGTGCCCATTATTTTACATATAACAATCAACCAAAGCTGTGGATACACACAATTGTGAAATAGGCTGAGATAGGCTTTAGGTTCAGCTGTTTGTATGCTATTTCTAGTCCAACCACACTTAAGTTTGGTGGCTCTCCTCAGGTCCTTAACACCTCCAGAAAAATTTTGCACCCACCAGTAATCCAGATTTTTTTTCTATTTAATATTTGGGCTTTCCTTGAACATGCACAGGAGGAGGATCCGAGGTGAAAGCAACATTGGCTGCAGACTTTTACAGAGAGACATAAAAGCTACCACATTTGACTGAAGCTGGTAACGTTATCTTGTAGGTAATCGGTTTATTTTTAGAGAGATTGGAATTGGTCCTATATATTTTGGTCCTAGTTTAGCAGATGGTTGATGAAGAGATTCCTTTTCAGTGAAAATCAGGACTAGATCTCCAGGAGAATATTTAGCTTTTAGAGCAATGACGATGAGCAAATTATTTTTGTTGTGCTGCCGCTTGTTTTGAATTAGATTGAATCTGGTGCCAGATTTGAGACATATGAGTTGGCCAACTCCTACAGCTGGTTTTTAAAAGAGATGAATAAAATAAAATATTGACTGCTATTGCACCAGAATGGCGATGTTTTGGTAGTGAATGGACTGAATTATTGTGGGCAAATTTGGCGAATTGTAGAACTCTGATCATCTTTCCTGGAATCAGACACTAAATTCAAAGATATTGTTCCAGTGACTGTTGGTTCTTTCAGTCTGACAATTTCATCTTTCAGGGTGAAAACCTGAAGAAAAAGTAAAGACATGCCAAGATGAAAACAAAAAGTTCGCCCAACTGCACCCCTCTGTCAGAAACTACTCCCCTCTGTAAGTAACTACATTATCAAGGATACCATATGAAATATCATAACTAGTAATGGGGATAACTCTTTATCAGAGGGGAGTTCAGGAGGAATGAAAGGATGCAACTTGTTGAACCTGTCAACTACCACCTAGACAACTGTTGATTCTGAAAAATGCACCAACCAATATAATAAACCTAACTGCAGCTTCCATGCTGCTGTGTGGTGTGTGTCACTGCAGTTCCAATAGACTCCCCACTAGAGGGAGAGAGAGATAGTCCTGCAGTTTCAATTGATTCACTACTAGAGGGAAAACATAAGAAACACACACAGAGGCATGGAGACCAACAGCAGATAGGTAGAGGGGGGTGATTATGTCACAGAGGGGGTATTCTGCCACAGAGGGGTGTATCTCAAGAGGGAGACTCTTTCACAGAGGGGGGGACTCTGCCACAGAGGGGGGCTCTGTCACAGAGCAGGGGGACTGCCTGGCCACAGAGGGGATCTTGATGCTTCTAGCTGCAATCTATCCAAAACTATAGCAATATAAAGGGTGGTCTTTCCAGCTAGCACTGTGAGCTGTGACATCACCAGCACCTCTGCTCTGACCTCCTTGCCACGGGCACTTAGCATGCCCAGTTGTATCATACTACTGTAACTGTATTTAAATAGCTTCAGAAAAGATTGTTATTTCGGGTTGGTGGGGCTTCTTACACAGCATATCATGTGACAGTCACTCCCTGGTTCATTCTGGCTGTATTGAGTAGAGATGTCCGAACTTCGAAAAATCCGGTCCGCGCGAGGATCCGCGGATTTTCGAAAAAATCCGTAAATTCGAAAATCCGCGAGCGGACCCGTTAAAACGTATTAAAATGAAAGTTCGGCTTTTTCGAAAATACGAGGATTTCCGTAAAAACGAGGATCTCCGTAAACCGAGGATTTCCGTAAGTCCGCGAATCTCCGTAAAAACGAGGATTTCCGTAAAAACGAGGATTTCCGTAAAAATGAGGATTTTCGTAAAAACGAGGAACCGGAATAGTCTCCCCATATGTTTCTGCCCGTACCCTCAACTCATCGCAGAACTAGCTCCTGTACAGACCCCCCACTCATACTGCTTCCTCTCACCTTAAATCTTTTATCTCTTGTGGCGCCCATCCTCTGGAGTTCTATTCCCCTCTCTCTACATCAAGAAACCTCAATTAGCAGGTTTAAATCTATCCTTACATCCTACCTATCTGGTAACCAGCACCGTATTTGATTGTTTTATTTGCACTGCATACATCTCACTCCAGCAGTTATACCCATTCCATTGTATCTGTATGTTACCCATCTAACTAGATTGTTAGCTCTATGGGGCAGGGACCTCCTTACCTCTTGTGGCAAAGCCCTAGCACGTCTATTTATATAATTTATATATTTATGTACTGAACTATCTATGTATTTATCCCCCTTGTATGACTTTATTGCATTTTGTTACTGTATAACGCTGTGTCCCCCAGTGGCACTTTATAAATAAACTATACACACACATACATTTGGTTAAGGAAGAAATATTCATTTTATCCCATTTCACCATTCTGATGATAATCTAAAGTATATCTAAAACAGTCAGGTTAAGAACTGAAATCTCTTTTCTACCATCTTCCATATAAACTGGTAAAAGAGGTCTCACACTTGACACATGTACAGTACAGTATAGTATTTGAGGTTGAATAAAGACATAAATCCATCTAGTCCAACCTGCTCAGTAATACGCACATTTCCTGCCTTACTGTTGATCCAGAGGAAGGTAAAAAAAAAACCACCACATCCAATGGAAGACAGTTATGTAAATAAAATTATCATGGACTCACTGTGGCAGACATTCCTGTCCTGAATAAACTAAATGTCCATAGGAAGACTTTTTTTTTGCATATAGGAAAGAAAATTAAAATAATCAAACTTTAATCAGAATGTGAACAAATACAATTACGTTTTAACATATTTGACACACCATTTTGTTCTTTGTTTTTTTCTTTATACATTTAACTTAGGAATAATTCACATACTTCTATGCTACATGCAGGTCAGAAGCTATAAAGTAAACATCAAGCAAATAGTGCACCTCTTCCAGCCTTGCATAGGTGCTTCCAATCATGATCCCAAGCTTGTTGTGCACATGGATTAATAAATATATTTATTTTCACAAGAACTGTGAGTGCTCCGATATACTTTGTGTACTGCTATAATGTAAACATAACGTAGCGTAAATTCACCCAGAGACGCTATCTCTCTGGGTAAATCTCCCGAACGCGATTGAATATCGCGTTTGCGACTGTGGGTATATCCCGAAAAGGAATTTGTTTACAGTGTGGTTTTAACTCCAGCCATGAGCTAAAACTAGCACAAACGCAATATTGAATAGCGGGCGCCATCTGGGCCGGTGTCTTTTCCGATTCCCACACAGCCGACGCAAGGAAGGAGTTACTTTAATTTTAAACTTCACAAAAGAGAGTGGTGGCTCTCTGTAAATGAGGCTGAAAGTGTCTTGTTAAATACATTTTGTTGTGAACTTGTTGAGGAGAAGAATTAATATGTGATTGGTTCATTTCCATCTTTTGCATGGTTTAAACTGGGTTTTCAGTTTCTGCAGATTTGCAATGTTTACAATCATTTGTTTGAATATCAGAGGTTTATACACCTTTATACCGAATATTCGCAATCGCATGCACGTTGGAAAACACGGGAATCTTTGCATTCCCGTGATTTCCATTTTAGCGAAAATCACGGCCGCAATCATGAGCGCAAAACGCGTGCACAGATGCGTGAAAAACCTGCTAGTATGGCCTAGCCCTTAAAGAGACAACCAAATAAAGAAAAGTTTCAGCAGTGTTCTCTTTTCATTACCATTTATTACCAAAACTCTGATGGTCTGTTTTGTTACATGGACCACCTATTCAGGCTGGAGAACAGACGGTGAATGAATTGATAAGAGGACTTGTTAGGAAAGATGAGGGTAATGTTGTATTAAGTGAAGAGTTCATTTCCAATGTACAGTATTTGCATTTTCTCTGTTAGTATTCAGCTATCAAAAATACATTACAGGTTTGTGTTAAATCTGGTGAAATGCTGTACTGTTAGAGTTGCTGTCTAGCTTCCAACCACTCAGTGTTCAAGAACATATAAATGATCTGTCTCTGTGCCAGGGAACAATTTAGACTTATGGCACACTTGCTATACAGCATGCTGAATAGAAATATTTGGAATTGTATTAAATATATAAATATATATTAGTAAGTAATAGAATGTGAATGAGGTTTCAAATAATTTTGTGACTCCATTTACACAAACAGTGGAGCGTACAAGGGTTAACAATTGTAGGAGATGTCAGAATGGTGCACAGCTGTTCAGTGAAACTAACTGAAGAAACAACTGAATATTGAGTTTATATTGAAAGCCAGGAGGCATAACATCACTTCTGAAGACTGGAGCTGTGAACGTTCTTATCATATTTTATATCATTTGTATTATCTGAAAAAAGAAAAGTTGGAGGAGAAATTCTTTGTCTCTCTCACACAAAAGGGAGAAAACTAATTATATAGTTATAATACATGTTTTAAAGCACATTTACATTTTTTATTAACACATAAATATTGTACTGTAAAGAATTCAAAGAACTGTTTTAAATTAGTAGTCAAAGCACATTTTATATGGGATACACTTTTGTAAGTTGCTCTTAAAATAAAAAAATTGTTTATAGTTAAATCATCCTCCAATTCTTAAAACTACTTTGCTTAGAGATGAAAGAGATGACAGACTAAGCTGCCATTCACCACAATGTTTCCCTCTGAATGGTTTCTATCTCCTCATAAATCTGAGCTATTTATGAGCTCGCACATATACAGAAAAAGGGGTTTAGGAAATAGCACAGGATGCCCGCCAGGGGGGTTTGCGTGGGTGGTGTGTGCACATGCGCTGTGGGGACGATTCTGTATAGAATCGTGGGTTTGCTGGTATATACTATTTTTAAGTTTATAGTGCAAAAGTGGGGATAACTCATGGTATTTATAATACCATGCGGTAGTAAACTATCATAATCTTCCTACCTTAATCCTAATCTTACATCTGCAAATGTAATTACACAATCGTGAACATAATAACAGATCATTAAAGGCATGGTATTGCTTCTAAGAAATACCACACCTTTATAAATAAGCCCTAAAGTGTCCTAAATAAAAACTTCATCATGGATTGTTGTATTTTTCTTGCTGAATTTTTTCTTGTTGAAATCTGAAGCTCTGAGAATGCAGATGGGACAGAGAATCTAGTATCATCCAGCCCAGTCTGGTGCATTTCTTACTATAGCTGATAGCTGCAAGGAGGAGTTAAATCCCAGACAGACTAGCTCCCCCTGCTGGCTCAGGGGGTGGCTCTCCAGATGGAACTGTGTGATAGCTCAGCAGTCCCATCTGCTCTTTTGGAGCTTTAGATATTTTAAAATAATAACATTTAGCAGGAATAAGACATAAGTCCCATGTGATGTTTAATTCAGGAGCATGTGTTCTCTTTTAAAGAGTTTCCTTATAAATGGAGAGAAATGTAACAGGAAACTTTACTGTTATAGGAATTCAAAAGTAAAAGGGAGTTTAATTTTCTTTTTTGGATAGATGCTACTCATTGGGATTAACTTCGATTTTCAAAGATAGAACCTAATGGATTTATAGTCAACACAATTTAGGATGTTTAATCTCTTAATATTCCTCCCTGTTTTGTCATGTCATGTGTTTTTTTGTCATGTCCCTGTTTTTGTCATGCTATGCATGTCATGACATGCATAGCAACTTTTGGGTAAGATGTATCAATAGGACTATTATTACACAAAGCTAAGTAAGGCAAGATAATCATGGTCAAATGTGGGTGATTATTATAAAAAATAATATAAATACTAATAGTACTACTGCTACTAATAACAGCAATTATATATATTAAATATCATTATAATTATTATTAGTAACCTCTTATGTTAAAGCCCAAGGAGCTCATAACCCGACACTCCAAAATATACTTTAAAATCCTTTAGGATGTTTCCACAAATGTTTTAAAGGGTACCTCCATCCCCAAAATCAGAAATTTATGAGAGGTAGGAAAGCCCTCTAAACCTAGACCTTGCTAGGTTTAAAACCCAGAAATAGCCGCCTAAAGGTAATTACCAGCCTCCATTCCCTCATTCTTGGCCACTTCTGCTGCTATTCTGCATGTAACAGCAGAAAGGACTGGACTGGCAGCTGCATCAGTGCTCACAGCCTGGCTGTCGGTCCGGCCCCTTCTGCTGCTTTTTGTGCAGAAGAGGAGCAGAAGGCAGGGTGTTTCAAACTTAGCATCTAGGTTAGGGGGACTTTCCTACCTTTCGCAAATTTTTGATTTTGGCTGAGACGTGATGCTTTAGCAAAAGGGAACCAGAGGGAATGGAGGAGGGGGGAGGGAGAGGGGAAAGTGCTTCACTGTGCATGACACAAAACTTTCAGAGGTGCAGGAAGAGGCAGAAACAGCTTACACAGTGAAAGGCTTCATACTGTTCAGTTTTCTGGACTTTCATCAGGCCCTGCAGGACAACCAAACTAAAATTTGCAGTGGGGAAAATTTTAGTTGGGGGGGGTGAAGGGGATGGACATGCCCTTTAAGTGTTAAGGTGGCCATACATAAATACAATTTTACTTACCCGACCTAGCACTCCCGGGACATTTGATCAATCCTGCCGGAACCGCCTCTCCCGTTCTTCTATGCAATTGCAAAATCCCATTCATTTTGCAATCGCATGTCGGTAGCATAGAAGAACGGGGGAGGCGGTTCCGGCCGGATCGTTCGAATGTTGCTGGACCGCTCACTCAGGTAAATAAAATTGTATATATGTATGGCCACCTTAACACTTTTCATCTTAAAAACAGATGTGGAATCCGACATAGTTTTTCTGCCAACAAAATTAAATAACAAAAAGTTA
The DNA here is from genome assembly GCA_019447015.1 of Hymenochirus boettgeri. NCBI lineage: Eukaryota > Metazoa > Chordata > Amphibia > Anura > Pipidae > Hymenochirus > Hymenochirus boettgeri. Next base: position 180,699,493 of record CM033474.1, on the reverse strand, counting down.
TTAAACTGTTTAAGTAATACAAATTGCCAACACACAATTAGATTCTAATAAATACATCTTTTTTTAACTATGCAAATATTTATCAACAGGGAACTAAAATTCCATGTCTGCAATTTTCTAAATGCTGGATGTCTTCTGCACTTTTTTAGACTGGTACAAGCAAATACTGTTTTTTAATGTTGCAACTTTGCAGAATGGTCTAAAATATAGCAAGTATAGTCTGTACCATAGCACGTATCTCATTACTATTCTGAAAGCCATCTTATTGGACATATATTCTCCCCTGATATATTGTCATATTAGTATACTTCAAGGACTGCTAGTATTGTAAATGACACCTGTAGGTCATAAACATCCACATCTAAAATTGTTGCAATGACATACATCCCCTACAATACTGGTGACCTTTGCAAAATAGCAATCTTTATACCGAATCTAATTTTGAAACTTTTGTTTCTACATCAGCTTTGATCTTTTTCTTTGCTTTTTCATTTTTAAGGAATGTTATTTACTGAATTTGCTTGCAATTTTTTTTTAATTAATAGCTTTGCCTTTTCCAACATAAGTGTTTATAAGTTTTCATTTAAGTTTATAAGTGATTACATTCTTTTTATTAATGAAAAGAGTATAGAACTGCACAACCTATTATATATCACAGCGTTATAGACTCTTTACCATGGTGCTCCTGGTTTAACTATATATCAATCTGTTATGGAAACGAGTATAGAACCAGAAACTAAGCAATCACATATATATATGTGGATATTGCAAGGAGGAAAAAAAAACAATCACCTGAACACCAGGTATTGTACACAACAAACCACTATGTTCACTCACAGGAATTATCTAACAAATCACTTAATTCACAAATATTAAAATACATTCCTATAATAATCCAAGGTGTAGCAGCACAATCAATACCTGGGTGTCCCCGGTATTAGGAAAGCAATAATGTCACGCCATTCAATCTTGGTGGTACATTATGGATTTAGTGTGTCAGCTCGATGTTCCAAACTTATACAAAGCTATGTAGACTCTGTTACCTCAGCTTATTTGTTTAGTCTGAGAAACATGCCTTGCCGAAATTCTGATAGCCTTGTGATCCATTGGCCCTAATGGTAAGCCCTCCCATAAAGTTCCAAAATCTGTCCATATGTCCACTAAATCACTGGCTTACCGCTGAGACCAGAGGAAATTTTATCCCCTAAACAAGGAAGTGATCATGTAAAGAAGCCATCACAGATTAGATTGATAACAAAATATAACAAAGAGTGAAATAGGCTGAAATTGGTTTTGAAAAAAAATCGGTATTTATTAGAAGAAAACTGACAATTAAGCTGGTGCTTAGCAAATACCCCTCAATGAGCCTGCTAAGAGGGCTACCAGCCTAAAGGATAGATTGACAAAAAGCCATTTCACTACACCAAAGTGGGACATGGAATCTTGGATAGGGGTAAAAAGGAAAACGTGAGTTTTAGATGTGGCATATGTAGTATATGCCAACACATACTATAAACAAATATATAGGCTCTGATGGAAGAATTTAGCCCATACAAAGTAGGTTTACCTGTCAAACTACCCAAGTAGTTTGCCTCCTGGAATGTGAATGTGGGTGAAACCAAGAGGAAACTGATAGAAAGGATTCAGGAGCATGCCAGTGCACTAAGAAATGAGGATGGAGAGAGGAGTGCACTGGCAAGACATGCAATAGAGGACCATATGGGGAACCTAGAGATCCTAGGGGGGGGGGAACCTAGAGGCAAAATTACTGCAATGTGAATGTGTATGGATGTATAAATTAAGAACATTAAGAAGAGAGGGTTTAAATGATGAAATCAATTATAACTGCTTTTTGGAATATGAGTATAAGGAGAGATGGCCATGGTGAACTGTAATAGAGATTATTGTATATGGGGTTGGGTGTGTAAATAATGTAAGGGTTAATGTAAGAGAAGGAAACTCACCTCTTTAAATACAATGTAGCACACAATCTCGCAAGACCCTGACAAACCAATGTGGTGTGGGGGAAATGTACGTAGGTCTGTGTTTCCTGGAGGACAGGGAAACACGCCAGTGATTATATTGTTGGGAAAATGGATGAATGCTGGGAGTCACAGGATACCAGAGAGCCAGGTGATTTAATGGACATATGGACAGATTTTGTAACTCTGGTAAGACAATATGCAAATAAGGAATAAAGACTTCTGGGTATTTACCATGTTTCCATGGAAGCTTTTAGGAAAGCTATATCTTAAAAAAGACTTTTACAGCATTCCACAAGCTAAATGCAAAACCAGAGCACCAACTACAGACCGGTTTTGGCTTTATTGAGCCATCATCAGTGTAGTGCAGGCCTCTGGTTTTGCAGTGTGAAGTGCCTATAGACAGACATCACCAATAAATTAAATAGGATAGGGAGAGAATAAAGGCTTTGAGACAGGGGAGTACCAAAGCCTTTATTCTCTCCCTATCCTATTTAATATATTCCCGTTGTTTTGCATAAGTCCTGGGAGGGCTTGCCATTAGGGCCCAGCAGACCACAAGGCTATAAGAATCTCAGCAAGGCATTTTTTTTGTGTATGTGTATCAGTGTGATTGAAAAAGTTATAATAGAGCACTTGGAAATTCAGGATTTTAAAATGAGTGACATCAGGAAAATGTAAGTGAGAATGTAATGATAGTGTCATTAGTGTATTTGAAATGCTGTTTGCACAGTTTGGATTTGATTTGATTAAGCAGCTGTCCTGCCAATTTCTACAGTAAATTCAGATTTAACACATTCAGGGAGAGCTACCCTGTATTCCATATCGACTTTTTATTCTGGGTAAATACCAAATAAGATTTAACCCCTGCTAAACTTTAATGACAGTAAATACATGTGCTGCTCTCCATAAATGTGCCTGTGTTTAATTTTTAAAATTTGTTCAAATAACTTCCAACATATACTTTGTAAAAGCTGTTACCTTTTACCCAGGGATGAATAATTGGGAAAAATAAGTGTTACAAATGTTTGTTGTTGTTTTTACAAAACCACCAGGTTGAGCTCAGGGACCTTCTGTGGGCAGCACTACATGAACCCCCAATTAACACATATTTCCTGTGAAAAATCCATTTTAAACTAGTCATACATAGGTTGAGATGTGTTTAAAAAAAACAGAGCTCAATACACAGTAAAATGCTCCGAAGTGTAAATAAAAACTCATTGGTAAATTTTATTGCAAAAACCATAAATATGGCAAAGAATTTTCAAAAAAAGGTATTCAATATAGACTCTAAAATAATGAAGAGGAGGTTAAGTTGGTTCATATAGAAACAATATGGAATACAAAATGTATCAATCTGAATTGCAGTGCAGTAAGTTTGACCTTACATGTATATATTCCATCCAAAGGCATTTCTGAAGGACAGCATTATCTCTTTATCTCTCTTTCCTTCACTACTACAAAAGATTGAACAATAAAAGTAAAAGTAAAGCACCATATATACTCGAGTATAAGTCGAGGTTTTAAGGCTTTAAAAAAAGCCTAAAAATTCAACCTCGTCTTATACTCTGGTCACTTACCTGTAAACAGGCTTCCGCATCACTACACCAAGTAGTAACGTCAGGCTCCTCAACAGTGGATGCGGAAGTGATAGGAAGCGAGCGGCAGCCTGTTTACAGGTCGAGGCTGGGGCCGCTTATCCCAGGCTGGGCTTCAACCTAATTTCTACCCTCGACTCATACTCAAGTCAATCAGATTTTAAAATTTTTTCAGGTAAAAAATTTGTACCCCGACTTATACTCGGATCGACTTATATTTGAGTATATACAGTACATCTCAATACAGGTTGCACCTGTGAATTGCATGTTTGTTCCCCCTGTACTTGACTGGGTTTTTCCAGTTACTCTGGTTGTCCCCCACATACATTCATAAATGCATACTACATAGGTACATAGATTGTCAGCTCTGCTGCTCAGGGCCTGATGTAAATAGTTAAATCAATTGTAAAACAATGCATATATAACATGTTCCACGCAATATAAAAATATGAACACAAAACACATCTTAGAGGGTAGGCATGAATTTTAACAGCAGAAACCAAGTTTGGTTCAAAACTACTACTTTTGCCGTTGAAATTTCCTTGGTCGAAACTACCACTGGTTTTTTCACACAGCCTTTTTTAAATTTCATCTGTCCAAACCAGAATTTTGGAATTTTGCTTTTAAGTTTCAAAATAAAATTTCAACTTTGACATTCTGCATTAAACCTTTCCCGAATTCAGCAGACCCACCAGTGGATAGAACCCAAGCAGGTTTGTTTTAATTCAGAGGTCTTTGAAAAAGAGGAAAAAATAAATGAAGGCTTTCAACACTTTTCTAGTTATGTCTTTGGCTCACACTCCATATTGTTATTACTTCTTTGTTCAATTACTATCAGTCCTATTCAAAAAATTGTGATAAATCCCTGTTTGCAAAACTTTTCAAAATTTTTAAAACTCAGAACTTATGATTGAAAAATCGAATATTAAAAAATCTGAAATTTAGACAATTGCACAAGAAAATCTTGACTCAATTGGATACTTATCAGATTTTTCGATAGGTTCTAAAGAACCGCCGTCAAGAAGAAACTTGTCATTCTTATTCATATTTACCAAGCAGTGATCCTAGTATTCTTCTCAGAAAGCACTGATAGTAACACACACAGGCAAACATTGCTGTCATATAGCCCTGTGAAACTCGGATCCAGTTAGCCTCCTGAGATTCAAGATTGCCTTATATCCCAACAGCTACATACAGTAAACTTTCTATGGCTTTTCCTAATGAGAATTTATTTTGCAGACTCTACAAAGCTTGCGTATGTTTTAAATAATGAACTAGACTTGCAGTACAATATAGCCATTCTTAATTGAGAAAAGTAAGTCCCAGCATGTGTTCCGGTTTGTACAGTATGATAGAATCAGTCACAGAAAGTTTTAGTTAGTTTATTGCAGTTCATTTTAGCAATCATTAGCCTGAAGGTTACTAAGAAAAGAAAGAAAGAAATTTAGTCCAGCTGGCATATTGCATTGAAAAGGAAGCCTCTGAGGCAAATCATGAAGAACTGATCATTTCCATAAAAAATATGTATAGCACATTGCAGTAAATATGTAATGGATCTATCATCATTTGAGCTTTTCTCTTTAATGTTTAAAAATACGTCAATACGTCTAAAATAAAATTAGCCTGTACAGTCAGTCCCTTTCTATTGGTGCTATTTTTTTGCTCCAGATGGTGTACAAAATAATTCATGAGTGACAAAGTTTAGCAAGTTTATAGCAGCTGTTCAAATTCTGTTCCAGGACTTCGGCCACCCACTTTAGTGGAACTTGAGAGGCTTCAATCAAATCAACCCTATATTGAGAGTTTTCATGGAGCATTATATCATGTGTTTACTATGCCCTTGAAAAACAACTAGTGGAATATAGGGTTGTACGAGTCAAGTGTTTGTAATACATTTGTTTTTCAGAAGTATTACTAAAGAGCCTTTTAAGACTTTCCATAGGAACTGGTGGAAGTGGATAAAATTAACTCCATAGTGCTATTTCAGAAAAAGTACCAAGTTGTGTTTTCTGTAGTGATAAAAGCTTTTTATTGTATTTCTCTGGAATTACCATAATGATTGTAAAATGCTTTCTTCTTTGCATTTTAAAAATTAAGAGATTTTAAGTTATGTGTTTGGTAACTGTTTAAGACGAAGAATTGACACACTGTGATCTATAAATGCCAGATCTGACATCCAGATAACTATGGGTTATGTTCCTCTAAATAAAGTGCCCATTATTTTACATATAACAAAATCAACCAAAAAGCTGTGGAATACACAAATTGTGAAATAGGCTGAGATAGGCATTTAGGTTCAGCTGTTGTTATGCTATTTCTAGTCACACCACACTTAAGTTTGGTGGCTCTCCTCAGGTCCTTAACACCTCCAGAAAAATTATTGCACCCACCAGTAATCCAGATTTTTTTCTATTTAATATTTGGGCTTTCCTTGAACATGCACAGGAGGAGGATCCGAGGTGAAAGCAACATTGGCTGCAGACTTTTACAGAGAGACATAAAAAGTGCTACCACATTTGACTGAAGCTGGTAACGTTATCTTGTAGGTAACTCGGTTTATTTTTAGAGAGATTGGAATTGGTCCTATATATTTTGGTCCTAGTTTAGCAGATGGTTGATGAAGAGATTCCTTTTCAAGTGAAAATCAGGACTAGATCTCCAGGAGAATATTTTAGCTTTTTAGAGCAATGACGATGAGCAAATTATTTTTGTTGTGCTGCCGCTTGTTTTGAATTAGATTGAATCTGGTGCCAGATTTGAGACATATGAGTTGGCCAAACTCCTACAGCTGGTTTTTCAGAAGAGATGAATAAAATAAAATATTGACTGCTATTGCACCAGAATGGCGATGTTTTGGTAGATGAATGGACTGAATTATTGTAGGCAAATTTGGCGAATGGTAGAAACTCTGATCATCTTTCCTGGGAATCAGACACTAAATTTCAAAGATATTGTTCCAGTGACTGTTTGGTTCTTTCAGTCTGACAATTTCATCTTTCAGGGTGAAAACCTGAAGAAAAAGTTAAAGACATGCCAAGATGAAAACAAAAAGTTCGCCCAACTGCACCCCTCTGTCAGAAACTACTCCCCTCTGTAAGTAACTACATTATCAAGGATACCATATGAAAATATGCATAACTAGTAATTGGGATAACTCTTTATCAGAGGGGAGTTCAGGAGGAATGAAAGGATGCAACTTGTTGAACCTGTCAACTACCACCTAGACAACTGTTGATTCTGAAAAAAATGCACAATCCAATATAATAAAAGCCTAACTGCAGCTTCCATGCTGCTGTGTGTGTGTGTCACTGCAGTTCCAATAGACTCCCCACTAGAGGGAGAGAGAGATAGTCCCTGCAGTTTCAATTGATTCACTACTAGAGGGAGAAACATAAGAAACACACACAGAGGCATGGAGACCAACAGCAGATAAGGTAGAGGGGGGTGATTATGTCACAGAGGGGGTATTCTGCCACAGAGGGGGTATTCTGCCAAAGAGGGAGACTCTGTCACAGAGGGGGGGACTCTGTCACAGAGGTGGGGACTCTGTCACAGCGGTGGGGACACTGCCACAGAGGGGAGAACTCTGCCACAGAGGGGGGGACTCCGTCAGAGGGGTGGCACCCTGGGACAGAAGGGGGACTCAAGGGCAGAGGGGGGAGTCTGGGACAGAGAGGGGACTCTGTCTTTTAGGACAGAGTGGGGAACTCTGCCTTTTGTGGGACAGAGGTAGGGAGTCTGCCTTTTGAGACAGAGGGGGGCCTCAGCCTTTTGGGACAGAGGAGGACTCTGGCCTTGGGACATTGAGGGGGGTCTCTGGGCTTTGGACACTGAGGGTGGTCTCGGGGCTTCTAGCGCCTATTAATGAAACAGGTTTAATGTCTAGTTTAGCAATAAAGCCCATAGAAATGTTGGACCAAGGTACCTCTGGGATGAAAAGTAGTATTAGGGTTATCTGTTGTATTCAATTAGATCAACTGGACTTGAAGTTTCGCTAGTCATCCGACTGGCTTTCTCAATTCAGAATGACTTGTACAAGAATCTGTGGTAATTATGTACCCTGGAAAATCCCAATTAGCATATCACAGCCAAGTGTTAAGGGCGTGATTGGAAAGTGGCTAAGAGGTGTTATAGGAACGCCCAGAGTAAGGTGTCAAAACATCATTGTACATGGCAGGCAGTTGGTGTCGAACCCCCCACCTCTATTTTGGCTTGGTTTCTTTAATTTCACATAAATGGCCTCCTTAACACCTCTCTTGAACCAGTCACGTTCCTTTGCCAATATGTTAACATTACAATCTTCAAAGGTATGTCCTTTAGTATTAGGGTTCCACACAGAGCTTTTCTAGGGGATTTATTGATATGACAGGTAAGCAAGGCCAAAGTTTTATCTTCCCCAGGATGCCCCAAAAGTTTTGAATCATGAAACGGCTGGAGGACCTATAATTGAAAGGGTAAATGTACAAAAATACAATAAGCTGGTTTACCAGGCAGAGTGTACCTTGAAGAGACTTAAATTTCCAACAAAATAAGATGACAACTGAGTGGGAGTGAGAGCTCCACGGACACAACGGAATAGATTCAGGAAAGTGCAATAGAACAATAGATTCAGGAAAATTACACAAAATGGTTTCGACCTTGGAATATTTAGAAATAGGCCTGTAAGCGATTTTAAAATTAAACCTGGAGATAAAGAGTGCCCACTGTGCCTTCCTGGAGTAAAACATTTTAGCCCCCTCAATATAGTCAAGACTCTTATGATCAGTGGGCACCCTAATAAGATGCTCAGCGCCCTCTAGCCAATGTCTCCACTCATTAAAGGCCAGATTGACTGCTAATAATTCTTTGTTCCCGATGTCATAGTTCTTCTCAGTGGGAGAGAACTTCCTGGAAAAAAAGCACACGGTAACCAGAAGATTGAGATAGGACTGCTCCAACTCCAACTTCGGAATTATCAACTTTGACAAAATGGGAAACCTGGAATCTGGATGAATGAATATAGGAGCAGAACAGAAAGCTTTTTTAAGACTTTTAAAGGCTGCATAGGATTTTGTTGACCAGTTAGAAGAATCTGCCCCTTCTTTTACTGATTAGTTAATGGTGCAACCACAGAAGAAAAGTTTTGAATAAAACTTTATAATTTCGAAAAAACCCAGTACCTTTAAAGAGACCTAAAACTGGTGACACCTCCACAGCGTCCATTGTGAGCCCATGATTGGACTAGGATCAATCTTACATTAAACTGATGAGACTCATGGCTAGAGGAGAAAATCAAAATGTCATCCACTAAGACTACACTTCCTTAATAAAGTCTTGAAAGACTGCTGGTGTGTTACTAAGACAGAAGGGCATCACTAGATATTCCTAATGGTCATCCTTAGCATTAAAGGCAGTCTTCATCTCCCTCTCAGATTCTGATTAAGTTATAGGCCCCTCTAATATCCAACTTGGTTGGAGGGGAGTATGAAACCCCTATCAAGAGTCTGTTTGATGTAGTATTTTATAGCCTGGCTTTCTGGACCTGGTAAATTATAAAAAGCCCCCAAGCATAGTGCTAGGGAAGGTCAATGAGGTGGGAAAAAATTTTCATGGCATGTGGAGAAAACACACCAGCATACTCATTAATTAAGAAGAGAGACACACTGTCCAGCTGCAATGGAAGTTAATGGCCCATTTGAATTCATAGAGTTGGCAAACTTGTTCCTTATTCTTTTCCATATGAGTGTAGCATTTTAAGGCCCTTCATAATGTAATGCTGCAGAGACCCCGAGTATTCCCTGTGCTAAAAGGAGTATAACCCCTTTTAGCACAGATACCCCAATCTAACACCACTAACTTCAACAATAATAAGTAGAAATGTGATCTGGGTCTGACTCGAACCTGGATCCGACATGGAACCCCTTCGTTCCGAAATCCGAATAATCCGGATGCGTTCCATTTTCGGATCTTTGGGATTTTCCAGAGAACCGGGAATCCGAAAATGGAATGAAACTGTTGAATTAGGGCCATCACTAATAACAAGCCCTCAATTGCCAGGAGGCAAGAAGCATCACGGTGAGATGCTTCTTGCCTCCTGGCAATTGAGGGCTTGGAGGAAAGGTAAAAAAAACCTTTGGATTACTGACTTTACCTTATTAAAATACATTTTGAAATAACCCAAGTGGATTGCCATAGTAAGTGAACCTTGATTGTTTATAAAGGTGTTCCTTTTCTTTTTTTTTTTATTTGGTTTTCTTTATCCTTCTTTAGGCCTACCCCTTCCTTCACCATAGTTAAAACCTGGACTGTATCTTAGTCTCTTTTTAACCCCCAGGCAGTGTTGCCAGGCATCTCTATTTAGGCAGGATTGTCTCAACTGCAGGGACAAAATCCCAGGGCGCACAGCCAGGGCTGAAATCCTGCCCAAACACCGTCCCTGGCAGCCCTGCCCCTGGAACCCCCCTTTTCCTGCCCTGGAATGCCCCTAACCCTGCCTCCTACATTCACTCCATCCAGTGTCCACCTTTAATCTGCCCACCTCCTTCTCCACCCCACCACGTGAGTGCTTAGAGCTTTGTTTCAGCAAAACAAAAAAAATAAATAAAGACTTGTCAGTTCTCTGCCGGCAAAAACTTCTTTTTTTCCTAGTTTATTACACTCATTTGTAACCAGATATTAATGATAAGCTGTATTCCTTTCTGGCAAAGCTATCTGCCTCCTCCCCCTGCTCAAAGAGCTTTTCATGTGCTTGAGCATGTGCAGAGGGGGCAGCTGGTGAAACAGCAGTCAAACATTGGTTGTGATGTCTTGAATGACTGCATGTAGGGAGGGGCCAGCTTACTCTGCCATGACATGGCCAAGGCTATTCGATCTCCCCCCCATACCCAAATGATAGACACGACACTCATTTTGGATTAATCACTGGCCACAGCTTTATTAACAGTAATTTTAAAAACAGCTTTGTTTAATTCAAACTTTCTTTGTATACAACTTTTATTAATTATTTATTTATTCATATATATATATATATATATATATATATATATATATATATATACTGTAATAACTGAAACAGTATTATGAACATGGACATAAACAAGACATATGTATAACAATTCAATTTAAACTTGGTAGTGTAACAGGAAGTCCCTGCCAGTCTGTCCAACAACCTCTGTATTTTAACCCGCCGCTGTACCGCTTTACCTGATACCGCGTCCAGGTAAACTTGTAAACAGCACTGTTTGCCAACCATCACCTCTGGCCACCCACCTTGGGGTTAGACCAGAACCAAGTAATGTCCACCATAACAACCTGGCGTTGTCTTTTAATTTATGACCGACTGGCAGGGATCCGCCAAGCTGTGACGATTCCTGAACCCTAATGCAATAATATCGGTAATTTATGTAGTTAATGGCTGAGGCCAGTGTCATATATATAGTACCCTGTCTATATAAGGGGAGGGAGGGAGGGGTTTTTCTCCTCACCTACCAAAATGGCGCCTATCCAGAGCGCATGTCACTTTTTATTATATCTGTTCCCACCCACTAAACGTCTTTGTCCAATCCCCTTTCCCTGTACTGTGACTAGCCACCCCCCTCCCACCCTTCGATCTCTGTCCTGTCCTGTCATATGTCCCCTCCTCCAACCCTTCTCAGGGGGCTATCCGGGGCCTACTGGATGGTGACAATAACAATCTGGTTAGTAATGCAGGTAATGAAGTGCAAAATATATCAATTGGGGGCATGTAACTGACAATTGACCATTTTTTTGCCCTTAAAGCAGGATACACAATAGAAAAATCTTTAAGACTCTGTCCCTTCATTTTTTAGTGATCAGGCTACACAAAGCCTTAAGCTGGCTAGGAGATCGTGACATAATATACAGAGGATTTTTTCATTTTAATAAATATTTTACAAGGGGGTCAGAACAACTAGTCAGGTACGTGGCAGGGACTTGAGGGCAGTGTCAGACTGGCCCATAGGTTTACAAGGAACCTTATTGTAAACCTTATAAATTATCGGCTGTCTTCCGATAATTTAAGTACAGAGGGCCTACCACGGACAATGTAAATTTTCAGGCATTTCCAAATGGCCGCAAGGCCGACGGTGAAAGTTTGTCAGCCTACCGATCATTCTGAAAATGTGCTACACACAGTAAGGAGAGTAAGAAAGAGTCTGTACCATCGGTTATGACAGTATCGTCCCATTCTCGTTACTGTGTACCCACTTTAAGAGTTCATTTTAATAAACAGTAGGAGTCAGTAGGAGTAAGATAGATATGTAAATGAGTGATAATAATGAGAGATATGAAATGTTAAATGGGCCACTAATCCTCATCCTGGTGAGTCCTAGTAGTCCACTGAATAAGAGGCCAGTGACTCTGCTGCATACTTACTGTATAAAGGAGAGTTAAGCTTAGGCCACTCTACAATGGAGTAGCATTGGTGTGCAGTAATCTATTATATAAAGCAGAAATCTTTTATCTATGTATGTCTGTATGTATGTGCTCGCCACACCCCTGAATGACTCAACATAAAAGCAACGCCCTCTGAAAGTCCAGTTTGACCAATAAAAATCCTGCATGTCACTTGCAGAGTGTGATTCCCAATTCAGTAACTCAGATGAAGGGCCTGGGCTCTGTGTGCTGCCCGACTTGAACAACACAGACACAGAGTCCACTTCAGTGACACAACAACAGCGTAATGTACGGCTACACAACTCAGAGAGCTGCACACACAAAACAACAGCTTCTCTAACAGAGGGAACCATTGGGGCTAGGCCACACTAGCGCGAAAAAAAATTTTTTTTGTTTGTGCATGCAATTTTTGCTAATATTGCAATCTCGGCAACGCATGCGATTGCCTTTCCATTTGCGATATGCAATAGCATGCGATTTTGCATCTCAAAAGGAGAAATCGCATGTGCAAACGTACGAGAAGTGCACACGCAAACGTGTGTGCGGCGCTGTGTGGCCGTGCCCTTAAGGTCTGTAAGACGTCACAATTTGCTCCTGGAAGGTTTTAAATATTAACCCTCAAAAGACTGTGTTACTATTAGTGATATGAATGACATTTAAATACAAATATATACCCTGGAAAACTATCAGGGAGATTCATTAAAAGTTCTTATCGTTTAAAATGGTGCTAATTTTGCCCCACCCAATCAGATGTTAGCTTTTAAATGTTAAATAAGATCTGATTGGTTGAGGCAAAATTAGCACCATTTTAAACAATAAGAACTTTTATTGAATCTCCCTGTTAGTTACTATTGGTGATATGAATGTCATTTATATAAAAAAATAAAACCCTGGAAAGACTATGTTACTATTGGTGATATGAATCACATTTGCAGTTATTGTCATGCTAAGAAATTTAAAGCAGAGCCTCCTGGAATGTGACCATGCCCCCAGATATTGCTATCACGGCCACACCCCCAAACATCACGGTCATGCTCATATACCAACCATCAAGGCCATGCCCCCAAAGATAACTGCCATGCATTACAAACATGACCCCAAATGTTGTAACCACACTACCAGATATTGTGGTCACTCCCCCCAAAAAACCCCAAACATTATGGTGGCCCCCATACATCATGGCCACACCCAACCCAGGTCTGTTCCAGAATCACACCCACATACACAAACATCCCGTCCATGCCCACAAACATCACAGGCACACCCCCAAACACCACACCCATACACCTAAATGGCACAGCCATGCCCACACTTTGAAACAGCATGACCAGGCCCCCAAATATCATGACCACAAATGTCAAGCCTCCTGGACACCACAACATTACAGACACGACCCAGCACGTCCACACCCTAGAATGCCGTGCCCCCACCCACCGCAACATCACAGACATGCCCCATCCACCTATTCTAACTGGGACGTTGAGGGTATGGTACACAGGAATTACCTGCATTACCAGACAAACACTGCCCCCATGTCACACACTTCACAGACAGTTACAACTAAAAGAACAAAGACATCATGGCACTTTCAATTCGGACCAGAAAGTAACTTTATTGATTGGGATCCAATAGTCAATATAAAGTGATCCTTGAGCAAGGATAAAGTGTTAAAGTGCAAACAAGGTGACATACTGCTAACAAATGTGCAAAAAATTGAGCACACTTAATAAAAACACACAGAGCTCAGACAGCGCAACAGAATGAAGCCCAGCTGTACCAAAACAGACAAAAAGCCACACGTCACATGGTCAGAGGCACTGACGCCCATCAGTTGCTCAAGTGCTGCGATATTCAGTTGCACTCAACATGATTTCCTAACAGCAAATTTCATGTAGCATGTTCACCACAACATTTGTATATTTACGCTCCAAGTGGAAAAACTGATAACGTTGTATATAAGGTTTTGCAATAAACATATGTGCTATACGTCCCTCAAGCAATGTCACCTCCTGAACTCATAACTATTAAATACATGACGTACATTACCAACTGTGCACTTCTTTTTTCACCTGTCTCTTCCATCTAAGCCAAACACACACCTGCACAAAAATACATTACCCACAAGTGTACATGGGCAACGCCAGGTACAACTGCTAGTCACTGTATAAAGCTTAGGCCTCTCTACAATGGAGTAGCATTGGTGTGTAGTAGTCACTGTATAAAGAAGAGTTAAGCTTAGGCCACTCTACAATGGAGTAGCATTGGTGTGCAGTAATCACTGTATAAATGAGAGCATTAAGCTTAGGCCACTCTTACACTGGAGTGGAGAGTAGATTAGGCCACTCTACAATGGAGTAGCATTGGTATGCAGTAATCACTGTATAAAGGAGAGCTAAGATTAGGCCACTCTACAATGGTGTAGCATTGGTGTGCAGTAATCACTGTATAAAGGAGAGTTAAGTTTAGGCCACTCTACAATGGTGTAGCATTGGTGTGCAGTAATCACTGTATAAAGGAGAGCATTAAGCTTAGGCCACTCTACAACAGAGTAGCATTTGTGCACATTTCACATGCATCACCATTTATTTGTGCTGCGATATTCACAACTTTCCAGTTTATGGAGTGCATACGATCAGCATATTTACTTGGCCACCCACATTGACATGCACTACTCTGCGATTTGAAAGAATAGCACAGCCTAGGAGAAGAAACACAGCAAAATGCTAAACATGTATGTGAAGGAATGTGCCTCAGAGTGTGTGCATGCATTAGCCCAGAAGACAGATGAATGAATTCTAACAATGCCATCCATAATACAGACATAACATGTTTTTGCCCAAAGGTGGCTTTAGTCATTTTATCCAACCACATTAGAATTTTATGACCTTGCTCATAAAATAAAGACACAGCTGTAAGCTATTATAATTTATGACCAAATCATAACTTGTTGACATGGCATGTATAAACTTGCGATAACGGTACTGATTGAAACCACAGGTTTAGAAATATGCCAACACCACTCCTATACTTTCTTATCTTAAATTTGTTTTTAGGAAGTTAGGCAGGAATGATTTTATAACATATTCCCATCTAGATCATCCATGCTAAATGTGAGAGACTTTGATTGGCTTATTTAGAAAATCAATGGGTTGAAGTGTATGATTATACATATAAAGCAATAGTCTGTTCAATGTGTCCAAGCATTATTTAACATGTTCAGTCATATAAATTTAGAATTTATCAAGATCACATATGATGGGAAAGAAATATTCTACAAGTTCTCATCTATTGTTCACTTTAATCACCTGCTATGAGTTGTTTTTAATCCTGTGAAGATAATTGATCCCTCTGTATAATTTTCATTTAAATTGAACGCCCACTGGTCCTGCCAGCAACTTTAAAGGTTTGGCTTCACTAAAACATGGTTAGCTATCCATGGTTAATAAACTGTTTAGTTTGATGTTGTCAGCTAACATACTATGGTTATACAGTAATATTTGGCACTTTATTACCTGCATTACTAACCAAATTTTTTAGGATAATTATTGACCCAATTCTGGCAGAGTAAACTGGCCCCTCCCTTCATGCAGTCAATCAAGACTGTGACTGCTGACATCACAACCATTGATTAACTACTGCTGCCTCCTCTGCACGTGCTCAAACATACAAAAATCTCTTGGAGCAGAGGGAGGAGGAAGATACATTTGCCAGAAAGGAACCGACCTTAGCATTAAATATCTGGTTGTAAATGCATATAATAAGCTGGGGAAAATAGCAGTTGGGGTTGCAGGGCAGATAACTGACAAGTCACTATTTTTTTTGTTTTAAGGGTGTACACGTACTTAAAAATGAGCCCTGAGTGACAACTCTAATTGCAGCCTGTGAATATTGCAGAAAATATTCAAACTTCGTGTTTCCAGTTGCTTGAGAGACATCAATTGACCCTCTTATCCTCCCCTCTCCCCGGGGAAGGAGCATGCTCACTTAAGGTTAAATGCTAGGAAAAACAGGAAGTATCTGCACAGACATATAAAAAATGGCTATTAATGCAGGCAGAGGATGATAACATGCCTACATGCTGCTGAACATCTTGCAAATGTTACTTTATTGTTATTAAGGTTTCATTTTTAAGGTACGACCAATGGCTTTTCATATAACCCTAACTGGTGTGGAGGCAGTTAAGCTTTAAGTTAAGTTTGTTAAATTGTCTGTCAAACAATCCAGATCTACAAACAAGATTGGATTGCTTGGTAACATTCCTACTCCCCTCTATGGAGAGGCTATTTAGTGATCCAGCTGGACAGATTACTAAATTATGCGGGGGTGCCACCATAAACCATACAGATTATTAACTAAAAATAGTTGTTACTTGGCTGCACCTGCCACCAATTATTTAATGTATGCTTTGGTATCTGAGAAATTAATTAACTGACTGGGAGATGCAATAATGCATAAAAGCACTTCTTATCTGGCACAATGCAGTAATTGCTTTGTCCT
Source organism: Hymenochirus boettgeri (assembly GCA_019447015.1). NCBI lineage: Eukaryota > Metazoa > Chordata > Amphibia > Anura > Pipidae > Hymenochirus > Hymenochirus boettgeri. The sequence goes on along the minus strand of CM033474.1, from coordinate 180,683,022 downwards.
CGCATAAGTTGGGTTAATGGCCCAATCCAGTACAAGTTACGTTTGGTGCATTGCATTGCAAGTTAAGTGTGTATTGCATTAATTTCGCTTTGCAAAGTCTCAGTGGCTCATTTACCCAGAGCCACTGAACAATAATATGGAGTTAAACCTGTTCGCTATCGGTTGGCAAGACTTTAACTCTATATTAGCGCTGGATGCTCAGATTACGCAAAAGACACCCGCTATTCAATATTGCATTTTACCCACGTGCTCTAATGCGTTATTGAATTGCGGAAGGGAGATTTGCCTGGAGCGGTAGTAGCTCTGGGTAAATTTCCCCCTTTGGACTTCACGCAGGTGTAAGTGTAAAACCCTTGTTAAGCCTATATTATATTTGAAAGAAGGAGTTTTACTCCCCTTCTTTCTTTTGAAAGTTTACGGCAGAGATCTAGTCTTATTTTCCCCAATATGTTTATCTAAAAATCACCATCTAAAGACCGCATTTTACAAGAAGCAATTCTTATTTTGAGATAATCCAATTTATATAAATAATTTTGTGATCTCAATATGATTGCAAAAAGAACGGACTAGGCGGTTCTTTGTCTAAAGTAGTGTAAGGGCACCTTTACGGAGATTTAGCTAATGGTCCCTAGAAAAACAAGCAGCTTGCCAGTAGCCTCTTTTGTACTATGTGAAGGGAAGAGTTATTGGGAGACCTCTGGCCATATTCATAAAGGCGCAATATTGCTTTTTAGAGATACCACGTCTTTAACGATTGGTTTAACAATCGTTAATTTCCAATCAATTTAGTGACCATCAATTTACAATAAAAATCGTAAATTACCGATAACAATCATTAATCAATCGTAGATTTACGATCTCCATGGAATACCATTGTGGTAGTTTATTTAGAATTAGTTTACTTAGAATTAGTTTACTATAGTAGTTTAGTAGTTTATTTCTAATTACTGAACGTTAACACTAACGGCCGCTGTCGCACATTACCAATAACGCAGTTTCGCTGAATTGTGATAACGCGCTTTATACAGTAAATATGACCCCTTGTGTGTTGTTAAAGAACAATTCCCATTGCAAAAAGAACATCTGGCAGTATAGTATGCCGACGGGTCTAACGATCCCAATATCAATAGATGCCTTAACACACATTAGGTTGTGAACAGAAATGACTGTTTTCAACCATTTTATTTACCCTGTATACGGAGCGTTTTTTTTAGTTGGACAAATTTCTGACATTTTTTGATCAATATTCATTTTTATTTAATTATAAATGACCTTGAGTTAGGAATTGAAAATATTGTCTATGTGTTTGCTGATGAAACAAAATTGTGCAGACAATATGCTAATTAAAGGATGTCTACACCTCAGAGCAATCTGAATAATCTATAAGACTGGGCAATAAAATGGCAAATTAGATTTAATATTGATAAATGCAAAGTAATGTCTTTAAGGGAAAAAAAACAAATTAAGGTTAGCTACACTCTAGATGGAATTAAGCTGGGAGCTAACTTAGTTGAGAAAGGGTCATATGCACAAAATGTTTAGTAGGTCTCATATTTACGTGGTGTCTGCCAAAGGTAATTTAATATATTCTTGTATAACAAGTGACATGGATTTGAAGGAGGGAATCATCATTCTGCCCTTTTATTGATCCCTAATGTAAATGAACATTGCATACAGGGTAAATAGCCCTAACTTATTTAGCTTGTCTTCATAGACAAGCATCTCCATTCCCCTTATGACTGAAGTAGTTGCCCTCCCTTGATCCAGTTAATGATGTCATTTTTGTATAAATTTGTTTTTAAAATTACATTGCATAATTTAGATGTGGCCTTCCCAGTGCTAAATAAATAGAAGAATATTTTTCTTCCATGAAACTATTTTCCTCTTTATATAAGACTGGATCTTTTTTTAGCAGCTGCTGACATTTTCAGAATGTTTCTGTTTAATGGCCTTATATAATGACTTCAAGTGTATGTAGGTTTCTTCAGTTATGATGGTTGACTTCCAACAGTATAACACCCGTTTTATTTCAGAAAATTATTACAATTGTTACAATTACTCTTTCACTTGGCTGTTGTACACATTTTTTTTTAACATTTTCACTGTATTCGCTTGTTTTGGACTTGTAAGCCCAAATCTTAGGGCTAATTAATAATATATGTCATTACATAAGAGTCCAACATGGGCATAAAATACTGAATGTTATTGGTTTATTACATTGTTGCAGTTGAAAAATTAGGACCATGACTATAAAAGTGCAATGGAATAAAAAAAAAACAGAATACCTATGGGGGAAACTGCAGTAGCACTGTGTCATATTTTGCACCATGGTTGATAATTAGAAATCCTGACAAACAAGATAGAATGATTTCTTTCTATCAAGGTACAAGTTATGGTGAACCTAGTGACATTCAAATCAGGTGTTAGCATTTATGGAACCCATTGGAAACTGTCCTTTGATTTCACCAAATTAATATGAATGATTGTAAAAAAAAGTGTGCCTGATCATGGGCTTTGCCTGTTGTTGAGATAAATGTTAAAGTTTTTACAGCAAAAATGTCATTGTCCAACTTGTGATTTTCAGCAATCCCTGTTTCACAATATTATCTCTAGTTGTAATATTGCCTCAAAAACTTTTAAAAACAGAGGACATCTAACTTCGCATGCAGCAAAGCTATATCAGAATGAATACAAGCTAAATACAACCATCTGGAAATAATACCAGCCCTACAAGAGTAATTAGATTTTAAGACTGTCCTCCATTTAGGTAATCGTATGTGTGATTTTATATTGTGATGCTGTGACATTTGTGATTTACATTGTAATTTCTCAGCATTGCTTATATGCACAGCTATTCTGAAAGTTACCATTTGTTTTTTACAGATATTTTATTACAAAGTGGTCAATGGGCAGTGGACATTTTTTATATTCTGATGAATAATCCATCTAAAATAACATTGTAGTGAGCGATGCATTTCTAGAAACGTGACACTAAACGCACACTATTTAGTTGATTATAGGAGGTTTAGATTTTTTTTTTCCATTGCAACATGAAGCACTTTAACAGATTTGTTGGGGTAAATCGTTTGGACATCTGGAATACATTACAACATACATTTTGAATTATTTCCATCTTTTCAACTTTATTTCTGCATATATAATTTTTTATAGATAGGAAGTTTCCTCCAAGCAGTAAAGGTTGCTTCCTGACAAATTAAAAACTGTTGGTTTCAATAATAATTTGTTAAGTTTAACTTTAGATGAGCTATTGACCTCCCAAACTATTGGGCCCTGGCCAAACCACATCCCTTCCTTTTCTGCTATTTGTAAGGACACAATTCTATTATTTTTAACTATATTGTGAGAAATTCTAGCATAAAATTTGATTCAGCTCATAAACACAAACCTATGAGGATGAGTTTTGAATTACAATAGTGTTCTGTGCTTTTACACGGTCCTAAAATATATAAAACTGTCAGATGTATCTAAGTCTTGGAAGGGTAGCGCAATATTAAATACTGAATTCTCAATTTTCAGAAAACCATGAGGATTGAATTCCAACATAAATATTATAACATTGATCATGCAGCTTTTAAGGACACACAGCACCTGCAAAGCTTTACTTCTTATTTTCTGTTCTTAAAATATTACAAACTTCTAAACTAGCAATAGAACAAACTGCACTGATTGAGCAAAGAGACGTTCTTAGAAACCAACCAGAATACTCAGCCAGAGTTAGGTTACCATCAGATAATAATGTACAATAGTTATAAAAAGTCAGCAATGAAGGGATTCTTTGTAACGATATCAAACAGCAAAGAATGAGGACTATTCATGGGTATTTGAATAGCTTTAGATTTTCATTTATTTTAATATGGTGACTTTAGAAATAAAATAAACACCTTCTTTTGTTCCTTCCTAATGGAATAGTTAAAAGAAATGTATTGACTTGTTCGGTGCTTACATTATTTGCATAATAAATTGTTTACAGGCATAGTAAATATACAGTGGTTGTTGGACATTATAAAGTATTCTCAATTACATACAGTTTTTTTTCTATTAATTCTTCTCCAAAAATGCTCTTTATTTCTGTCTATTGCTTTTACTGATCGCAGAGCTTGGATATATTGCAAAATGGATGCAAGTAGAACAATTAATGGAGAACTAAAATTATTTTTTAAAATCCTGATAGGAAATTGGTTCTTCCCTGAACATCTATACATTGTAAGATTCTTCTCTAGTAAATTGCATTTAGTATATGTAAGTACTGTAGTAGATTTTTTAACAAAGAAGGCTTCCATGTTGTTGCAAGTACAACTCACAGCCCATGTAGCCTTCAAAGAGCCACAACCTCTGACCCCAGTATTCACTGTCTTTTTTCTATATATATATTTGTCTATTTTCTATACAGAGGTCTACACACCAATAAGTAAGTCCCTGAAAAGACTTTGAAAGCTGCTTGTTACCCTATAGTTTATTTACAAGCCAGTGGGAATTACACACAGCCTTCCTGGTGCAATACTTAATAGTCTGCTGATTTTACTAACTTTCATTTTAATTCCGTTTCTAGCAAAAGATAAAGCTTCTAAGGGGCATATTAATAAGGGTTTGTTTAATTATTGCCGCCTTTTTGGCAAAGTTAGACTTATACATTATAAAGCAGTGATAACTAGTGGGGAAAAGTAATTACCGCCACCTTTTGCCAGTCATTCAAATTTGCCAAGTACGAGGTGGCAAAAATGTATAAATGGCAATTTATTTTAGCCTGTCAATGGGTCCATTGAAGGTGTCAGTATTTTCCAGCATTTACTGTAATACGAACCTCAATTTCCGATTTTCCTAAGATCGCTTTTTTAAGGTTCTGATTTTCCTGATTTTCTTTATTTACCAATAAATTCAAATGGGGGTCTAAAGGAAATATTTATAAAGGGGCTTTATTTTCACAATTTTTTTCCTCCAGACTTCATCACAAAGGAGAAAAGTTCAGGGCATATGATGGTAAATAGGTAACACTCCCTGATTGCTTTTCAAAGTAGTGGCAAATCGGTTAATACACACTAAACAACTATCTATATAGTGCTGTGTTAAAACTAGTCATGTTAAAGGAACATTCCAGTGTAGTGTATAAATAGTGTTAAATAAAAAATGTCAAAAATCTCTCTGAAATTTCACCCTCTCTGCTTTATAAATATGCCTCTAAATTCAATATATACATTAGTGGGGTTTTTTTTGGCTAAAGAGCCCCCTTTAATATTGGCAAATTACACCTTCCCTTCCACATAGCATTAAAAGTAGTGTAGGGCACCCCTTCACACCCCCAACCGCCATGTGAGATTGCTAAAAAAAAAAGCAGCACAAACATACTAGCACTCTGAATTGCAGACAGTCGTGTCTGTGACTGGCTGCCTCTAAGCCAATCACAGACGCAGCTGCTGGTCTGGCCCCTGTTTGCACCTTCCAGCATATAGAGGGCTTACAGGAAACAGGAGACAGCTGCAGAAGCGAAGGCCTGTAAGTACTGTTGTGCTGGGTTTTTTTAGCAATCTGACATGGCAGTTGGGGGTGTGTATATGTATATATATATATATATATATATATATATATATATATATACTTTTTTAGGGTGGAGATACCCTCTAAACTGTTGTTTCAGGTGACAGGACCATTGAATGTATTAGAAAAAAACAAAAAACTTAAATCCCTGTTCTGTTTCATGGAGAGGACTTCTGTGCTGTTATATGATTAGCTGCCAGCATCTAGGGAACAAGGCTGCAACTTCCTTGATCTGTTGATCTTTACAGAGCATGTGAAGTGTGCAGTGGTACACTTAGCTGGGTTTCACCCAGCTAAGTTGGATTATGGGAGCTGAACCCTAGTACCTACAGTTATTTCCATAATTGCCCAGCAGATACAGCAAAAGGAGAGGTAAGGCATAGCTTGTTGTACATTTGTGAATGTGCTTTGTTTATTGGGACAATGTTGTCTGGAGCTTTAGTTCCCCCCTTTAAATGTAAAAATTATATTCAGAGGCAAATTGTTGGTTTCATATCACGGGGCATTTTGCAGAATTTTGCCAAATTTTGGCAGACAAAAAGGGTTAAAGTCTGCAGGAGGCAAATTCTACAAAAAAATGTATTAGAATTAATTTGCCTGCTTTCTGTGCTCACTCTTATGCACACTCTCTGTGGCACATTCTTGCACATGCAGCCCTTTGATGTGTTTTCTCTACCAGACTGTGCTGTCTGTTTAAACAGAGTTGGAGGAGATTTGCCAATTATTTTTATATGGACCAATCCTGTACTGCTCTATTCTACCTGCTCCTGTCAGAATCCAACCTGACTGTTGCTGCTTCTTCTGGCTTCCTGATTGTCCCTCGCTCCTTTTAAAGGTTTTCCAGCGCAATTCCTTATTGATCGTTATAGTAGTTTGGTTAACTACTCTACCAGATGTTTATTCAGTGAATTTTTGGTTTTTGATTTGGCTTTTTGACCTTTACTAGTTTGCTGCCTGGACTGGCAGTTTGGCTGTTATAGCTAATTTTGTCTACTCACTCCTTGAACTAGAGATGTCCGAACTTCGAAAAATCCGGTCCGCGCGAGGATCCGCAGATTTTCGAAAAAATCCGAAATTCAAAATCCGCGCGGACCCGTTAAAACGTATTAAAATGAAAGTTCGGCAAAATCCGCATTAAAATTGGTCTAAATAGCCTTGGTAACGTACCTTAACCACTCAGGGACCTGGGTAATGGCCTTAGAAGCACGTATAAATGCCAACAATACCTAAAAATTAAGTCCGCTAGCGTGACTTTACAAAAACCGGTATTTTTCGAAAATACGAGGATTCCCGTAAAACGAAGATTTCCGTAAAAAACGAGGCTTTCTGTAACTATGATAGCTGCCATTGGCTAATTTGGATCATGTGGCTTGCTCCGTCTTGAAATTTACACGAATTACTCGTTTTTACGAGTATTCTCGTGATTACGAGAATACTCGTAATTACGTGAATCCTCGTAATTACGTGAATCCTCGTAATTACGAGGATCTTCGGTTTTTCCGGATCCCGTAGTACCGTAGATCCTTGTAATTACGGAGATACTCGTATTTTCGAAAATGTTCGTAAAAAAAAAAATCCGCAGTTCGGAAGTTCGGAAGTCCGGAAAGTCCGGAATAATCCGCCGTTCGCGGACGGGAGAAATCCGCGGCGGATCCGGGTTCGGGTCCGCGAACCGGCCATCTCTACCTTGAACCTGGTTTGGCTTGTCTGACTCCCTTGCACATTTTTTGTCTGCTCCATTTATATTTTGGTGCTGTGTTTTTTCCCTTTTACAGTCAGCTCTGTACTTGCTTCTTTACATAGTTACATAGTACATAGTAATTAAGGTTGAATAAAGACAACAAGTCCATCAAGTCCAACCTATTCACCCTCTTTTTTTTTTTTTAATTTTATTATTATTATTATTTTTTTTTTTAACCCTACCTAACAGTTGATACAGAGAAAGGCAAAAAAAAAAAAAAACCCACCAAAAAAAGGGGGGAAAATTCCTTCCTGACTCCAAACGGCAATCAGAAAGTATCCCTGGATCAACCGATCTATAGTATTAATACCAGTAACTCTCAATATTTTTTAGTTTTAGAAACTTGTCCGGGCCTTTTTTAAAGCTATTTATGAACTTGCCATTACCACATCTGCTGGAAGACAGTTCCACAGTTTCACTGTTCTCACTGTAAAGAAACCTTTCCTAACCTGAAGATGAAACTTCTTTTCTTCCAACCTTAAAGGACGTCCACAAGTCCTCTGATATGACCTATTAATGAACAATGCACCAGAGAGTTCATTGTATAATACATTTGTATAAGATTATCATATTCCCAAGCAAACGTCGCTTCTCCAATGTAAACAGCCCTAACTTGTCTAATCTGCCTGCATATTTAAGACCCCCCATTCCCCTTATTAATTTAGTTGCCCTTCTCTGAACTGCTTCCATTTCCAAGATTCAAAAACAAGAAATAGGGCTTTCCAGTCATTTATACTTTGCAAGGCACTTGAAAAGGCCTAGCGGCCGAGACGTCGTGTGTTGGTATACTGCAATAAAGAGGGATTACCCCTTGCAAAGTATAAACGACTGGACAGCCCTACTTTTTTTTTTTTGAGTGTTGTATCTGGCATTGAGGTGGCCAGAAGGGATTTGACGCTAGGAGGTACCTTGAGTCTTTCTTTTTTCCATTTCCATCAGATGTCCCTTTAGTATATGGGATTCCAAAACTGCACCGCATATTCCAAATGAGGCCTTACCAGTGTCTTGTAAAGAGGAAGAATAATATTTTTCTCTCTTGAATGCATTCCCCTCTTTATACAAGACAATATCTTGCTAGCTCTAGCCGTTGCTACCGGCATTGTTTTCTACAGCTAAGTCTGTTTCTACCAGAACCCCCAAATCTTTTCCATTACAGATTCACTTAACAAAGAGTTATTTATGGTGCAGGTGGCACAGGGATTATTAAATCACAATGCATCACCTTACATTTATCAATATTGAATCTCATCTGCCATTCTGCTGCCCATTTTGATAATCTACCTAGGTCTGCTTGCAGCACTTGCACATCATTTGAGTTTCCAAAGCTCTGCATAGTTTATGTCATCAGCAAACACAGAGACCTTGCTCTCAATGGCCTCCTTCTAAATCATTTATAAACAGATTAAACAGAAGCGGAAGTCCTGTGGGCACCTTTGTCCATGAGGCATTGCTTGCATCCAGCAAATGGGGCTTGTCTAAGGCAAAGCAACTTCAGATCAAAGGCAATATGTGTACGAACTGCATAAAGCTGGGAGATGTCACTGGAAATGTTTACCATAGCCAAGATATTTATTGATAAACATTTGCTCCTGTCTATATTTAAAAATAAATAGAGAAAAGCCATGTTGGCTTGTGGACTGGCTGTGAATCTGAATACTAGTGTGGCTATTGAAATTCACACAAAAGTGCAACTTCTAGACGGAAGCACAGGGGGCATGACCGGCAGCCTGCATCGTGATTGGCTAGCTGGCAGCTAGCTGTGGGAATGAAGGTCAGTAAGTATCTTTCTGGGGCTTGTTTTAGAAAAGTAAATCAGTGGTTGGGGGTGGGGTAACCTACACACAGAAAAAGGTTTAACAGGTAGGGGATGAAGAAGACAGATTGGATCTGGAGGAGTGAGAGGGAAGGGCTCCCCTGCACATGTCACAGTCCTTATTAAGGTTAAGGAAACAGCAGGGACTGGATGAAACACAGACAGCTCCTACTCTTCAGTTTTTTTTCGACTTTGAACAGGCAATGCAGGAGAACCATAAGGGGCAGAGGAGTACCATAATAAAAATATGTATATTTCACCATAATTTCAAAATGTGCAGTGCCACCTGTTCATAACCTTTGAGTCGAGGTTGTACTGTACTAAGCTATTGATTTCATTAGAACAATAGTGCAGTGTTTTTCTCCCATGTAATTAGTTTTATGGCTGTAATGTTGCATTGTTGAAAAGCAATTATTTCTTCCCCTTTGTAATAAAAACATTCACTTGTGTATTTTATTGCTAAGGGGAACTCTGAAACCTGAAACTCTGCTGTGAGGTGGGTGCCAACTTTCTCTGATGTGTTGCTTATAGTTTATAGTTAGTTCAAGTTCACCCTGGAAGCAATAACACTATTATTCCCTTTACAAACAGGCCATGCATAATACAAAGCAGGATTTTTAGCTCTGAAAAGGATTACATCTGTGTCAGAAACAACCACCATTAAGAGTTAAAAATTGTTTTCTTCATGAGATGACAATGTTATATTATATTAAATCAGAGCATAATATCTTACACTGAAACATTTTGAAAGGTACCTAGTTAATAAAGGGGAAGGTGCTAATTTCGAGGTGTAGAATAATAAGGCACACATTCCATGCAGAAACAGTATTTGGTGCAAAACGAAAAGGTTCCACAGGCTATAGGTTATTATACTTTTGAACTTATATTTTATAATGTGAACATGGTCTCATTTCAATAATCCTATGTATAACAATGGCAAGAAGTAAGCGATGTTTCACTAGAACTTAAACCCATTTTAAAGTATAAAGCTTTTAAAACAGAAGATAAGTCAACAATCAAGGACTAGCCTCATTGACAAAGCCGCAGCCCCCTGTGGCTGAGCAGACCAGCTTTCTTAGCTGTGTGTGGGCCTGTGTGCTGATGAACATTTTATCTCTTTAGCCTTATCATCCCTATTGGAAAGGGATTTTGTATAAGAGCTGCAACTTACAGAAGTTAATTCAAGGTGCTGTATCTGCTTGGTTAAGCTTTAATTTTTAAGAGGATGTCCACCCAAAAACATTTTCCCCTGACAATTAAATTAGTATGTCATAGTAATGTAAAAATGGAGGTTAAATAAAGACATATTTCCATCCAGTCTAACCTTTTTAGCCAACTCATAAACCCTACCTAACGTAAGAGAAGGCAAGAAATCTTCAGCTGTAAGTCCTCCCTTATTCCAAATAGGGATGGCTGGTCGCGGATCCGAACCCGATCCGCCGCGGATTTATCCCATTCGCGAACGGCGGATTTTTTCCGGATTTTCCGCCTTCCGAACTTCCGAACCGCGGATTTCTCGTATTTTCGTAAATTTTCGAAATCACATGCTAGCACATGTCCACATGCGGTAACTGCCGCAAAGTGTTTATAATGATCGGTAAGAATATCACTGGCTTATGAACTGTAGGGTTGACAACACTGGCTAATGAACAAGAGGGCTAACAACACTGGCTAATAAATTGGAGGGCTGACATCACTGGCTAAAAAACGTGCGTGGTTGACTATCACTGCTAGTAAAGTGGAAGGCTGACTAACACTACTGATGAATTGAGGGCTGACAAGATTGCCAAAGAATAAGAAGGATGACAACACTGTCTAATGAACTTGAGGGCTGACTAACACTGCTAATTAAACGGAGGGCTGACTTCTCTGGCTAATGAACTAGATGGCTGACAACATTGACTAATAAACTGAGGGCTGTCAACACTGACTAATAAACTGGAGGGCTGACTAACACTTCTAATTAACTGGAGGGCTGACAACTCTGGCTAAAGAGTTGACATAACTGGCTAATAAACTGGATGGCTGATAACATTGACTAATAAACTGGAGGGCTGTCACACTGACTAATAAACTGAGGGCTGACTAACACTTCTAATTAACTGGAGGGCTGACAACTCTGGCTAAAGAACTGGAGGGCTGACAACTCTGACTAATGAACTGAATACCTGACAATACTGGCTAATGAACTGGAGGGCTGACTAATACTGGTTAATGAACTGGAGGGCTGAAAACACGGGCTAATGAACTGGAGGGCTGATTAACACTGCTAATAAACTGGAGGGCTGACAACACTGACTAATGACCTGGAGGGCTGACAACCACTGCCCATAAACTGGAGGGCGATGTTCCACTGGCTAATAAACTGGAGGATTGACTAACACTGGAAATCACTGGAGGGATTACCTGCTAAGAATGTAAAGGGCTAACTAACTGCTAATAAAGTGAAGGTCTGACTACAGTAACACTGCTGATAAACTGAATGAGTGACAACACTGCTAATTAACTGGATGGCTGACTAACACTGCTAATGAACTGGAGGGCTGACAACAGAGGCTTATAACTGGGGGACTAACAAAACTGTCAATAAACTGGAGGGATGACATTACACTGACTAATGAACTGGAAGGCCAACTATCACTGCTAATAACTAGGGGGATGACTACCTTGCTAATGAACTGACATTACTCACATTACTCAAGCTAATGAACTGAGAACTGACAACACTTTCTAATGAACTGGATGGGTGATAGTGTCAAATTAACTGGCTGATAAGGGGGGATTCTAGACCGTTTGGAACCTGAGCCAAACATTTCAAGCTACCCCTACATTCTCCTGGGTGGCACACCGCCGCAAAAAAATGTTTTTTGGCCTATGTAAGTGTGTGTGGCTGGTGGATGTGTTTGTGGAGGTGGACATAGTGGACACTGCCAGTCCTCCAGTTCACGGGGCTGACGGGGGCGGTAGTTCTGCCACTGACTGGTACATCAGCCCTCCAGTTAAGCAGACAATGGTAGGTCAGACCTTTAGTTCAGCAGACCCTGATACTAGTCTATATTAGGTCAGCCCTCCATTACACCAGCCTCTGTTAGGTCCCCTCCAGTTCACCAGACACTGTTAGGTTAACCCTCCGGTGCACCAGACACTGTTAGGTCAGCCCTCAAGTTAAGTGGGGGGGCTGACATAACGGTGTCTGTTGAAATGGGGGCTAACCAAAAGTGTCTGACCCTAAGTCAGCCCACCATGTGATTGGCACATGCAAGTCTACCCACCGTGTGACTGGTACATGCAAGTCTGCCCATCATGTGTCTGGTAAATGCAAGTTTTTCGACTGTGACTTGCACATAAAAGTTTGCCCACCGTGTGAGTGGTACATGCACGTTTGCCCACCGCGTGGCTGATACATGCAAGTCTGCCCACCGTGTGACTGATAATTGCAAGTCTGCCCACAGTGTGACTGTAGATGCAAGTCTGTCCACTGTGTGACGGTACATCCAAGTCTGCCAACTGTGTGACTGTTATATGCAAGTTTGCCCACTGTGTGATTGGCACATACAAGTTTTCTTACTGTGACTGGCACATACAAGTTTGTAGACCATGTGACTGGTACATGCAAGTTTTACCACTGTGACTGGCACATACAACTTTGCCTACTGTGACTGGCACCGACAAGTTTGCCCACAGTGTGACTGGTACAAACAAGTTTGCCCACCGCGTGACTGGTACATGCAAGTTTGCCCACAGTGTAACTAGTACATGCAAGTCTGCCCACTGTGTGACTGGTACATGCAATTCTGCCCACCGTGACTGGCACATGCAGTTTTCCTACTGTGACTGGCACTTGCAAGTTTGCCCACTGTGTAACTGGTATATGCAAGTTTTCCTACTGTGACTGGCACCTACAAGCTTGTCCCTGTGACTGGCACATACAAGTTTGCACACTGTGACTGGCACTTTCAAGTTTGCCCACTGCCACAGGTACATGCAAGTTTGCCAACCGCGTGGTTCGTACATGCAATGTCAACCCACAGTGTGACTGGCACATACAAGTTTTCCCACTGTGACTGGCACCTACAAGCTTGTCTCTTGTGACTGGCACATACAGTTTGCACGCTGTGACTGGCACTTTCAAGTTTCTCCCACTGCGACAGGTACATACAAGTTTGCCCACTGCGACAGGTACAAACAAGTTTGCCACTGTGACTGGTACATGCAAGTTTGCCAACCGTGTGGCTTGTACATGCAAGTCTATACCCACCGTGTGACAGGCACATACAAGTTTGCCCACCATGTGACTAGTACATGAAAATTTTACCACTTGACTGGCACATACAAGTTTGCCTACTGTGACTGGCATTAACAGTTTGTCCACCGTGTGAATAATACATGCAAGTCTGCCCACTGTGTGACTGGTACATACAAGTATGTCCACTGTGTGACTGGTACATGAAGTCTGCCCACAGTGTAACTGGTATATTCAAGTTTTCCCACTGTGACTGTTACATACAAACCTGTCTGTCATCTTTCAGAAATCTGTACTGTGTGTACCCAGCTTTACTGTAAGTTATACTGATCCCATTTCTGCTTGTGAGAGTCATGGGGGACAGTTTTACCCTCTGTCTCACTGCTCTGTAAGGGGACTGAGACTGACAGTGATTGATAAACTTCCTCTATGGGGCTGCTGGTGCCAGAACCTATTTAGCAGTGATGTGAAACCTTGTAACTTCAGATGTCTAAGAAAATACAACTCCCAGCATGCCTTGCTTGCATTCTGCTACCAGGGCATGCACTGCACATGGGGGTAGGTAATAGCCTAATAGGGAGTGGATTGCACTGCACATGGGGGTAGGTAATAGTCTAATAGGGAGTGGATTGCACTGCACATGGGAGTAGGTATAATAGCCTAATAGGGAGTGGATTGCACTGCACATGGGGGTAGGTATAGCCTAATAAGGAGTGGATTGCACTGCACATGGGGTAGATAATAGCCTAATAGGGAGTGGATTGCACTGCACATGGGGTAGGTAATAGCCTAATAGGGAGTGGATTGCACTGCACATGGGGGTAGTAATAGCCTAATAGGAAGTGGATTGCACTGCACATGGGGGTAGATAATAGCCTAATAAGGAGTGGATTGCACTGCACATGGGGTAGATAATAGCCTAATAATATGGAGTGGATTGCACTGCACATGGGGTAGATAATAGCCTAATAGGGAGTGGATTGCACTGCACATGGGATAGATAATAGCCTAATAGGACTATTACACTTTCATTTCTCCTGTACAGTGCAATCCCACTCACTATCACAGGCCAGACAGTGGTAGGATTTGTAATGATAAAGGCACAAATTGATATATTATATTAACTTTGAGATATAATATTGCAGGCAACAATGTAAAAGGAGAATATGGTCTTTAAAATGTGTGGGCATGGTCAAATTCACCCGCTTCTCTTCCCCCTTGTGTCCCTCTTTTGCGTTTTAAAAATGTTGGGAGGTATGTGTGACGTGTCTGAGTTGGTTCGTTTTATAGGGGCCCCAGAAATGTACTCGTATGGGGCCAGAAAAAGTCTGATGGTGGCCCTGACTATGGGATCACAGCACAGAGAGCTTCAAGTTCGGGAGGGAGGAAGGGGTCGGAGCCACATAGACAGTAAAGCCAATTACTGACTGAGTCATGGGCCATGCAGCAGACACATGCCCTGTTTCTCTTCTCCATCTAGGAATGTACTGGAGTCTGTAAGTATTTATCTGGGGCTTTTTTTAGAAAAGTAAATAGGTGGTTGGGAGTGGGATGGCGTTCCCCACACACAGAAAATGGTTTTAATAGGTAGGGGATGCAGAAGACAGAAGGCACCTGGAGGAAGAGGCGAGGACTCCCCTGTGTATGTCAGATTTCATAGTAGCAATGTGATGATTTATTCCCAGTGATACTGTTTGAGCTTTACATTAATTAGCAGCTTAGCTGACCCCTTTGTACTCTACCCCTCCCCCATAAATTCAGTAGAAAACAAGGATTCCTGCAACTGTGTCAGTTTAGGGTTTTTTGCTGACTGTAATTAGTAGACATAACTAGTTATGTTACCAAAAATAACCTTGTACAATAATTTTTTTATTGCAAAATGAATTGTCTGATTTTTTTGCCAAAACCAGGCAAAAAATGGAATGGACAAAGCAAAAATTTCCATTGGGCCTACGAGCAGTTGCATCGAAATGTATGCTGTGTGGCAGGGCCTACCCGTGTACAGGGCATTTTGGTTGACTAACATTTAATGGTTGGGCTATTGGTCAGACAAAGCGGACATTTGATTGGCATGTTTGATAGTCTGCCGGGTAAGATAAGTAATGAGGACCGACAAAGCGCTCATACATTAATGTACATTTGGTACACTATTGTACGTTGGGGTCTGGCATTGCACAGAGCTGTGCTAAGTTTAGGTTTACTTCTTTGTGCTTCGCCTGCAGGACTATATATATATATAATATATATATATATATATATATATTTTGTTGGAAGGGCTTATCAGTTGGATGTTCTATCAGTGGCCCAGGGCCTTCCGTATTAAAGATAGTGCTAAAGCATTCAGGTAGACAGGCAGAATCAGATTTCTCCAATATAAAATTATTGGAGGTGGAAAGTACTGGGGCAGGAGGAGAATTCTCCTTAGTTTCTTTGCAGTAGCCTGGGGAAGTTCTGCTCGTTCCTGGGGTGGACTTCTCCTGTGCTGGGCAGACTTTCAGTCAATGTGCATCATCATTCTAGCAGGCACGCCACTTGACCCTAGTGGTGCACACAGTAAAGAAATGTGTACTCTCCAAACACCCCATTCCAAATCAGGATATGTTTCTCTCCTTCCCACACCCCTCCAAACACTGCCTCACTCCCACCCCCCACACATTCAGTTTGTCACACCTACATAGAAGCTGAATTTCAGAGGGAGTGCTGGGAGTCAACAAGCTGAATTCCAGCTAGTTTCACTCCCAGCACACCAATGAAATAAATCTTTTTTCACTCCCACTACAAACTCTCAATCTTGGATTACTCCTGTGTCCAAAAAGTTCCCTCCGCGGTTGCTAGCTAGCACCAGTGTCTTAACCTTTCTCCCCTTCTCGTTCTGCACACACATCAGCTGTTAACACATTGTGCAGAGACAGGGAGGAAAGGCATCTCAACCCCTCACAAGCAAAAACGGGCAAATCAAGACACACGAACCAAGAGCAGGCCACAGTGCAGGCACAGCAGCTATGGGAACGTAATGCTCAAGTTCCCATTGGCTGTCGGATCGAACACAGGGTCAAGTCTTCCCGACTGCTCCACCAAGTTTCTGCGCGTGTGCGAAGGGAGCGTGTGCATCGGCTGGTGCACCAGCAGGAAGGCATGGAAAAGGGTAGAGCTACAGTCTGCAGAGCAATCAGACAGGAAGCATCTGTAACTATATATAGAAAAGGTTGATACTGCACATTTTAATATTAATAGTAGGTATCCTTAGAACTAACGTTGATTTCAACAGTGGAGATACCCTTTAAGTACAAGGAGACTCTTGTAATATTGGACAAATTCAAGGGAAAAGACAACAGAAACATTTCAATACCCAAATATCATTTACAATCTATTTTGGTTTACAAATGTTAATAATTTTACGTTGATAAAAATAAAGTTATTTTTTTTAAAAATTAAAGGCCTACCTTCCACTTCACCTTCACCTTTTAATCATTACACTATTCCAAAATGCATTTCACGAGCTGTGCTATGACCAGTTTAGATGTCCGAACTTCGCAAAATCCGGTCCGCTCGAGGATCCGCATATTTTCGAAAAAAATAATAAAATGATAAATTCGAAAATCCACGAGCAGACTCATTAAAACCCATTAAAATGAAAAATCCTCAAAATACGAGAAATCCTCGTAATTTCGAAAATACGTATTTTCCCCGCATTTTCGAAAATACGTAAAATCCTCGTATTTTTTTAATTTTTTGAAAATACGTATTTTCATGCATTTTCGGAATATGTGAAATCCTCGTAATTTCGGAAATTTTCGAAAAAGGCGGTCGGAAAAGTTCGGAAGGCGGAAAACCGGAAAATCTGCGATATCCGCCGTTTGCGAACAAAGTAAATCCGCCGCAGATTCGGGTTTGAAAACCGCGAACTGGGCCATCACTATGAACCAGTTTCCTCTGATGAAGTGTTCGTATAACACGAAACGCGTCAGGCATCGGCGTTGTTCTTGTGTATCATATGTAGACCCCATAAAGACCCCTCTTTCTTATCGTGCATACCTCTATGTCCAGGTTGACTTCTTCTCTCCTCCATGCATCTCTCTGTGCTATGTTTTTTTCTATATGTTGTGTAGGCCAACTTTAGCCTTTACCCTTTCTGTGAATTTTTTTAAATGGGATTAGTCCACCAGCTGCAACTGAAATCAAAGAAATTTTTAGCATAATTCTGAATCACAAATCATCCAGGATACTTTCTATTGCCCAGTGTGTGAGGACGGGTAACGGAAGTCACAATCACAATCATGACTGAGACCATGGCACTGCCATTAAAGTCCCATACACACATAGGATTACTGTTAGCCAGGAGGGGCACATAAATGTTCAACTGCTCCAGGCGACAATCTATTATGTGTGTGGTGGATCTCATCATCCTTGTATATTAATTTGGATAATAAACAGTGCCCAGGTGCTGCTATTGGTCCCTAGAAGCATCTACTTCTGGGAATTAATATTGCGCTTGCTGCTCTCCATGAATTCCGGCATTAAAATTTTAATGCAAATCTTCGGGAGACATCTTTTGAGAAACCGATGAGCTACTGCTATTTTCTTTTTTAAAAGACAAAGCCAGTAAATGTTATCGATTGATCTTCTTGAAAATCTGCTGTTTTTTGCGGACAGCCTCTGTTCGACTCTCCGACAGTGTTATTCCTGGCCAACCATTTGCTAGCGTGATGTTCAGCCAGGAGGAAGAACCTGCTGGTGTGTACCTGCCCTTATGATCTTATTTGCATTGAGGATTATTTATCTGTGTAATGTGTTGGAGCTAGAGACCTACATTAGAGACCTGCTCATTTACCGAGGCTCGCTGGGCAAATATATGGAGTTAAAGTGTGTTTAACTGGTTTGCTACCGATTAGCGCAACTTTAAATCAATATTAGCGGTGGATGCGCGGGTTATGCAAATCACCCCGCATCTGGCGTTTGCGATTTAATATCGCGTTCACGCTAGTTTTAGCGCTGGATTTTAATGCACAAATAGCTGGCATAAAAATCATGCAGATTCTCCCCAGATTCGCAAAGATTATATTGAATAGCGAAAGGAGCATTTACCCAGAGCATAGCGGCTCTGGGTTAATTAACCTGCTAATCTTTTATTGAAACCTTTCACACCTTTATACAGACACCCCTCTTAGCTGGGTACACATGAAGGGACAATTTGTCCCGCAGTGCTCGCTGCGAGTCCCCGAATTTGCCAACAATCGACCATGCTGCTGCTCCATAGAGAACCGCAACGATCAATTGTGATTTTCTGAAAAGTCCGATTGTCCGTTCGTCCAGTCCGGAGGTCGGTCGGTCGAGGTCATCGCAGCTGCCCCACACCAGCCATATTTTCGTACTATCACCGAAAGTGCCGTGAATCGGTCGATCAGCCGAAATATTGGCTGTGTGTACCCAGCCTTACTTCTTATCTGAAATAAACAGATCAACTGCCACTGAAACGATTAAAAGATTAAGAGCTTGTTTACACAATGCTGTTTTTAACATTGTAACACAGCGCATACAGCATGCCAAACGCATAGCCCGTCTGCGTACATTCTTACACTTTGCTGACACCAATGGACACTAATAAAAGACAATGGGACTGTGAGGAAAATCGCACAGTACTGATTTATATACCATTTATGTATTTTTTACAGCATGATGTACTATGCATCATTTGTGATTTATGAGAAGACCCAATTTTATAAGAGATTATGCCAGGGCGAATATCCAAGGTAAATATAGTGTATGGACATCTCTATTATACAAGAGCTCAGGATAATGACTGAATTTCATTCCTCTTTCATTTCCCTTTTTACAAGAAGGGGGCACTAAACCCTAATAAATAGTATTTTCAATGCTAACAATACAGTAATTCAATGGGACATAGGAGTGGCACTCCCATTTCCAATTTTACTTATATTGACTGATATTACCAGCGATACCGTTACTTTAACAATCGTTATCGTAATTTTACGATCGTTAATTCGATCGGATATTAACGATACCGATTGTACACCTATGATAACAAAATCGTAGATTTACAACCCCATAGAATCAATTCGGTAGTTTTATACCGGACGGTATTCTAAACGAACGTTCAGTCGTAAATGTACAATCGTGATCATACATTTACGACAATCGTAAATTAACTAACCCGCATATCGCTAAAAAGCGATATAATATATAATATAAATATATACTGTATATCACACCTTGCATCAGAATGTCGTTAACACCTGGCTGTGATATGCTAATTGGGATTTTCCACGGTACATAATTGCAGATTCTTGTACAAGTCATTCTAATTGAAAGCCAGTCGATGACTAGCGAAAATTTAAGTCTATTTGATCTAACTGATACAACAGATATACTATGACCTGGATAAATGAGAACCTTCCAAGTTTATCTGTGTATAAGGTATAGTGACCACTTAAAACAGAGGAACTTCACAGTCTCATGTATAAAATAGGATTTCCCAGCTAATCAAAGAATAGGGAATAATATCTCATTCCTAGAAGTGGCGAGACATGCAAAGTTTCTTCTTTATATCCCTGTGGCCAATGCATGTTGTTCAAACAGCTTTCCATTACAGATTCACTTAACAAAGAGTTATTTATGGTGCAGGTGGCACAGGGATTATTAAATCACAAATGCATCACCTTACATTTATCAATATTGAATCTCATCTGCCATTCTGCTGCCCATTTTGATAATCTACCTAGGTCTGCTTGCAGCACTTGCACATCATTTGAAGTTTCCAAAGCTCTGCATAGTTTAGTGTCATCAGCAAACACAGAGACCTTGCTCTCAATGGCCTCCTTCTAAATCATTTATAAACAGATTAAACAGAAGCGGAAGTCCTGTGGGCAACTTTGTCCAGTGAGGCATTGCTTGCATCCAGGCAAATGGGGCTTGTCTAAAGGCAAAGCAACTTCAGATCAAAGGCTAATAGTGTACGAACTGCATAAAAGCTGGGAGATGTCACTGGAAATGTTTACCAATAGCCAAGATATTTATTGATAAAACATTTGCTCCTGTCTATATTTAAAAATATAAATAGAGAAAAGCCATGTTGGCTTGTGGACTGGCTGTGAATCTGAATACTAGTGTGGCTATTGAAATTCACACAAAAGTGCAACTTCTAGACGGAAGCAGCAGAAAGGGGCATGACCGGCAGCCTGCATCTGTGATTGGCTAGCTGGCAGCTAGCTGTGGGAATGAAGGTCAGTAAGTATCTTTCTGGGGCTTGTTTTAGAAAAGTAAATCAGTGGTTGGGGGTGGGGTAACCTACACACAGAAAAAAGGTTTAACAGGTAGGGGATGAAGAAGACAGATTGGATCTGGAGGGAGTGAGAGGGAAGGGCTCCCCTGCACATGTCACAGTCCTTATAAAGGTTAAGGAAACAGCAGGGACTGGATGAAACACAGACAGCTCCTACTCTTCAGTTTTTTCGACTTTGAACAGGCAATGCAGGAGAACCATAAGGGGCAGAGGAGTACCATAATAAAAAGTATGTATATTTCACCATAATTTCCAAAATGTGCAGTGCCACCTGTTCATAACCTTTGAGTCGAGGTTGTACTGTAGCTAAGCTATTGATTTCATTAGAACAATAGTGCAGTGTATTTTCTCCCATGTAATTAGTTTATGGCTGTAATGTTGCATTGTTGCAAAAGCAATTATTTCTTCCCCTTTGTAATAAAAACATTCACTTGTGTATTTTATTGCTAAGGGGAACTCTGAAACCTGAAACTCTGCTGTGAGGTGGGTGCCAACTTTCTCTGATGTGTTGCTTATAGTTTATAGTTAGTTCAAGTTCACCCTGGAAGCAATAACACTATTATTCCCTTTACAAACAGGCCATGCATAATACAAAGCAGGAATTTTAGCTCTGAAAAGGATTACATCTGTGTCAGAAACAACCACCATTAAGAGGTAAAAATTGTTTTCTTCATGAGATGACAATGTTATATTATATTAAATCAGAGCATAATATCTTACACTGAAACATTTTGAAAGGTACCTAGTTAATAAAGGGGAAGGTGCTAATTTCGAGGTGTAGAATAATAAGGCACACATTCCATGCAGAAACAGTATTTGGTGCAAAACGAAAAGGTTCCACAGGCTATAGGTTATTATACTTTTGAACTTTATATTTTATAATGTGAACATGGTCTCATTTCAATAATCCTATGTATAACAATGGCAAGAAGTAAGCAGATGTTTCACTAGAACTTAAACCCATTTTAAAGTATAAAAGCTTTTAAATAACAGAAGATAAGTCAACAATCAAGGACTAAGCCCTATTGACAAAGCCGCAGCCCCCTAGTGGCTGAGCAGACCAGCTTTCTTAGCTGTGTGTGGGCCTGTGTGCTGATGAACATTTTATCTCTTTAGCCTTATCATCCCTATTGGAAAGGGATTTTGTATAAGAGCTGCAACTTACAGAAGTTAATTCAAGGTGCTGTATCTGCTTGGTTGAAGCTTTAATTTTTAAGAGGATGTCCACCCAAAAACATTTTCCCCTGACAATTAAATTAGTATGTCATAGTAATGTAAAAAATGGAGGTTAAATAAAGACATATTTCCATCCAGTCTAACCTTTTTAGCCAACTCATAAACCCTACCTAACAGTAGAGGAAGGCAAGAAATCTTCAGCTGTAAAGTCCTCCCTTATTCCAAATAGGGATGGCTGGTTCGCGGATCCGAACCCGGATCCGCCGCGGATTTATCCCATTCGCGAACGGCGGATTTTTCCGGATTTTCCGCCTTCCGAACTTCCGAACCGCGGATTTCTCGTATTTTCGTAAATTTTCGAAATCACATGCTAGCACATGTCCACAATGCGGTAACTGCCGCAAAGTGTTTATAATGATCAGGTAAGAATATCACTGGCTTATGAACTGTAGGGTTGACAACACTGGCTAATGAACAAGAGGGCTAACAACACTGGCTAATAAATTGGAGGGCTGACATCACTGGCTAAAAAACTGCGTGGTTGACTATCACTGCTAGTAAAGTGGAAGGCTGACTAACACTACTGATGAATTGAGGGCTGACAAGATTGCCAAAAGAATAAGAAGGATGACAACACTGTCTAATGAACTTGAGGGCTGACTAACACTGCTAATTAAACGGAGGGCTGACTTCTCTGGCTAATGAACTAGATGGCTGACAACATTGACTAATAAACTGGAGGGCTGTCAACACTGACTAATAAACTGGAGGGCTGACTAACACTTCTAATTAACTGGAGGGCTGACAACTCTGGCTAAAGAGTTGACATAACTGGCTAATAAACTGGATGGCTGATAACATTGACTAATAAACTGGAGGGCTGTCAACACTGACTAATAAACTGGAGGGCTGACTAACACTTCTAATTAACTGGAGGGCTGACAACTCTGGCTAAAGAACTGGAGGGCTGACAACTCTGACTAATGAACTGAATACCTGACAATACTGGCTAATGAACTGGAGGGCTGACTAATACTGGTTAATGAACTGGAGGGCTGAAAACACGGGCTAATGAACTGGAGGGCTGATTAACACTGCTAATAAACTGGAGGGCTGACAACACTGACTAATGACCTGGAGGGCTGACAACACTGCCCAATAAACTGGAGGGCTGATGTTACACTGGCTAATAAACTGGAGGGATGACTAACACTGGAAAATAACCTGGAGGGATTAACTGCTAAGAATGTAAAAGGGCTAACTAACTGCTAATAAAGTGAAGGTCTGACTACAGTAACACTGCTGATAAACTGAATGAGTGACAAACACTGCTAATTAACTGGATGGCTGACTAACACTGCTAATGAACTGGAGGGCTGACAACAGAGGCTTATGAACTGGGGGACTGACAAAACTGTCAAATAAACTGGAGGGATGACATTACACTGACTAATGAACTGGAAGGCCAACTATCACTGCTAATAAACTAGGGGGATGACTAACCTTGCTAATGAACTGACATTACTCACATTACTCAAGCTAATGAACTGGAGAACTGACAACACTTTCTAATGAACTGGATGGGTGATAGTGTCAAATTAACTGGCTGATAAGGGGGGATTCTAGACCGTTTGGAACCTGAGCCAAACATTTCAAGCTACCCCTACATTCTCCTGGGTGGCACACCGCCGCAAAAAAATGTTTTTTGGCCTATGTAAGTGTGTGTGGCTGGTGGATGTGGTTTGTGGAGGTGGACATAGTGGACACTGCCAGTCCTCCAGTTCACGGGGCTGACGGGGGCGGTAGTTCTGCCACTGACTGGTACATCAGCCCTCCAGTTAAGCAGACAATGGTAGGTCAGACCTTTAGTTCAGCAGACACTGATACTAGTCTATATTAGGTCAGCCCTCCAGTACACCAGCCTCTGTTAGGTCAGCCCTCCAGTTCACCAGACACTGTTAGGTTAACCCTCCAGTGCACCAGACACTGTTAGGTCAGCCCTCAAGTTAAGTGGGGGGGCTGACATAACGGTGTCTGTTGAAATGGGGGCTAACCAAAAAGTGTCTGACCCTAAGTCAGCCCACCAGTGTGATTGGCACATGCAAGTCTACCCACCGTGTGACTGGTACATGCAAGTCTGCCCATCATGTGTCTGGTAAATGCAAGTTTTTCGACTGTGACT
This sequence comes from Hymenochirus boettgeri, assembly GCA_019447015.1. Classification (NCBI taxonomy): domain Eukaryota; kingdom Metazoa; phylum Chordata; class Amphibia; order Anura; family Pipidae; genus Hymenochirus; species Hymenochirus boettgeri. The sequence continues at coordinate 180,659,014 of CM033474.1, read as the reverse complement.
TGCACATAAAAGTTTGCCCACCGTGTGAGTGGTACATGCACGTTTGCCCACCGCGTGGCTGATACATGCAAGTCTGCCCACCGTGTGACTGGTAATTGCAAGTCTGCCCACAGTGTGACTGTAGATGCAAGTCTGTCCACTGTGTGACTGGTACATCCAAGTCTGCCAACTGTGTGACTGGTATATGCAAGTTTGCCCACTGTGTGATTGGCACATACAAGTTTTCTTACTGTGACTGGCACATACAAGTTTGTAGACCATGTGACTGGTACATGCAAGTTTTACCACTGTGACTGGCACATACAACTTTGCCTACTGTGACTGGCACAGACAAGTTTGCCCACAGTGTGACTGGTACAAACAAGTTTGCCCACCGCGTGACTGGTACATGCAAGTTTGCCCACAGTGTAACTAGTACATGCAAGTCTGCCCACTGTGTGACTGGTACATGCAATTCTGCCCACCGTGTGACTGGCACATGCAAGTTTTCCTACTGTGACTGGCACTTGCAAGTTTGCCCACTGTGTAACTGGTATATGCAAGTTTTCCTACTGTGACTGGCACCTACAAGCTTGTCCCTTGTGACTGGCACATACAAGTTTGCACACTGTGACTGGCACTTTCAAGTTTGCCCACTGCCACAGGTACATGCAAGTTTGCCAACCGCGTGGTTCGTACATGCAAGTCTACCCACAGTGTGACTGGCACATACAAGTTTTCCCACTGTGACTGGCACCTACAAGCTTGTCTCTTGTGACTGGCACATACAAGTTTGCACGCTGTGACTGGCACTTTCAAGTTTTCCCACTGCGACAGGTACATACAAGTTTGCCCACTGCGACAGGTACAAACAAGTTTGCCCACTGTGACTGGTACATGCAAGTTTGCCAACCGTGTGGCTTGTACATGCAAGTCTATACCCACCGTGTGACAGGCACATACAAGTTTGCCCACCATGTGACTAGTACATGAAAATTTTACCACTTGACTGGCACATACAAGTTTGCCTACTGTGACTGGCATTAACAAGTTTGTCCACCGTGTGAATAATACATGCAAGTCTGCCCACTGTGTGACTGGTACATACAAGTATGTCCACTGTGTGACTGGTACATGAAAGTCTGCCCACAGTGTAACTGGTATATTCAAGTTTTCCCACTGTGACTGTTACATACAAATCCTGTCTGTCATCTTTCAGAAATCTGTACTGTGTGTACCCAGCTTTACTGTAAGTTATACTGATCCCATTTCTGCTTGTGAGAGTCCATGGGGGGACAGTTTTACCCTCTGTCTCACTGCTCTGTACAGGGACTGAGACTGACAGTGATTGATAAACTTCCTCTATGGGGCTGCTGGTGCCAGAACCTATTTAGCAGTGATGTGAAACCTTGTAACTTCAGATGTCTAAGAAAATACAACTCCCAGCATGCCTTGCTTGCATTCTGCTACCAGGGCATGCACTGCACATGGGGGTAGGTAATAGTCTAATAGGGAGTGGATTGCACTGCACATGGGAGTAGGTAATAATAGCCTAATAGGGAGTGGATTGCACTGCACATGGGGGTAGGTAATAGCCTAATAGGAAGTGGATTGCACTGCACATGGGGGTAGATAATAGCCTAATAGGGAGTGGATTGCACTGCACATGGGGGTAGGTAATAGCCTAATAGGGAGTGGATTGCACTGCACATGGGGGTAGGTAATAGCCTAATAGGAGTGGATTGCACTGCACATGGGGGAAGATAATAGCCTAATAGGGAGTGGATTGCACTGCACATGGGGTAGGTAATAGCCTACTATGGAGTGGATTGCACTGCACATGGGGGTAGATAATAGCCTAATAGGGAGTGGATTGCACTGCACATGGGGATAGATAATAGCCTAATAGGACTATTACACTTTCATTTTCCTCATGTACAGTGCAATCCACTCACTATCACAGGCCAGACAGTGGTAGGATTTGTAATGATAAAGGCACAAATTGATATATTATATATAACTTTGAGATATAATATTGCAGGCAACAATGTAAAAGGAGAATAATGGTCTTTAAAATGTGTGGGCATGGTCAAATTCACCGCTTCTCTTCTCCCCTTGTGTCCCTCTTTTGCGTTTTAAAATGTTGGGAGGTATGTGTGACGTGTCTGAGTTGGTTCGTTTTATAGGGGCCCCAGAAATGTACTCAGTATGGGGCCCAGAAAAGTCTGATGGTGGCCCTGACTATGGGGATCACAGCACAGAAGAGCTTCAAGTTCAGGGAGGGGAGGAAGGGGTCGGAGCCACATAGACAGTAAAGCCAATTACTGACTGAGTCATGGGCCATGCAGCAGACACATGCCCTGTTTCTCTTCTCCATCTAGGAATGTACTGGAGTCTGTAAGTATTTATCTGGGGCTTTTTTTAGAAAAGTAAATAGGTGGTTGGGAGTGGGATGGCGTTCCCCACACACAGAAAAATGGTTTATAATAGGTAGGGGATGCAGAAGACAGAAGGCACCTGGAGGAAGAGGCGAGGACTCCCCTGTGTATGTCAGATTTCATAGTAGCAATAAATGTGATGATTTATTCCCAGTGATACTGTTTGAGCTTTACATTAATTAGCAGCTTAGCTGACCCCTTTGTACTCTACCCCTCCCCCATAAATTCAGTAGAAAACAAGGATTCCTGCAACTGTGTCAGTTTAGGGTTTTTTGCTGACTGTAGATTAGTAGACATAACTAGTTATGTTACCACAATAACCTTGTACAATAATTTTTTATTGCAAAATGAATTGTCTGATTTTTTTGCCAAAACCAGGCAAAAAAATGGAATGGACAAAGCAAAAATTTCCATTGGGCCATACGAGCAGTTGCATCGAAATGTATGCTGTGTGGCAGGGCCTACCCGTGTACAGGGCATTTTGGTTGACTAACATTTAATGGTTGGGCTATTGGTCAGACAAAGCGGACATTTGATTGGGCATAGTTGATAGTCTGCCGGGTAAGATAAGTAATGAGGACCGACCAAGCGCTCATACATTAATGTACATTTGGTACACTATTGTACGTTGCGGGTCTGGCATTGCACAGAGCTGTGCTAAGTTTAGGTTTACTTCTTTGTGCTTCGCCTGCAGGACTATATATATATATATATATATATATATATATATATATTTTGTTGGAAGGGCTTATCAGTTGGATGTTCTATCAGTGGCCCAGGGCCTTCCTGTATTAAAGATAGTGCTAAAGCATTCAGGTAGACAGGCAGAATCAGATTTCTCCAATATAGAAATTATATTGGGAGGTGGAAAGTACTGGGGCAGGGAGGTAGAATTCTCCTTAGTTTCTTTGCAGTAGCCTGGGGAAGTTCTGCTCGTTCCTGGGGGCTGGACTTCTCCTGTGCTGGGCAGACTTTCAGTCAATGTGCATCATCATTCTAGCAGGCACGCCCACTTGACCCTAGTGGTGCACACAGTAAAGAAATGTGTACTCTCCAAACACCCCATTCCAAATCAGGATATGTTTCTCTCCTTCCCACACCCCTCCAAAACACTGCCTCACTCCCACCCCCCCACAATTCAGTTTGTCACACCTAGCATAGAAGCTGAATTTCAGAGGGAGTGCTGGGAGTCAAACAAGCTGAATTCCAGCTAGTTTCACTCCCAGCACACCAATGAAATAAATCTTGTTTCACTCCCACTACAAACTCTCAATCTTGGATTACTCCTGTGTCCAAAAAGTTCCCTCCGCGGTTGCTAGCTAGCACCAGTGTCTTAACCTTTCCTCCCCTGTCTCGTTCTGCACAATCAGCTGTTAACACATTGTGCAGAGACAGGGAGGAAAGGCATCTCAACCCCTCACAAGCAAAAACGGGCAAATCAAAGACACGAACCAAGAGCAGGCACAAGTGCAGGCACAGCAGCTATGGGAACGTAATGCTCAAGTTCCCATTGGCTGTCGGATCGAACACAGGGTCAAGTCTTCCCGACTGCTCCACCAAGTTTCTGCGCGTGTGCGAAGGGAGCGTGTGCATCGGCTGGTGCACCAGCAGGAAGGCATGGAAAAGGGGTAGAGCTACAGTCTGCAGAGCAATCAGACAGGAAAGGCATCTGTAACTATATATAGAAAAGGTTGATACTGCACATTTTAATATTAATAGTAGGTATCCTTAGAACTAACGTTGATTTCAACAGTGGAGATACCCTTTAAGTACAAGGAGACTCTTGTAATATTGGACAAATTCAAGAGGAAAAAGACAACAGAAACATTTCAATACCCAAATATCATTTACAATCTATTTTGGTTTACAAATGTTAATAATTTTACGTTGATAAAAATAAAGTTATTTTTTTTAAAAATTAAAGGCCTACCTTCCAACTTTCACCTTTTAATCATTACACTATTCCAAAATGCATTTCACAGAGCTGTGCTATGACCAGTTGAGATGTCCGAACTTCGCAAAATCCGGTCCGCTCGAGGATCCGCATATTTTCGAAAAAAATAAAATAAAATGATAAATTCGAAAATCCACGAGCAGACTCATTAAAACCCATTAAAATGAAAAAATCCTCAAAAATACGAGAAATCCTCGTAATTTCGAAAATACGTATTTTCCCGCATTTTCGAAAATACGTAAAATCCTCGTAATTTTTTTAATTTTTTGAAAATACGTATTTTCATGCATTTTCGGAAATATGTGAAATCCTCGTAATTTCGGAAATTTTCGAAAAAGGCGGTTCGGAAAAGTTCGGAAGGCGGAAAACCGGAAAATCTGCGATATCCGCCGTTTGCGAACAAAGTAAATCCGCCGCAGATTCGGGTTTGAAACCGCGAACTGGGCCATCACTAATGACCAGGTTTCCTCTGATGAAGTGTTCGTATAACACGAAACGCGTCAGGCATCGGCGTGTTCTTGTGTATCATATGTAGACCCCAATAAAGACCCCTTCTTTCTTATCGTGCATACCTCTATGTCCAGGTTGACTTCTTTCTCCTCCCTATGCATCTCTGTGCTATGTTTTTTCTATATGTGTGTATGGCCAACTTTAGCCTTTACCCTTTCTGTGAATTTTTTTAAATGGGATTAGTCACCCAGCTGCAACTGAAATCAAAGAAATTTTAGCATAATTCTGAATCACAAATCATCCAGGGTATACTTTCTATTGCCCAGTGGTGTGAGGACAGGGTAACGGAAGTCACAATCACAATCATGACTGAGACCATGGCACTGCCAGTAAAGTCCCATACACACATAGGATTACTGTTAGCCAGGAGGGGCACATAAATGTTCAACTGCTCCAGGCGACAATCTTATTATGTGTGTGGTGGATCTCATCATCCTTGTATATTAATTTGGATAATAAACAGTGCCAACAGGTGCTGCTATTGGTCCCTAGAAGCATCTACTTCTGGGAATTAATATTGCGCTTGCTGCTCTCCATGAATTCCGGCATTAAAATTTTAATGCAAATCTTCGGGAGACATCTTTTGAGAAACCGATGGAGCTACTGCTATTTTCTTTTTTAAAAGACAAAGCCAGTAAATGTTATCGATTGATCTTCTTGAAAAATCTGCTGTGGTTTGCGGACAGCCATCTGTTCGACTCTCCGACAGTGATTATTCCTGGCCAACCATTTGCTAGCGGTGAATGTTCAGCCAGGAGGAAGAACCTGCTGGTGTGTACCTGCCCTTATGATCTTATTTGCATTGAGGAGTATTTATCTGTGTAATGTGTTGGAGCTAGAGACCTACATTAGAGACCTGCTCATTTACCGAGGCTCGCTGGGCAAATATATGGAGTTAAAGTTGTGTTAACTGGTTTGCTACCGATTAGCGCAACTTTAAATCAATATTAGCGGTGGATGCGCGGGTTATGCAAAAATCACCCTCGCATCTGGCGTTTGCGATTTAATATCGCGTTCACGCTAGTTTTAGCGCTGGATTTTAATGCCAGCAAATAGCTGGCATAAAAATCATGCAGATTCTCCCAGATTCGCAAAGATTATATTGAATAGCGAAAGGAGCATTTACCCAGAGCAATAGCGGCTCTGGGTTAATTAACCTGCTAATCTTTTATTGAAAACCTTTCACACCTTTATACAGACACCCTCTTAGGCTGGGTACACATGAAGGGACAATTTGTCCCGACGAGTGCTCGCTGCGAGTCCCCGAATTTGCCAACAATCGACCATGCTGCTCCATAGAGAACCGCACGATCAATTGTGATTTTCTGAAAAGTCCGATTGTCCGTTCGTCCAGTCCGGAGGTCGGTCGGTCGAGGTCAATCGCAGCTGCCCCACACCAGCCAATATTTTCGTACGATCAACCGAAAGTGCCGTGAATCGGTCGATCAGCCGAAAATATTGGCTGGTGTGTACCCAGCCTTACTTCTTATCTGAAATAAACAGATCAACTGCCACTGAAACGATTAAAAGATTAAGAGCTTGTTTACACAATGCTGTTTTTAAACATTGTAACACAGCGCATACAGCATGCCATAACGCATAGCCCGTCTGCGTACATTCTTACACTTTGCTGACACCAATGGACACTAATAAAAGACAATGGGACTGTGAGGAAAATCGCACAGTACTGATTTATATACCATTTATGTATTTTTTACAGCATGATGTACTATGCATCATTTTGTGATTTATGAGAAGACCCAATTTTATAAGAGATTATGCCAGGGGCTAATATCCAAAGGTAAAGTATAGTGTATGGACATCTCTATTATACAAGAGCTCAGGATAATGACTGAATTTCATTCCTCTTTCATTCCCTTTTTACAAGAAGGGGGCACTAAACCCTAATAAATAAGTATTTTCAATGCTAACATACAGTAATTCAATGGGACATAGGAGTGGTCACTCCATTTCCAATTTTTACTTATATTGACTGATATTACCAGCGATACCGTTACTTTAACAATCGGTATCGTAAATTTACGATCGTTAATTCGATCGGATATTAACGATACCGATTGTAAACCTATGATAACAAAATCGTAGATTTACAATCCCCATAGAATACAATTGCGGTAGTTTAGTACCGGACGGTATTCTAACGAACGTTCAGTCGTAAATGTACAATCGTGATCATACATTTACGACAATCGTAAATTAACTAACCCGCAGTATCGCTAAAAAGCGATATAATATATAATATAAATATATACTGTATATCACACCTTGCATTCAGAATGTCGTTAACACCTGGCTGTGATATGCTAATTGGGATTTTCCACGGTACATAATTGCAGATTCTTGTACAAGTCATTCTGAATTGAGAAAGCCAGTCGGATGACTAGCGAAAATTTAAGTCTAGTTGATCTAACTGAATACAACAGATATACTATGACCTGGATAAATGAGAACCTTCACAAGTTTATCTGTGTATAAAGTATAGTGACCTACTTAAAACAGAAGGAACTTCACAGTCTCATGTTATAAAATAGGATTTCCCAGCTAATCAAAGAAATAAGGAATAATATCTCATTCCTAGGAAAGTGGGCAGAGACATGCAAAGTTTCTTCTTTATATCCCTGTGGCCAATGCATGTGTTCAGAACAGCTGGCATTATAACGTTCAATACAGCCTAAAGTTATTTAAGTTGCAGATATGACATGTTTCAATTCAAGGCTTTTATGGGTAGGATGTGTGACCACCATGAGACTGTGAAGTACCTTCTGTTTTAAGAAAGTTAATTCTATGTATTGTATACTCTGTGGAGGGATTTTTGCTCCTTTAAACCTACCTAACCTTAAGCTGTATAGCTACTTGGTGCTATCTCAAGTCCTACCCATAGAAACCATAAATCTGTATCTTGCACTAATGAGATCTGACAAGATCGAAACATGTCATGCTTGCAAGTTGGATGAATGGATCTATACCTTTAATCTGTATTGCTTGGTATAATGCCAGAGGTTCTGGACACATGCATTGGTCACAGAGACATAATGAAAAACAACTATGCAAGTCTCTGCCCACTTTCCTGGGAATATTTGGAGTGAGAAATCATGTCTTATTTCTTGCATTAGCTGGACAATGTTATTTTATTGCATGAGACTAAGAAGTACCTTTTGTTTTAAGAAGGCTTTACTGTTTTTTACGCTATTTGAAGGGCTTTTTTTGTGTGTAAGTCCACCTTACCTTTTGCTGTATATCTGTTTGGTATCTGTCAATGGATTGCAACATTAATCAAACTGCAGCAGAGTCAATCTGGGATGAGTTTTACACAAAAACAAAGACGCAGAGGTTGCAGCACCAGTAGTGACAAATTAAGAAGCTATTTAACCCGTTAAAGGACTTGGAGTAAGGACTTGAACTTCTGGTCTTATCACTTGGTTTGCAATTGTTTGTCAGCATAACTTACCTAAAGTGAGAGTCTCCCTCCCTCAGTCTGGATTCAGCTAATTAAATGAAGTGCTTCTTACAGAGGCCCATAGGCCAAGCCCCAGACACAGCCAGGAGGTATAGTGGACTGGGCCAGCGAGTGCAACCTTAGGTTGGGGTGAGGACCTAGGAGGGATTGTTAGGCTGAAGTTTTCAAGCCAAGTCACCAGTCTTGCTTTTCTACTCAATTTACAAGCCTTAGTTTGCCAACCAACGTACTTGTGTCAGATTGCTAGCCTTTTAACTAGTCTGATGCTGTAAGCACTTATGCAAGTTTTAGTCTGTCAGACAATTTACCATTCTCAGTTTGCCAAGCAATTATCAGTTTCGGTTTTCCAGCTAATTCAACTATCTCTGTTTTCCAGCAAAGTGATTTTTTGTTTGTCAACCAATGAACCATCCTGGATTTGCAAGCCAGTTCACCATTCTCAGTTTGACAACCAATTTACCAGTCTTGGTTTGTTCATTTCACAAGTTCAGCTTGTAATGGTGGCAATACATGTTGCGATATTACCTGGTATTTGCCCATGTATGGTTTCTTTAGATGAAAATGCTGAAAATTGGCACGTTTTCTTTATTGGACCAGCCAAACCTTGTGCAATCGATATCGCCCCGATCAGGCAATAATATAATGCCTGTATGGCCACCTTTAGCCAATTCCCCTTTTAATTTTAACAACCAATTCCCTTGTGTTATTTTTTCAACCAATTCACCATTTTGGTTTTGCCCTATAATTACACTGGAAGAGGCACATAAATTTGAAGTCCTTTAATGCTAGTGTTGACAAACATACAAAACGCTTCCTCTACACCTGGGGGGGTGTAGGTAGATTGTCAAATTATCAGTTTGTCTTTCAATTTAATTTATATCGATACTGAAGGTAACAAGAGCCTTTTACTATTTACTGACCGATTTATAATTTTATTTCTAAAAGTACCCATGAATATTCTTGCATTATTGCTGTATGTGAACTTTTACATTTATCTTGCACCAGAAGATGGTGAGCCCAGCACCAGATTCTCTGATACAGTATGCCCCCACATGTCCAGTCCAACTGTGAAATACCCTTGGTATACAATTGGTTTACTCTCAGAGGAAGAAAGTTACACACCTTAACCTGACTGTTCAATTTGCATACAATCTTAACACAGTTAAGGCACTTAAAGGAGAACTAAAGTCTCCAGACAACATTGTCCCAATAGACAGAGCACATTCACAAACATACAACAAGTAGAGTGGCCGGTTCGCGGACCCGAACCCGGATCCGCCGCGGATTATCCCGTCCGCGAACGGCGGATATTTCCGGACTTTCCGGGCTTCCGAACTTCCGAACTGCGGATTTTTTTTTTTACGAAAATTTTCGAAAATACGAGTATCTCCGTAATTACGAGGGTCTACGATACTTGCGGGATACGGAAAACCCGAAGATCCTCGTAATCGAGGATTTACGTAATTACGAGGATTCTGTAATTACGAGTATTCTCGTAATTACGAGAATACTCGTAAAAAAGCGTTAATCGTGTAAATTTTCAAGACGGAGCAAGCCACATGATCCAAATTAGCCAATGGCAGCTATCATAGTTACAGAAAGCCTCGTTTTTTTACGGAAATCTTCGTTTTTACGGGAATCCTCGTATTTTCGAAAAATACCGTTTTTTTAAAGTCACGCTAGCGGACTGTACTTTTTAGGTATTGTTGGCATTTATACGTGCTTCTAAGGCCATTACCCAGGTCCCTGAGTGGTTAAGTGTACGTTACCAAGGCTATTTAAACCACTTTTAATGCGGATTTTGCCGAACTTTCATTTTAATACGTTTTAACGGGTCCGCTCGCGGATTTTCGAATTTTCGGATTTTTTCGAAAATCCGCGGATCCTCGCGCGGACCGGATTTTTCGAAGTTCGGACATCTCTAACAACAAGCAGTGTATCACCTCTCCATTTGCTGTGGCCATTGGGTGATTTATGAAAATAACCTGTGAGTACTAGGGGTCAGTTCCCACAATCCACCTTAGCAGGGTAAACCCCAGCTAAGTGTCTGCGTACAGGCACATGCTCTGTAGAGCTCAACAGGTCAAAACAAGGAAGTTGCAGCCTTGCTTCCTAAAAGCTGACAGCCAGTACATTACAGCACAGAGGTCTTCCTTCTCCCTGACACAGGACAGGGATTTCATTTTTTTGTTTTTTCAAACACATTCAGTGCTCCTGTCCTAACAATTATATAGTCCTTTACTTTTCATACAAAAATAAAAGTAATCTTGGCAGTGTATTTCATAGATAGCATGGATGTAAGAAACAGAATACTAACATTTCAGCAAAAATAAAAGTAAGTCTAGAGAATAGAACCTGCAACTTGTACATTTACTCTGTCTTGCTAAGAGGAGAGCTCTGACCTCTAGGCTAGCAGCTACTATATAGTAAACTGGTACATGTAGAATCTTTAACTATGAATATAATGGAAACAAAAAATAAAGGTAAGTCCTGAATATAAAGAAAATAAACGACTATATAACAAACTCAAAAAAGACTTAAGAAACTTTTGTACCTACAAAACAAAGTCTTGTCCAATTTCTTCCAGGAAAAAAGGTAAGTAAAATGAAACAAAATGTGTGAAAAAGATATCTTTAATATGTTTGCATTACTGCTTTTTCTTTACGTTAAAGGTTGTGTACAAGTTATAATCTATAACCTAAGCTTATAAATATTGCAATTGTAGTTCTAATTTGAGTAAGATAGTCAAAGTTTCTAAGCTTCCAAAAATATCAAAAAAAAATCAAATACCTAAATGTTATAAAGAGCTTAAGATATGTAACATTAATGTTTAAGAATCTAATCTGATTTTTCACTATTTCACTTTCATTTAGAACTGTTGAAACTTAATAATAGAAATTAGAACAACTTCAGAAATAGAAATTACTCCTCATACTAAAATGTCAACCCAAACTAAACAATCAAGATATTATAGATTCTACAAGCTGAATCCACGTAAAATATGGCCTTTATAGTTGCAATCCAACTTCTAATCCATCTTATACTATATACAATAGATGATTACTAATTGGAATTAACAAAGAAACAGACCAAAAAATAGCACTCTCAAGAATAATTAGAATAATTAGAATATTTAAATGGAAAATGGATAACTCAAATCCACAACCTTCTCTAAAATTCTAGTTCCAAATCTACCTATATTTTTATAACTCAGTCAAACACTGAGCACCAGTGTTTCACACAACAACTATGTTTTCTTATAATAAGAAAATACAGTATTATTTAGAGCCCTAACATTGTACAACAATCTGGACCTGTAAATTAATCATAAAAATCCAGGTGGCATCAAGCTCTTCGACAAAGCTAGTAAGCTTATGTTGGCTAGGAAACTCAGAATAACCTTAAGTGGTTACAATGTCTTTACTATCTATGTTTATGTATTTTATTTTCTTCTGTTTATATATGTTTTTCATTTTTTATCTTTACTATCTAAAATGGTCCTAATGAAACAAAAAAATGTCCTCCTTCGACTGACTCCAACTCAAAAAACTTACAACAATCCTCACACCCAAACATTAAAATAAACCATGGTGATTAAATTACAATCCTTCAATGTCAGAGGGCTAAACTCCCCTCAAAGAAGACATCAACTATGGAACGAAATTTCAATAAATAAAATTGACATCATGTATACAGGAAACGCACTTAAAAAAAACTCTACAAGCCACCTACTAAAATAGAACTCTTTTAACAATATCTTCCATTCAACTCTAAACAAGAAAAAGAGTGGTGTAGCAATCGCTATTAATAATTCAATCGCCTTTAAGCTACACAAAGCTCAAATAGACCTCCACAGAAGATATATAACCTATTCTGTTCTATTAACAATAGAAACCTTTTTAAAGAAAATTATCCAAAAAGTAAAAGAATTTCATCAAAAGAATATAATAATTTGTGGTGATTTTAACCAAACTATCAATCCAGAACTAGATACCACAAGCACTCACACAAAAAGAAATCTCTCAAACCTACTAAACTCAGAAGATCTATTCGACCCATGGAGAATATCACACCCAATCTGAAAAAGATTACACATACTTTTCCTAATCATATAATGCCTACTTCAGATTGGACTACTTCATAGTTGATAAGTGGACACTGCAAAAACTACCAGACACCCATATACTTCCAATTACTTCGTCCGACCATGCTCCCATAATACTATACCTAGAAGAAGATTTTAACACAAACCAACATAAACCATGGAGATTAAATCCAACAGTACTAACCAACGAAGTCTCCAAAACCAAAATCAGCAATCAATAAATACTTTTGCTTAAATGACACTTCAGACATAGATTCCTTTACACTGTGGAATGCCCACAAGGCAGTTATTAGGGGTATCTGCATCCAACAAGCAGCTCAACTAAATAAATCCAGAAACAAAAAGAAACTCTCATTACTAGAAAAAATGTAAGAATTTGATAAATAAATGCAATCCCTCAATCAATCAATTAGTAAAAGAGACAAACTTCACTCCCTAAATCTATATTATTATTAAAAAATGCTCAAGAGATTGAAAGCCTCATTTTATGCTCAAGGAGGTAAAGCAAACAGAAATCTAGCTAACAGATTAAAACAAAGAATGGCTAAAAGCAAGATCCCCTTTATAATGGAAAGCAACAATAAAATCATCAAAGCACAAGAAATTGCCAACCAATTTAGTTCATATTATTCGAAGCTATACAATCTCACCCTATCCAAAGAAGTCGATCAACCTAAATCTGAAATAATAAAAAACTTCCTCAAAACTATAAACCTACCTACAACATCACCATATCAAAATGACTACTTAGACAAACCAATATCCCAAGAAGAAATTCTGAAAACAGTCAACTCCCTAAAACTCAACAAATCCCCGGGAGAAGATGGTTTCACCAACGAATATTATAAAACATTTATACCAAGCTTAATCCCATATCTTCAAACAATCTTCAATTCAGCTATAGAAAATCAGTTTTTCCTCCAAGAAATGTTAAAAGCTTTGATAATACCAATGCGAAGCAAGGAAAGGACTCATCCCTAACCAGTAATTACAGACCAATTTCTTTGCTAAACAACGATTTGAAAATCTACGCAAAAATTTTCGTAGAAAGACTTAAAAACATTCTACCTCAACTCATTCACCAAGACCAAGTTGGATTTATAAAAAATAGACAATCTATAGATAATACAAGAATAGACTTAATAGACTGGTCCAATCAAAAAAACACATCATCCCTATTCATTACTTTAGACACCAAAAAGGCCTTTGATCGCCTTAACTGGATCTACTTAAGCCTGCTCCTAGATAAATTTGGCATACAAAACAACTTCAAGAAAGTTATCATGGCCCTATATACCACCCCCTCAGCAACAGTATTTATCTCCAACATGCTCTCTTCCCCCTTCAATATAACCAATGGAACAAGGCAAGGCTGTCGCATCTCTCCATTAATCTTTGCCTTAGCAATGGAATCTCTTGCTGAAAAAATACGCGCAGACAAATACATCTCAGGTATCCATATCAACTCCACCTCTCACAAAATTGCATTATTTGCAGACGACGTTATGTTAATAGTAACCAACCCAATAACTTCATTAATCCACATCCAAAAACATATAACCCAATTCAGACTAGTATTATATTACAAGATAAATGAAAAAAAATACCAAGTACTGGGGATAAACATCTCTGGAACATTAAAGATCATTCTATTCAGTTTAACACGCTACAGAAAAAATATTATCTCAATAAAAAAACACCTACAAGTAACCTCCTTTCTCTCATCCTCTAGAGAGAATTGGAAAACTTCAACAGAAGCAACAGAACTCCAGTTTGTGACCTCCAATGTTCCTCGCAAAGGAATTATTACCTTTTACACCATGATAAACTACAAAGATTCAATGACTAAACTCAAACAATATCTGAAATGGGAGGAAGAATTGGAGAAATCTTTCTCTTTAGAACAATGGTCAGAAGCAGCAATACTTCCATTCCAACTATTCAAATGCTCACAACACTGGGAAACAGCTAAAAAATTATCCCTAAGATATTACAGAACTCCAGTTATTATGGCTAAATGGAACCTGAAATACTCACCTCTATGCTGGAGATGTAAAGAATCCCAAGGAACATTTATCCACATCTTCTGGAACTGAAAAAAAAAAACAAAAAACATTTTACCCTCTAAATCAAAAAAACATTATATTCCATATCATTAATAGAGATGTCCGAACTTCTAAAATTCCGGTCTGCACGAGGATCCGCGGATTTTCAAAAAAAATCGAAAATCCGCGAGCGGACCCGTTAAAACGTATTAAAATGAAAGTTCAGCAAAATCCGCATTAAAAGTGGTCTAAATAGCCTTGGTAACGTACACTTAATCACTCAGGGACCTGGGTAATGACCTTAAGAACACGTATCAATGCCTACAATACCTAAAAATTACAGTCCGCTAGCGTGAATTTTAAAAAATGGTATTTTCGAAAATACGAGGATTTCCGTAAAAATGGGGATTTTCGTAAAAACGAGGATTTTCGTAAAAACAAGGAACCGGAACCTTCTGCCTGCACAATGGCGAGTTCTGTAAGGCAGATGTATGCCACACAGTACCTCCTGGCTAGGGGGTACGATGATTTCCCCCCTGGCAACTATCATGTGCGGTGCCGAAAGCGCAGGATTATGGAGGGGCTCCAGCGCCGGCTCCTGCGCCGCTTCGGCTACCAGACCACTGTCTCTACCCTCCAGAGACAGTGGTCTGATCTGAAGAGGCAGAGGCCTCATTATGTTCAAGCCATGCGGCAACTGATGGAAGGCAAGTATACTTTTTATTATATTACTGTATTGTAATAAGTAGTAAAATATTTTAATTCATTTTGACAAAAACATATTTATTGTATATACCTTACCATTAATGCCATTACACACACCACATTGGCCACATTCCCCTATATAGTAGTTTGCACACAACAAGGGAAAGAAGGCGATGGGGGTATTGGGTTACATAATGTCCACTGCGGTTTGCCACCATTGTTGTGGGTATGTCCAGGCAGGCTTGGCCCCACTGGACATACCCCTCACCTCATTGGCTTCTCTCCCTCAGAGTATGCTTAGTGCAAGGGAAAGCAGGTGAACGGGTAGGAACAGCACCATTGAGTTACAGCAGGCCCACTGCAGTTTGCCACCATTGTTGAAGAGCCAGGCAGGCTTGGCCCCACTGGACATACCCCTCACCCCACTGGCTTCTCTCCCTCAGAGTATGCTTCGTGCAAGGGAAAGCGGGTGAAAGGGTAAGGCTTCGTAGGAACAGCACCATTGAGTTACAACAGGCCCACTGCAGTTTGCCACCATTGTTGAAGAGTCAGGCAGGCTGAAATCCACACACAGAAAGCTCAAAAAAAGCTCAAAAAGCACAAAAAACTCTCTCCAACTCCTACACTGTCAGGTCTCCACTAAACACACTCCAACACACTGACAAAATGGCGCCTGTAAAGCAGCCTTTTATACCCAGGGGGCTGACAATAATCATGTTAGCTGCCATTGAATAATTTGGGACATGTGGCTTGCTCCATCTTCAAAATAATCCCCAAAATGCAGAAATTCCGCGAATTTACAAGAATTTCTCGTTTTTTCGAAAATTTTCGAAATCACGAGAATTCTCGTAATTACGAGGACCTCCGTTTTCTCCATATTTCGAAAATATGGAGATCCTCGTAATTACGAAAATTTTCAAAAAAAAATCCACGGTTCGGAAGGCGGAAAATCCGGAATAATCCACCGTTCGCGGACGGGATAAATCCGCGGTGGATCCGGGTTCGGGTCCCCGAACCGGCCATCTCTAATATAACCACACAATTCATAACAAGAAACTGGCTCACAACCAAATCACCTAATCTCACAATATTGTTGAAAAGTTTAAACCTCAATATGCAATACCACAACTAAAATTCAACAAGTTTTTTTAGACAATGGGAATACTAGATGGTTGGGTCAGTCGAGAAGGACCAATAGTAATTAGTAATAATAGTAAGTAAATAACCATTTAAACATGAAAACAATTCTACTTTAACTGGGAAGTGTACATATTATGGTATGTTATGACGTATTATAATAGACCATTGCAATCTTATTCTTACAATTTTATATTTTTAGGTTTTATAACCTTAATTTTATCTTTTATGTCTTTATACTTTGTGTTTTACTTCATACTATCTTTCTTCAAGCCCTAGATAGTGATCAGTTGAAATCAACCAATCAATAGTTACTCATCTCATTTCACTACAGTGGAAAACTAATCGACCCAAGATAGTATCAGATATAAGCATACTTTCTGCTGTTTAAAATGTTTTGAAAATGTAAGATGTTTTGAAATATTTCAATAAAAACTGAATGATTATTAAAAAAAAATAAATTTAAGTCTGTGGATTTGAACTTGAGAGCTTCTGAACTGTGTGTTTCTAATACCGGCATCTTACCTGGTGCGCCACCACTGAATAAGCACAGAGACCAGCTACATTTGGAAGCTTTATCCTTTGCTAGGAAAAGAATTTTAAAAAAATGGAATATGGAAGTTCCTGGTAAGACTTTGAAAGCTGCTTGTTACCCTGCAGTTTATATACTGACTGGTAAATAAACTGCAGGGTAACAAGCAGCTTTCCAAGTCTTATCATTGATTCCATATCGGTGTGGAGACATGTGTATAGAAAATACTCAGTGCATAGAGACAGTGAGTCCTGGGGTCAGGGGGTGTGGCTATTTGATGACTACATGGGCTGTGAGCTGTACTGGCAACAACCTGGAAGCCTTCTTAGTTACAGAATCTGTTACTTATATGTACTAAATGCAGCTTACCAGAGAAAATTCTTACAATGTATAGGTGTTCTGGGGAGAAAAACATTCACAATAGGTTTTAAAAAATTGAAGTTTAGTTTTCCTTTAAATCAATCTGTAGCCCTCCAGATATTATTACTATTCCCTCTCTGCCTTCTGCAGTTGAAGAATGCTATGAGTTATAGTTTTCAAACAGCACAGGTTGGACATCTCTGATTTACATTATATACAAGGGTATTTTTTATTCTTAGGCTGGTTATA
The DNA here is from genome assembly GCA_019447015.1 of Hymenochirus boettgeri. Taxonomy (NCBI): domain Eukaryota; kingdom Metazoa; phylum Chordata; class Amphibia; order Anura; family Pipidae; genus Hymenochirus; species Hymenochirus boettgeri. Next base: position 180,641,522 of record CM033474.1, on the reverse strand, counting down.
GTTTCATGATATTAAAGGACATGTGCACCTTTTTTCACTCATCAAATGTCTTTCTCCTTACTTTAACGTTTTCATTTCCCTTTCTGTTTGTTTTTCTGTTATTTGTAAATAGTAGATTTAATAACTTTTTTCAGTCTAACTTCATCCTATAGTAAGGTGTGGAAGGGAAAGATTAAATCAACTGCTGCATTCCAGAAGATGGGAGATCGCACGTAAGCAAGCTGTAAAAGGTCATAGACTTACTGTAACAGATAAATCCAATGATGAAAAATGTATCATCACCTCTACCCTAGTAAGGCACATCCAAGTTTATATGGACTCCCGAGGATACATAAGGAAGGGGCCCCACTAAAATCAATAGCCAGCAACATCAATTCTGTAATATTCAAGGTGGTGAAACATCTAATTAACATCTTGGGCCCTTGGTTGGAAGCTCTAAACATCATATCCAGAGCTCCCAAAATATAGTACTCGGTGTTGAAGAAACTATAGTGCCCTATAATGTGACTATATGTGACACTTTCATCAATCATATTTCATCAATCATGGCAAATCTTTTTTATGTAGGAAGTGGGAACACAGGCTCTTATTACCTTCAAGAGCATTGCATCCAGACACTGGTTCATATATGTGGATGACACCTAGATTAAAATCTACCAGAATGAAGTACAAGCAGAGAAAACATAAATGCTGTGAACCAAAACATCAGATCTAAATGGGAAGAAAAACAACAGATGGTTTTTCTTGGACTGCTTGGTAGAATGGTAAACTAGAAGGAGGGGAAAACCAGCCCACACAGACAAGTATTTGATGTTTGACTCCCTACAGAACCCTACAACACTGAGTAGAGAACATCACCACTAGCACAAAGGCAATAGCTAACACCTCAGAGGAGCCCTCAATATTATATCTAGACTGGGCCTTTGTCAAAACTAGAAGTAGGGAAAAAAAGAACATGGTCATCCCATACATAGCAGGGGTGTCAAAGAAATCAAGAAGGTTTTTTAAGATACACTGTATCCCTGTCTGTAACAGTGTTATAGAGTGCCCCCACCCACAGTGTCAGAAGGAAGGGCCAACGAGAACCAACCATTGGTAAAAAGTCCAGCTGACCAAGAAGTAAGTAAGTCAGTAGACTGAGAACTAGAGAAAAGAGCAGGAAGGCAGGATCTGGAGAGAAACTTAGCTGCAGGATCAAGGATCCAGTTAAAGTACTGTAGCCAAATGTCAGAAAACAAGTCTAGAAAAACATGTATGGAAGGGCAGAAGTAAGAAGTTTTAGTAGGACCACGTCATCCGTCTAAGTCGCGCCCAATAGGATGCCAAAATTAACATACGTAAGCACACTGGTATGTTTGAAGCGAATGAAAGTTGGGTGCCAGAATTAACATTCATAGAGCATGGAACAGTCACTCATGAGTGATAACACTGTCCTAATAATGAAACAGAAGAAGAGCGACATTATATACACAGTGCAGTGAAGATTGTTCAGCTTTATTTGTGGGGGGAGATGAAACAACAGCTGCACCAAAGTATGGCCCAGCACAGAAGAGCCATTTCCTTGGGTCACGACTCAGCTGTTTATCTGTATCTGTAAGGAAAAAGAACATATGTTTGAAGATTGTAAGATCAACATCTTGACCAAGAAACAGGATTGGTTCAAAAGAGGTGTCAAGTAGGCCATTTCTGTCAAAATAAAGAAACCAAACCTGGGCAGGTTTGATAACACCTCTTAGCTACAATGCAATCAACACCTTGCATTCAGGAGATCCAGGGTATTTAGTGCCAATAGATTCTTGTTCAAGTCATTCTGAATTGAGAAAGCCAGTCGGATGACTAGCAAAACATCTTCAAGAACTAAACTTCTAGTTCAGTTGATTAAACTGAATATAACAGATATACATTGACCTGGATAAATAACAACCTTCACAAGCAAGTCACTTCAGAGTTCTGTGTCCTTTTTGCCGCTATTATCACCAAATTCAGACTTACCGCAATATATAAAGCGGCGATAACCAGTGGCGCTCTGTGACCTCTGTGATCAGAAGACCCCCAGATCAAGGAGGTGACTACAGTGGTAACTACAGTGGCGACTACGAAGATGGCAAGGATAAAAAGAAAATGGCGGAGATCAGGAAAGGTCCTTCTCAGTGCTGCAATGCCCCCTTTTCAGCAGCCCCCGCAAGCCACCAAGAATTTTGTGCCCGCTATTAGATGGCAGGCAGTCACTCTTTTTGCTGTGATACCGGAGAACATCAGCGTATTGACAGACGCACGTCTCTGCAGTAATACTTTCCATGATGAAAATGATCAGCTTTATAAATACATCAATAATAGCGACTTTTCACATTGTGTTGTCCTGTGATAGTTAAAAGGCGAAATTAGCAATCCTTTTTAAATATGCTCCAAAGTTTTATCTGTTGAATTCAGTTAGATCAGCTAGACTTAAAGTTTAGTTCTTGAAGGCGTTTCGCTATTAATCCGACTGGCTTTCTCAATTCAAAATGACTTGTACAAGAATCTGTTGGCAATATAAGTATCCTGAAAAGTCCCAATTAGTATTATACAGCCAGGTGTTAGGGACCTTCTGAATGAAAGGTGTGATTGCATTGAGGCTAAGAGGTGTTATCGAATCTGCCCATGGTAAGGTGTTAAAACAGCATTGTACATGGCAGACAGTTGGTGTCGACCCCCACCCCCACCCCACCTCTATTCAGGCTTGGTTTCTTTATTTTCACATAAATGGCCTCCTTGACACTCTTTTCTGAACCAGTTTCTTTGCCAAGATGTTGACATTATGATCTTCAAAGGTATGTGCTTTTTCCTTAAGATGCAGGTATACGGCTGAGTCCTGATCGAAGGAATTTGCTATTTCATGCTGGGATATATGTTGATGCAGCTGCTGATTCGTCTCCCACACATACAAATCAGAGCACTCTTCACTGCACTGTACTGCGTATATGATGTCACATATGTTTTGGTATTGGGTCTTTCGGATGTACCAATTGCTGCCTCAGTGTGTTGTTTGGTTTAAAGCAGACAGAGATAAGGTGTTTTTTAATTTCTCGGAGACCAGTGCTACATATCAAATAACCATGTTCTTTCTCCTGTCTTGCTTTCCCCCTTCACTGTTGGTATTCGTGTTTGTTCAAGTTTTAAGGGCTCCTCTGAGATGTTTAATTACTTTAGCCTTTGCCTGTGCTAGTGGGGATGTTCTCTGCTCTGTGTTGCAGGGTTCTGATGACACCCAGCTTGTGATCTAAAGGGTGGTGGGAGTCAAACATTAAAAACTGGTCTGTGTGGGTTGGTTTTCCATGATCCATGTTTTTGCTTGTAGATCTTATTCCTATATTTGAGATAGGTGGTATTCAGACATAAGTCTAGTAGGGAACACACCTGTTCTGAGTAAAGATCTGTTCTGCTGGTAAAGGTGCTGTCTTGGCCTAGCTGTTTTCTCACCATTTCAACAGCCTCCTTGGTAAAGAAAGATGTCATATCATAGGACACCATAGTTTCTTCTGTGCCGAGTACTACATCTTAAATCTTGTTAGTGGAATCCTGGGAGTTCTGGATGAGATGCTTAGAACTTCCAACCAATGGCCTCAATGTATTGGCTAGGTATTTTACCACCTTGTATGTTGGTTGATGCTGCTGACTAAAGGTCTTATTGTGGCCCCTTCCTTGTGTATCTTCGGGAGTCCATATATACATGGATGTGCCTCACCAGGGTAGAGGCGATGATGAATGGCTTTGAAGCTGTTGTAGTAAGTTTATGACCTTGTTCTACCTCACTATGTGGTACCTTATTGTGGAATGAGGCTTCTTTGGCTGGTATAATATTAACCATAGGGGTGGCTTAAGGAGTGATGGCAAAGTTCAAGCCTTTAGCCAGGACTTCCATTTCTGGCTGTGTCAGGGACCTGTTAAGCAAGTTTCTTACCCAAGTCATTCTGAATTGAGAAAGCTAGTCGGATGACTAGAGAAACACTTTCAAGAACTACATTTTAAGTCCAGTTGATCTAACTGAATACAACAGATATACCATGACCTGGGTGAATGAGAAATTTCACAAACATGCCCTTAGGTTTTTTAACAGTTTCCTTATTAGATCATGTTCTCATTGTATAGAAAATGATAGATGCACTGTTCATGAAACACCTTACTTGTTGAATGCAGCAATTGTAGATACATTATTAATGTTTCTGTTTGGCCTCCTCTTTTAATAAACCTTATTGTCCTTTTACAATAAAACAATCAGGACAATTTATTAGTAGCCACGATACAGAAACAAACACGATTTATGTAGTTATTTTCTACCAAACTTGCTGCAAATAGCTGCAAGGCTTTATGATGTTTTTTTGCTGGCAAGAACCAAAAATCTTTTCTCTACAGTTCACATATATTTAAAAAAACAAAAGACAAAAATTGGACAGGTATTGTATGTTTTTTTTTCAACATCAGCAGGTGACCAGGAAAAAAAAAAGGATCTCTGTATATTATAGCTATAGTGGGTGGAGAATGATGAAAGTGTCTCTTGATGAATTTCCCTGAATGTCTTTGGTTTGTTTCTGGAAATGTTTGTTCATTTTTTGCTAATATCTAGGACCTTGAAACTCCTAGATATGCACTTCTATGCACTTTATACACAAAGTAAAATTAAAAAGTGAACATAGAAGAGTACATGACCTAGGTAGGGTTTATTCGTTTTACCTGCACACTTATAATACCTGTCTTCCCCCACCCCCCTTCAACTCCCAATAATGACAGACACATAAATCTGGATAATTGGTCACAGCTTTTAATGCACATAACATACATCTGAACTTTGAGTAAATCATATATTAAATACAAACCATGAATGGCATAACTTAATTAACAATTGTTAGAACAAGGTAGTACTCCGTTATCAGAGTCTCTGCCAGTCCACCCTTCCAGTAAAACTTGATGCCAGCCAGGTGGATAACTCGGCAGACAAATAACCACACAATCTGCCATGTGAGTTCCCCTTACCATAGCTAATTAACAGGATATATCAATGAACACTGACCACCCACCTTAGGAGTTAGACCAGGACTCAACCCCATACTTTTGCAATTGCCTGTAGCTATTCTGGCAGACTGACAAGGATCCCGCTAACACCTGCAGGAGCTGAAAAACTCACCCCCCAGCACACCACACAAACTTATCCTTTTCAATGCTTCCTGTAACTTGAGGTTGAATATATCTAGACCCACCTCATTTAGATGGATGCCACCTGTACCAAAAAGATAGCTATCGTGCTCCAGATCAACGTGTTTAACTACAATGCCACCATTAACTGAACAGGACTGTCTAGTGGTGATCTCTGACCAGACTAGCACTATGCTTGGAAAAACTGACCATAGCTGAAAAAATCCCAGGGTGTGCTTTTTATCAAGACCCTCATGGGGCAGTGTGCCAAATCATTTCTCCGGCTATGTAGTAGCAATATGCGAGGTGGACCCCCTAAGCATGTCTTGTTTGAAATAAAAAGGTGCCACCTCCTTCCAACTTAATTCCTTGCTGCCCATGGTTGCAGCAATGTCAATAAGTTGAAATCCTAGCTGTGTACCATTTGTTCAGACCCCAGCTCTCCTTTTGGCCCTAAAACCCAAGCAGCAGTTGATGACATAACTGCAATGGGAAACAATAGACATAACTAAGCTAAAAAGTTTTAAACTTAAAATGGCCTGACTCCCATCTCCCTAGCCTCTTGATGGTCTCCTCATTCAAATAGAGATGGGAAACTACTTTCTGACAGTATTTTCGAGGGTTATCGAACGTAAAAGGTTATTTTCAAGGGTTCCCTGAACCCTCAAAGGGGCATTCCATTTTCAGATTTTCATATCTTTGGAGTTTTCCAAGTTCCGAAAATCTAAAAATGGGACCTTTCAGACATCTTTACTTTCAAACCCCAGCACACTGCTTCCATTGCAGCTCCTAAATCCGAAATGAGCGGCTAACATATTCTTTTTGGATGATGCCCAAACTTTGTAATGCTAAGCAGAGAACCGCTGAATTGGAAAAGTGACGTATTCATGTATAAGGAGCCGAAGGCATAATAATTCGAACTCTCGAACGCATGAGTGAGCATATCTGTCTACCCTCAACCGGGTGTAACAGTATTCTAAGGCTACTTTAGGGTTCCTCACTGATATATGTAATCCAATTGCATCCCTTGCCTGAATTCCTCCTTGTACAGCCTCGTTAGTGCTGACCAGCTCAGATATTCTGAAGGCCCCATAAAAGGCCCAAGAAAAGACTAAATGGAACAAAATGCATTTAAAGGTTGACTTCTTTAATGAGCGTAAATGTTCAAATATGCCTGCCAAAATAGATTATGTAATAGGTCTTCTAGTATCTACTGTGGATTTTAAACCCTTCTTAACCCTTTGAATGCCTGTCACACTAAGAAGTTAGTATAGTATAGTCGGTTCAATTTATTGCTTTAAATATCATTATCATCATTATTAATGGATACCTGCTTATTGAACAAAATCATGAAATCCAATCTGTCGCTATCATGTGCTAGCCTACCTCTTGTTCCAACAAAACCCATGCATTCCAGACCCTGTTTTAGCAATTCCATGTTGTCGGGGACAAAGTTTGTTGTGGGCACTCCTCTCTGTGTTCCTGAGCTGTTGGTACTAGTTGGTGGAATTTTTTGTTCCTCTCCTGCAGGGTGTCGGTGGGGAAAAGGTACCCGCTCTTTGCTGCATGTAAAATGGCCAATCCCGATAGTCCTGCCCAACCTGGTCATGTCTCCTCTCTTCTAGCTTCGCTTAGTCTGGGGATCCCATTTCTCAAAGCCCAAATAAATACAGTGGTGTACACTAAACAGTTAGCATTTAATTGTGCAGTATAGCACCTAATACAGAGGTGCTATGTGAGTCCGAAGCTCTTTACACAATTCTCAAACTTTTCGATAGTTGGTACAACTTTTAATAATCTCTCCATGTACATTTGCCTGTCACAAGGCAGTATAACCACAGGAATGCAAAAGCAGAAAAGGGCACTCTTCCACTCCACCAAACACAGGAAAAAGGGATATGCCAACGACTGTCTAAATAAACTGTGGTAAATTATATGAATGTGCTGGCAGCAGAATACTTATTCAAAGCTATATTCCTTCAATTTGTAAATAATGTTTTTTTATCTAGATGCCAGATCTTTTTCATTGCTCAGCCTGACACATTTTCTTGGTTTTAGGTATAATTGTTTCAGTAGGTTAATGCTCTTTCGTTATTGGCTTTTTATTATGCCTCTTAAATTTTATATAAAAATATAAAAGTGCACACAATTCATTTTTTACAACTATCTTGCACTGTTTAAAGGAGAACTAAACGTAATCTTTTAAAATCCTTAATGTTAAAGCTTTTCTCCCCAGAACGACTATACATTTTAAGAAGCTTCTCTAGTAAGTTGCATTTACATATATTTCCAAAGTAGCGTTGAAGTTGTTGCCATTACAATGTGCACTTAATGGCCATGCCACCCTCTGACATTAAAGTTCACTCTCTATGCACATACTTTCTATACAAATGTCTCCACATGAATATGGAAGACCCTGAAAATATTTTGAATGCTGCTTGTTACCATGCAATTTATTTTCCAATCAGCATTAATTGCAGACAGTACCAGGAATACAAACTAGCTAATTATACTACTACTTTGGGTTTTCATTGTGTTCCTTGGAAAAAATAAAGTTTCTAAATGTACCTATTTTCTTTGTGTTAGCTGTGATAGCTAAGCAGTCTAATGCTCTACTTTAAGAAAAGCCACGGTGCATGTGGTTACATGTTCAATTCCCTTAAACATATTTTGTTTCTAGTTTTATTTCCTTCTTGTTGCTTGATAGGATATAAACTGCAAATATTACTTTTGTTTTTTTGAATGAAAAGTAAAGGAATGTGAGAGGGGAAATGGAGCTTGTTGTGTATTTGTGAATGTGCTCTATGTTATCTAGAGACTTAAAGGGGAACTGTGGTTGAGTTTAAATGAAAGGCCAGTTTCCTACCTTTAAAACGAACCATCAACCACCTCTCTACGTGCTCCACAGCCCAAGATATAAAGAAATGACTGACCAGAAAGTTAATGGGTGGGAGGCTGACATGTGACATTCCTAAAGCTTCTCCTGCACAGTGCCGCCGACGAGCACAGCCTCAGAATCCCTTAGTGAGTGAGGGAGACAGGAAGTCCCTCCTCCTCTCTGCTGTGTGAAGGACCTGCAGCTGCAGAGAAGGTAAGGGAATCTACAGCCCTTCTCGTATATATTTCATATACGAAGCCCACCAAATAATAATGCAGAGAAAGCTTTCCATAGCAATGTCCATTTAGTAAACTAGGATTCTATACATCCTTAATTTCTTTAAGGATAAATGTTCAGACCCTAGGAAAAGTATTGTTGTGTATTTTAAGCCATGCTTTCCAATGTGCAAAAAAATAAATATTTTTTGTAATGTAAATGGGATCCAATTTTTAAATTTGGAGAGACAGCAGGAAAAAAAGTTTTGTAAATGAATTTGCAGACTATGCATTCTAATGGTGATGATTTTCATGTAATGTTTATTCAGATTCTTTCCAGGCTCTTGGCAGTTCTTCCTTTATCAGCTGGTATGTTATGCTTAGAGCTGCAATACCTCACCATATCCAAGGCCTGTCAAAGCTTCAGACTTTAGGACTCCAGTATTTTTATATAGACTCTTTCTTTACCTAATTTCATAGCGGTGAGTTACTTCAGCAATTGAAATCAAGTTATCAAATAGTTTTCTAGTTTTAGTTAAAATGATTATTAATATTGGACAAACAGGAGCAAGAAAGTAACAGGGAGATGTATTAAAAGTTCTTGTTAAAAATAGTGCTAATTTCGTCCCAAACAATCAGATGTTATTTAACATTTGAAAGCTAACATCTGATTGGTTGGGGAAAATTAGCACCATTTTTACTGATAAGAACTTTTATTACAAGGCTTGTATTTTATTAAGCAGGGCTTGTGTTTAAAAAAGACATTCAAAACCAAAAATTTTTAACCATACCCCTGATTAAATTCTGTTTATCTCTGCATTTGTGTTTGTGCTTTAATATCACATTATCTGCACACTGGCAAACATTATAAACAAAGGGGTTTTAGTATACATTACTGTGATCACATGAATGAAAATCCTTCCCACCGCGTCAAGGCAACTCCACTGTATACGTTAACCTCTTTGTTTATAAAGTATGCCAGTGTGCAGATAATATGATATTGTATGGGGTCTAGGAATGTGCATTGATTTTTTTTCTTTTTGTATAAATGTTTGACCAGATCAGTAGCACTTCTGCAAAATGTAGTTGTAATTTAGCCTAAGGAGTTCTTCCACAACCCTTCTATTGTATGTATTTATTAGGAAGCATGGTCAAGCTTCCATGTGGTAATAGGGTATTAAACTACCCCTTTAATGAGAAGTTCTATGCCTTTAATAAAAAATTTAAAAAGCAAAAGGGCTGCGGCAAAGTAGGAAATCCTGTTATATTGATCATCTTTTCATCTATGGACTTGGATTTTGACCATCATATAAGTATTTTCTTTTATCTTGTCTTTTATCCCTCTATTTTACTGTTGCTTATTTTCATACAGGGCTGCATTTACCATTAGGCACAGTAGGCAACCTTTATGTGGCTGTCAGTCTCCTTCCAACAATCCTACCCCTTTATAGTCCATTTTCTTTTTTCAAAAAATGAGTGTGGTTTAGGGGTCTGGTATGTGTTTAGGGGTGAGGCTAATGGTGCCAAGCTCTTTGAGCCTACAGGCTCCTAAGATATATATCTAGCCCTGTTTTTATGTCTGTTAATTATCTTGTAAATACCACTGGACCATTTTTCTTTTCTTGATATTTCAGAAAACCGTTAAGCTGATACTTCTAGTGCTCTAACGGAACTCAGTTATAAAATCCTGTCTTCTGAGACTACATATTATAGGGGCATATTTATAAGTGATCGCTATTTCTGCCATTTCACTATAGCAGGGCATCACAATGACAAAGAGCGATTTTTTCACCGTATTTATAAAATCGCTTGTTTTCACTTTCACAATGTGTGACGGTAGTCTTCATCTTATTCATTGCGGTGTCACGGTGAAAAGAGAAATTACTCTCTAGCGTTGGCCATTACCAGACCAGAGAAGGTGAAATATCAGTGCTATTTTTGTTATTTTTTTTATTTAAAGCTATTTATAAATAGGTGAAATTTCGCCTTTTTACACCTTTTCTGCTTTTTTTGCATTTTTTGCATTTTACCAGAAGTTTTGCCAAACATCATTACTTAGTGGAATGTTCCATTAACATGACTATTTCTTACACAGCACTATGGTATGTTCCCATATTAATGGAACTGGTTTAATAATTAGCTGCAGTTTGCTAAAAAAAATAAGCAATACTAAAACATTAGACCTATTAATAAAATAGTTTGGTGAGTTTTACACTATTTATTATATTTTTTGCTAAAAAAAAAAAACATGTGTTAGGCTATTGTTAAATAAAAGTTAGAGTAGTCCTCACTGCAGTTTGCCACCATTGTTGAGATGCCAGGCAGGCTTATCCCCAATGGAAATACCCTCTCTCCCCCAGAGTATGCAAGGGGTACTGCTTTATAGGAACATCACCACTGAGTTGGAGTTGGCCCACTGCAGTTTGCCACCATTGATGAGAAGCCAGGTAAGCTTGGCCCCTCTAGACATACACCACACCCCAATGGCTTCTGCCCCTCAGAGTATGCATCATGCAAGGGAAAGCAGGGAAGGGGTTAATGCTTCAAAGGAAAAGCCCCATTGAGTTAAAGTAGGCCTACTGCAATTTGCCACCATTGTTGAAGAGCCAGGTAGACTTGGCCCCTCAGGACATACCCCACACCCCATTGGCTTCTCTCTCTCTCAGAGTATGCTGGATCATTCGATAAAATCCTCGAAAATTTTAAAATTAGAAAATCCTCGAAAGTTTAAAATGTCCGCAATCTAAAAAGTCTGATTTCGTTTGAACACGTAAAATCCGATTTGAATTTGTGTTAGAGTTCTAGTCCATCTCTATGTGCTAGATATTAGATAGATTTAACAATCAAACCTTAAATTAAGAATGAGACCCAAAATACAAAGACAGCTCCGAAGACTCTATAATTTTCTCTCACCTCTGAATTTAGCTTTTTAGTGTAGAAATCAGTTTCAGAACATTTCAAGTTACTGGAATCTATCTATGGAATCTATCACTAGTGTTGCCTCTTCCTGGTGATCCCGGACACAAAACTCCTTCTGCACATGCTTACTAGGTACCTTGTGTTTGTTTCCCTCCCCCATATGCTAAGGTGCATGTTGACCTCAGAGTCCCCACCTGCTGGTATCTTCCAGACAATTATCAGAAATGGCAGTGAAGTGGGGTGGGTGGAGTGGGGGTACCTTTTTCATACTGTGTGTATTTCTAAAGCAACCTGTTAACCCTTGTGAGCATTTCTGCAAGAGGCTGTAGCTTTTTATGTGTTTATTTTTGTACTCTACCATTTATATTAGTGCATGTATTGCTGCTATGTACATTTAGAAGTGTAATGCAAGATGCATTGATTTCAGTGAACCATACAGCATGTATTTAATGCAATGACACTTAGCACTGCAGCATTTCAGTCTCATAAAGGTTTGGGTCAGACAGTGCAATGCTTTAGGTGCAGCATACTGAAGTGATCCTGATCTTAGCACAGCTAATTTTGCTCTATTCTGTGTATTGGCAGTGATTAAATTGCAATTTGTAATTTGGTCAAAATAAAATGTAGCCATGCTAAAGACACTTATAGCTACAAAAGAATTCAATAAAAAAAGCATCAAAAATTAGATTTGATTTCAAGGTTAATATTTAAATTATATAGTGTTACCCCATGACAAAAAAATCAGCTGAACTTTATTTCTGCATGTATTGTCCTTTAAATTTTGAAAAAAAAACAAATGGGGGAAGACAAGAGAAAATTGTCTTTGAATACCACTGTCTACATCATACTAAATTATAATCATGTCACGTCTCAGGTTTAACAAGAGTAACATTATGACTCTGATATTTGATGCCTGGAATAATTCCAACATTCTATAATGTCTGAATGAATACATTGTTTAGTTTTTTTTTCTTTAATGAACAAGACACACTCTCTTTTGTGTAATTAGACAGTTTATTTCATCCCACTGTGAAACATTACTCTATGACCTTAGGCTATATTGCATTATAAAAGCCGTGATTTGACCCTAGCATGTTAATTTTCACTTATTATAGAAAACATATATCGGTCAGGAAGCTTTAAGATAGCATTTATCCTGAATAATACATAAATGTTCCCTGTCCCAATTCACATGGACTATTGAAAATACCAGTAAAAGTTTCTCCACTCATGCAAAGCTTAATAGGCCATTAGCTGCTGGCAAAAATCAAGTATGCTGGTAAATATTTTCAAACAGCTCATTTAAGCCTTTGCTGGATGTCAACAAGTGACCATATCCAGACACATTAGTTGAATGCGTTGTCAATAAACAGACATTGGATTTACAATAAAGATTCCCTTACAAGAAGAATACAACTTCCAAAAACAGATTTTTAGCAAAATAATCTGACTCTTTGTCACTCAAAAGCATGTTGTTTATTTTTCAAATGAAGGTGTATTTAAGGATTGACAGGTCTACATAAAAAGTGATTAAACCAATTACTTCATAGAAAAAGCATACAATCCATAAGTAGCCTCTCTCTCGAATTAAAATAAACACAGACAAGTTTTTTTCCAGCAGTTTTGTGGACTATGTTGAAATTCTGTGAAACCGTAAATCCACTTCGAACCTAATTTTTACACCGATTTTAAATTTTGCAGCACTGATTTTTGCCTTTTCAGACTCATCACTAGTTTCCATGGTAAGGCTTTTACAGGGGAACTCGCAGAGGGGCACTGCAGCCGCGCAGCGCTCCTTTCTCCCCTTAACGTCACGCTAACCAATTAACGATGGTATCATTTGACTTTTGCGATCTCTGCGGTCTTCAGTTTTAACCGCTTTTTCATTGGTCCTTTTTATTTTAAGCAGCAATTTGGAATCTCATTTAGCCTTGTTTCTGCTTGTTTCCTCTTTTTTTGATTGGCCATTTCTTGACCGCAACTCTCTCTTCATCCCTGGTAACCTTGTTTGGCTGACTGACTTCCAGTGTTTGACCCTTGTTGCCCAGTTCTACTAAGTGTGTTGTGTTCCACTGGCCTCAGCACAGATACCTTGCATTGCAAGTCTGGGGCAACCGTGCCTGGTGAGGCATCCCTCAAAGAGGTGCTTGGCTATAGTTGAAGAGAATAGTAAGGGTTGGGGTATCTGTGCTGAAGTAATACTTGGGTATTGTGGCACATCACTAGAACCATTCAGTTTGGTGCTTTTTGTTATGGCACCAAACTGAATGGTTAGTTTAAGGAACTAACCTTAAAAGTAATGTGACCTTAAAAGTAATGTGTCTACTTGGGCTTGTATTCTTATTAGTAAAAGTTTACATTGCAGGCAATGAGAGCTTTGTTGTTTACTAATAATCTACACTGTATGCCACATTTTAGTGTCAAAGCTACCTAGCGCTAAAATAAGGATAACGGAATCTAGCTGGTCAAATCCTAACTAGTTGGACAGAGGCTAGAAAGTGCACCACTGCCTGTGAAGTCCCCATCAATACCAGGGGGTTGCAATCTAAAAACAAATATCTAAAGCCTTCTGGCATTTTCTCAAATTGCATGTTGAACAATAGAGACTAGTCCTGGTTTGGAAATAAACTTGGTTTAATTTTGGAACTACTAATTTTGAAAATCTTCAAATACGGCAACATTTTTTTAAAAATTCTGAAAGGCAGAACTTATTATTATTCCACCACCATTACATAAAATCTGGGAACTGTGAAATCTCCTTCATTTTTTGCTAAACACTGATGTCTCTATATTAGCAGATGTAATGTGGAAAGTTTTCATTGAAATTATTGGAAATGGATGGAAGTCAAACAGGATAATGGAATGATTAATAAATGGTTCCTATATTCATCCTCAAACGGTACAACTTACTGTTATAAAAATGGCATTCAAGACTTATTAAACTTGAATATTAGAAAAGCAGTAGTTTGCTTATTGCTTTTTTTGCCCTAAAACATAAAGCTCATGTATTTTGATTCACTACTATGCAGAAAGATTTGGCTGATGAGATTATGACTTATGTGCAGTTCTAAGCATGGATGAACAGAAATCAGCAACATAAATTGAATTTAAAAGGCTTCAACTGTCCTAAACCCAATGCCATAAACAATGATTTTGGCTCCACAGTTCCTGGTTTTCCTATTACAATGGCATTGTTGTATTGAAATTGCCTGTGGTTCAGTTACTTTGAGATTATCTGTAATATAAAAATCTTATACAAAATCTCTATGTGTGGAAAATATATTGCATAGTATACATTGTATACATACATAAAAATCATTCATGTTTATTAGTTATTTAGCTAAATCATTGTGTTTATTATGTTAAAATAGACATGTCTGTCTCTTAGAATATCCAATTTTTTGATCAAGAAGAATAAAAAGAAAAATAACTCAATTTGTGTTTACTTGAGGCTTAAAATAAAGTCTCAGTATTCTAATTCTATCTTTCAAACTTTTGTAGTTTACTGATCTGAAAAATATTTCTGTAATTAAACCTATCTTCTATTTTAAGATAGGTTTTAAGTACATAAGCAGTGATGGTGTTAATAAGTTAACAAATTACTTTCCCACAGAGATTACAGTTGACATGTTTGGTTCCTGAGATAGCAGGAGGTTAGCTAGGCAAAAGGGATCTGACTAAAGCTGGGTACAGATCAGTGACTTGCGTGGAAACAATCTTTCTTCAGGAAAATTAACATTTTGAACTGATTGATTTCCCTTGCTCGTGTTCAGCCCCTTGTACTAAAGTATAGGGAGTCGGTCACGGCCAAAGGGAATGGGTCAGTCCCGAATGTTATCCCTACACTTTAAAGGGAGAACGCTCAGAACTGTGTGTAGCCTAATCTTTGAATGATTGTTACAGTGTGTACCCAGCTTAACTTGCTAACCTAAAAGATATTGGGAGCTGAGGTGATTACCAATACAAAAAGAACTGAACTGCTAATAAATTAACATTAAATTTGCCCCGTTTACAGGTATTTATCAGTGCATAAAAGCCAAATGCAAATGTTTGGGCCGCTGTTAAGCGGAGAAGCATGACGGGAAACCTGATGTCAATTACCTGAGAAATGGGGCTATTGAAAAAGAATTTATCTTTTTTTTCTTTCATTCTTCTGTTAATCATGCTCCTATAAAGTGTAACAGTTAAGCCTAGTCTCTAAATGCAAATACTGATCAAACTTGTACAGCCTATTTCTCCAGTTTTTGTGGAGTTCTGTTTGGCACACAGCCTGTAAACCTTTGTTTGAATATGAACATGACCTGTCTTTTCTACATAAGCCTTTTTTCTCCTCTTAGCAGCAGAAAATATGTATCCAGTAGCTGTCACTATACTCTATTAGTTAAGTAAGTTAGGGGAAGCTCAGTGACACAGCTTCACTTGCTTCCTCCCTTGGGTTCAATCCATTCACTGGCTGTCAATTTTCACATACATTCTATTCTATTAGAAGACTGAACAGACTTGCAGTGAAAATGATGTAATGTAGCACATACAGTAATATATTTTCTCTCTAGAAATACACAATAGTGCACATTTTTATGTACCAGTTCACCTTGGTTGACATTTACTCTAACACAATGGTTAACATCCTAGGTATTCTTTTAATGTCAATGGTTAGCAATAAAATAAAAAATATTTAAAAATCAGGGAGATGCAATGGTACCGTATATACTCGAGTATAAGTCGACTCGAGTATAAGTCGAGGTACCCATTTTTACCTCAAAAATGAGTAAAACCAATTGACTCGAGTATAAGTCGAGGGTAGAGTCTCCCCTCCAGCCCCAGGTCCAGCCCCAGGAATAAAACCTATTTCCCTGCACCCATATTCTCACCCTGCCACTACACTACACTACTACAGTACACTACACTACTCCCTGCACCCATCTTCTCACCCTGCCACTACACTACACTATTACAGTACACTACACTACTCCCTGCACCCATCTTCTCACCCTGCAGCCGGCAGCTGGATTCCTTCACCAGTAAGTGACTGACTCGAGTATAAGTCGAGGTTCAGTTTTCAGGCTGTTTTTACAGCCTGAAAACCTCGACTTATACTCGAGTATATACGGTATATGATATTGGGGAAAACTTCCTGATGTAATATTGGGTTAGTGTGGGTTTAACTCAATTTTCCAGGGCCCGCTCTGGTTTATATTAACGGTACAGACACCCAATGTAAAATGCCATGAGTTTGTTTTTTGTTCTATAGTACATTGAAGCGCGAAAACTCCGGCCTTTTAAATTGAGCCATTAACTTTGTGCTCCTTACCTTCAGGGTTTCTGAAATTCTCTGAATCACTGAATCCCGGGAACCTGGAAGGAAGAGGATAGTGGAGGGTAAGTATTTCATCTCCCTGCAAATACTGTTCAATCAATATCATCAATAATGAAAAGAACTTTTATTATCCACATTAACATAGTCTTCCTTTTCATAAAGGTTATATTAAGATTAAGTGGAATATTTACCAATCGTTTTAACGGGCAAACCTTTATTGCACTTTGACCAGCAATGTAATGATCTCACTACTGGCAGAGAATGGTGATTTGTTATGAGTAGTATACTATATTAAAATTCATAAAATCTGGTGTTGAATTAAATATTTAAGCAGATATATTTTAGTAAATTATTATTTATAAATTATTAATATTTAATAAAAATAATGGATACATTTCTCTGGTAACATCTAGAAGCCCTCATTAATGTGCTGCCAGATAGTAGATTAAAAAAATCATTCCTTTTTTTCTTTAAGAAATATGTGGATTTTTGTCGGCATTTAAAAAAATAAAGGACCTAAGGACCTTGAAACTGTAGTACACTTGCTAGGATGTTTGACAACTTATGTTAACTATTTATAATAAAACATTTTTTTGCAGGATTTCAGTTGAGTGTTGTAGATGTAACTTGAGAATTCCCACCATTTGAAAATCAAGCAAATTTGATATTCATATTTTGTAATTTCCTGTTAAATAATTTCACATTGATTAACTTTCCTTGCTTCAAATTTTTCCTGGGAATGTTAATACGATGGTAATAAAAAGCTGATTACATTTGGCTGTTATCTCTACTTTCTCTCCCCCTCCTAATATTTCTATTTTACTCCAGTTGTCAAAGCAGCATTTGGATTTGAACAGTTTCTGTGCTAAAAGAAAAAGAATGGGACAGCGAGCAAGCCAACCAGACAGCAGAAATTCAAATTCAGAAGATCTTATTGGAACAGTCTCTTGCTGGAATGAAGCCAGAGGATTAGGCTATGCTGCTAAACCTGATGCCTGCTTGTAGCAGTTTCTCCCCAACAACACTGCTGAAACCTATTAGTCTAAACACTTCTTCCATTCTGCTATGGTAACAAGGAGTGCAAGAAGATTTTCTTGTTTTTGTTACGTTCACTGTGATTTTATTTAAGTAGATGAATAGAAAATTTCAGAGCCACAAAGAAGTGCCAGATCAAGATTATTCTAATTTTTCTGATTGGTCCTTGTAGATTGTGGAATTCACTGTAGCCCAGGTAGATCAGTAAATGAATGACAATGATAAACAATCTGTTTTTACTAATGATCAAAGCCTGCTGCAATATTTGGTTTGTAAATGTGTAATTGCTTGGTAAAACAAAAAAGCATTAATGATCATTTTTATCACTTAAGGGTATTTCAGAATGAATGAATTATTTTTTTACAGCCATATGGCTCTCAAAGAAATCTAAATGAGAATAAATACTGAACGTTTTTATCAAAATAAATTAAACTTCTCTTAAACATTTTGAATGACTATTTTTGCAAGAAAAATATACAAATGTCTCCGCAATCCAGTCACCCTATTAATTTTGAAGTGTATCTGAGATCTAATGATAATGTCAGATACTAATGGAAAACAATGTACAGTAAACAAAATCTTTATCATATGCTGTTTATTGAAACTAATAGCAAAACAGATTTTGCTAGTGAAAAGATTGTATGGCTCTCATAGACAATACTTCCAAAACCTTTTTCTCCCCAGGCATTTTACCATTATACATGAATCACATACCATGTCCCAATTACAGTGGTTAAGCTGTTAGAAATGGTTTTAGATTTGGTATATAGCTTCATTTTTAGAGCTGATGGCTGTTCTGTCACGCAGGGGAGAAGGACCTGTACTCAGGAGTGTGTGTGTGTGGGGGGGGGGGGGTTGTTACCTGGATCCAGAAGTTGTCCTTGAGCTGGAAGTATGTTGGGTGTGTACAGAGGTCCATTGTCATCTGCCATGCCTTTTCTTGCTATAGACTATATGTGTTAAACTCAAGGCCCGCGGGCCGAATCAGGCCAGTCTGGGTGTTTTTTGTGGCCCCTGTTGACTATACAGCATCCAAGACAGTGCAGTCCCAAATATTGTTGTAACCTGCTTGATACCAAAACGTATATATGCGCGATCAACTGTTGAAAAAATGCTGATGGCAGTATCTAACAGGAAGATCTATAGTTATGCCGCTGCTTAGGGCTGCAGAAATGGGACCTGCACACAGGGGCACCTCTCCCATGGGGCACAGAGACCATGAAATGCAAGTACCAGTCACACTGTGGGAAGACTTGCATGTACCAGTCACACGATGGGCAAACATGAATGTACCAGTCACACGGTGGGCAAACTTGTATGTGCCAGTCACAGTAGGCAAACTTGTAAGTACCAGTCACAGTAATAAATGCTTGCATGTAACAGTCACACTGTGGGCAGACTTGCATGTACCAGTCACAAGGTGGGCAAAATTGTATGTGTCAGTCACAGTAGAGCTGACCTAACAGTGTCTGGGGAACTGGAGTGCTGACTTGGCAGTGTCTGGTGAACAGAAAGGCTGACCTAACAGTGTCTGTGGAGCTGGAGGGCTGACCTAACAGTGTCTGGGTAATTGGAGGGCTGACCTAACAGTGCGTGCTGAACCGGAGGGCTGACCGAACAGTGCATGCTCAACTGAAGGACTGTTCTAACAGTGGCTGCTGAACTGGATGGCTGACCTAACAGTGGCAGCTGAACTGGAGGACTGACCTAACAGTTGCTGCAGAACTGGAGGGCTGACCAGACAGTGTCTCAAACTGGAGGGCTACCAGACAGTGTCTGCTGAACTGGAGAGCTGACCTAACAGTGTCTGCTAAACTGGAGGGCTGCTAAATTGGAGGGCAACTGTATGTGACCTTCACTGTCTGTCCTCACTGTATGGGACCTTTACTGTCTGTTCTCACTGTATGTGACCTTTACGGTCTGTTTTCACTATATGGGACCTTTACTGTCTGTTCTCACAGTATGTGGCAATTTACTGCCTGTTCTCACTGTATGTTACCTTTACTGTCTGTTCTCACTATATTAGATCTTTACTGTCTGTTTTCACTATATTAGACCTTTACTGTCTGTTCTCACTGTATGGGACATTTTACTGTCTGTACTCACTGTATGGGACCATTACTGTCTGTACTCACTGTATGGGACCTTTACTGTCTGTTCGCACTGTATGGGACCTTTACTGTCTGTTCTCACTGTATGGAACTTTTATTGTCTGTTCTCACTGTATGGGACCTTTACTGTCTGTTCTCACTGTATGGGACCTTCACTCTCTGTTCTCACTGTATGGAACTTTTATTGTCTCTTCTCACTGTATGGGACCTTTACTGTCTGTTTTCACTATATGGGACCTTTACTGTCTGTTCTCACTGTATGTGGCCATTTACTGCCTGTTCTCACTGTATGGTACCTTTACTGTCTGTTCTCACTATATTAGACCTTTACTGTCTGTTCTCACTATATTAGACCTTTACTGTCTGTTCTCCCTGTATTGGACCTTTTACTGTCTGTACTCACTGTATGGGACCTTTACTGTCTGTTCTCACTTTATGGGACCTTTACTGTCTGTTCTCACTGTATGGGTCCCATACTGTCTGTTCTCACTGTATGGGACCTTTACTGTCTTTTCTCACTGTATGGGACCTTTTACTGTATGTTCTCGCTGTATTTACCAATGAAGGCTGTAAGCACTATAACGGAAGGTAACACGCATGAAAAGCGCAAACTCCTTACATGTTTTGTCCATGTGTTACCATTTATATACGCACAATATTCTGTAATCAGAGTGCATGTGATAATCTTTTTTTGCAAATCGCATGCACAAGCACAATGCATATAGTGTGGACACCCACATTGGAGTGCAATGCTCTGTAATAGCCTTTTGTGACTATTCTAACTGCATGGGTCCTTTCCTGCCTATTCACACTGTTTAGGCCATTACCCAACAAATTTAGCGTGACCAAATGAAAAGAACTGCAGCAGCTGCATGGGTGTTGTGAGTTTTAAAAAATATGCAGAGTTATTCAACAAAAGTTCTTATTGTTTAAAATGGCGCTAATTTTGCCCCAACCAATCAGATGTTAGCTTTCAAATGTTAAATAAGATCTGATTGGTTGGGGCAAAATTAGCACCATTTTAAACTATAAGAACTTTTATTGAATAACCCTGTTAATATTGTGTTTTTGCACTGTTTTTAGCACAACTTTTGGTTTTGACCAAAATGGTATTTGCCCAAAGTGGCAAACCCAATATTGAATCCCCGTAAAAGGGAGCGATTGCTTATCTTCACAAATGAACCCCTATATTTGGTAAAATGTTGGTTACTATGTTAGGATGTTAGGTACGACCCAGGGGTATGGATCCAATGGTTTAAATCCTTACCCTCAGTAGGTACTGAGGATGCTCCTTTTAGCACACCTTTCTTACATAAGATCTATTGCTATGTTTAACAAACAAGGCAGCATGTTAGTGTAAGTGTGTTTTTAAAAATGTAAGGGGCTTCAACGTACATATTTGCCCAGGATCCCATTTTACTTAAAACCTTCCCTGGGCTGCACAAAGCACTCTTGTGCTTAGCCCTCAGGGGACCATATCGTAGAAGTATGCAGCAATACATTTATGACCGGGCGACCATACAATACCATTCTATACAAAAGTATCGCAATAGTATTATATAGGCAACTGTTCAATTCCAATGTACAATCGCATTTGTAATTGCATGTTCACAATTGTGTTTACATTTCTGTTTTGTTAGATGTACAATATTGTTGCTGTTCAGATTCAGGATGAAGATCACCAATTCTGTTGGTTGTATTTTTGCAACATGGCACTGGAGTCCTTGTGGTTATAAGCCCAAGGAACATCAGCAAACACCACATTTATATTTATTTTAAAGGAACAGATAATCATACAGCAGCTGATGGTTTTCTGGCTCCTCCCCAGTCTGTCGTTCCCCTTAATGCTAGACAATGGGCGTAGAGTCTTACAGAAGCCATGCAGCAGTCAGTTACTGCAAAGTATAATGTCCTGTAAAAAACCAAACTGCTAAATACAGCCAATTTTGCAGTATTATTATTCCACATATTATCCCACATAATCCACATGCATACAGACAGAGGTGGAGCTTAATGACCATTCAGGTGGTATTCTTTCATTTTTTTAGCTTTACTAGATTGAAAATTCCTAGGTTAAAATTCCTGCTTGGTGGCAACCCTAGATATGGCAGAGGGTTAGTATCTTTAGATAAATGAAGTGGAACTTCACATTAAAATTAATATTCCCTTCACTTACAGCCCAGAACCTGCTGAATAAAATTTTATCATTCCTGACCAACAGCATTTTATCTCTGTCGTAAACTCTTTGTGCCAAGTAATAGATCCATGTACTATGTAGATCCATGTTCTGTGTAATGATATTATTTATTTTAACTTGTGTTATTATAGCTATTATAATAGAAAATGTTGTTACTGTATGATTTTGATTAGTTTACCAAAGTTCATCCTTCATCTTGTTGCAAATGTGAAATAAAAACTCTTCCCCAGCCTTTACTTACCCCTTGTGAACTGTTGTTTTACTACAAATATGTGCAACACTAAGCAGCCCATCCTCCCACCGCTGATCAAGGGACCTGGGTATCTAACACCACCCCAATATTCCTGACCAGGCACAAGACCTTACTTTGAACTAAATTGATACTCATTTACCTATGCATCATGTGTAAATACAGGGGTTAAACTTGCATTAACTGATATTTAAGGGGACCATCCACCCCTCTAAATCATTATCTTGTGCAAAAAGTGCCAAAACCTAGACTTCGTTTTGTTGCTAACCTTTAATTCTGCTCCCATCAAGAGATGTTATACTTGCAATCTCCTCTTCAATTCCGGGTAAAGCAGTCAGTGTCAGCCAAGACAGTGACGTCACGGCCAATCACTGACTGCCATTCCCGGAGCAGTCTCCACTGCTGCTGCTCAGGAACAGAAAAAGAACACAGCAGCTGCAGTGGAGACTGGAAGCGGCGGTGGATCAAGGAGCTGTAAGTATAATATCTCTTGCTGGGAGCAGAATTAAAGGTTAGTAACAAAACTAATAGGGAGATTCAATAAAAGTTCTTATCGTTTAAAATGGTGCTAATTTTGCCCCAACCAATCAGATCTTATTTAACATTTGAAAGCTAACATCTTATTGGTTGGGGCAAAATTAGCACCATTTTAAACAATAAGAACTTTTATTGAATAACCCTGTAAGTCTAGATTTTGCCACTTTTTGTACAAGATAATGATTTTTGCAAAGAGGGTTAGACATTTTGCAAAAGACCCGCGCAATCAGCGCAATGTACTGTATTTAAGTAGAGTTTTTGCTACTTTGAGTGCTACAATTATGGCTGAAATGAAAGTAGTGCTGATGCAAATCTAGTATAGTATTAAATACACATTATAAGATCCTAAGAGTGTTGTGCTGAAGGTTGTTGGAGTAGTCTTAATTTATGGCAGTACTTGGCTTGCACAGGTCCAGGCTTCTCAACTGATACACTTTTTTCTCTGCATCCATGATTGCCACTGTCCTTGCTGCTTTGTCATGGTCAATGACAGGGAGCCTGACAACTCTTCCTCCTTCTCCAGCCAAAAAAACCCTATTAATTGGCTCTGGCTGACGTCTGGAATTTTGTGTTGCTGCTTGCAGAGTGAGTGAGCTGAGTGAGATCTTTAAGAGGAACTGCCATGTGCTACTACTTTCTCCTTAAGAGTACAAGACCTTTGTCTGCCAATTCCTGTTTATACTTGTACTTCCCCCTCCAACTCTGTCCTGAAATAGAAGAGAAGAGGGGTAGTGGGTGTCTGCCTCTACTCCCTGAACTTGAAATTTCCTTTGGCTGCCAGTTTAGCAGCCATGAAATACCCACTTCAGCCTGTATCTAATGATGGTATGCAGGGTTCAATCATTCTTTAGTCTTTAACCTTAAGTGGAGAATGTAGCTCATTATACCTGGATAAAAACTCCCAGTAGTCAAAGACTGGTAGGCAAAGCATTATTTATAGCCTGGTGTGAAAGCTGATCTTCTATTGAGAAAGATGCACGCTTAAAATAATACAGTAAAAAAATAATAACAACAAACAAAATAAAATGTATAAGGAGAGACAGTTATCTGCAAAATAGACAGATTTTTTTCTTTTTTATCTTTCAGAACTTCTGTATTCTTATAAATATTTCACTTGTGCCGTCTGCTCTTCTCAGGTTTTCTTATATTCCTGGATCCAGGCCTAACCAGTTATTTATTGAATCCTGAATATAATGTTACTTTAATAAAGTTCTGAGTTCATTATACAGCTACAAAATTAGCCTGGAAACTGATCTTCTACTGCATCATATTGCATGACCAATGGGGTGCTTGGAGAAATACGCCGTTAATATTTGAGTACTGCTGCTCTGTAAAAATTGGCCAAAGTGCTGAATGCGGTGTGACAGCCAGGTAATTGGTGTAATTCAAATTCCAGACAAGTATTTAAACAAAGGGTTTTCTAACCTGCAGCCCTCCCTTCTTGTACTGTGACTCACAGCTTTAGGTTTTTTTGCAGCATTGTAAGATTTACAGTTCATCGGCAACTGTAGGGCTGTAAACGTAGAACATCACGATTGTAAGTGTAGTGAAAAGCCCAATCACAAATACACAACATCATTAATATTTAATTGTAATGGAGGTTTGATGTATAAATAACACGCAGGTTGTATTTATAATAAAAAGAGAAGGATAAGATTATTTATATAAGTGCAGATGTCATTGTATTGACTCAGTGCTCCTAATTCCTTTAACCAGGACATCAGCATTTAGCAGTCTGTACGTAGCACTGCATATTCTCCAAGAACACATATAACAATTCTAAATATTGGGTTGATTAATTGGATTTATGAGCAAAATCAGACATATTAATCAGCAGAACTGAAGTGACTGATGTGAAAACAACAAGGCTGTCTAAACAGTTTCATTAACCTTTCCCCAATATGTGAGAGATTACATTGTCACCAGCAGCTTATGGTTAAATGGATCCTATAATACTTCTGTTTGTGTGATGTTGAGAAGTTATTTTAGTTTAGTTTCCCCTCCTAAACGGATTTTAGCCATCCGAGAAAATGAACTGTACAGCAATTTACAGTATAGCTGCAAGACAGGTTTGACTGAACAGAAGTTCAGCTTAGGATACAGAAAGTGAGAGACAGCAATGGAACATGTACATTTCCACACAGGGAGATATCCTCAAGTGCACTCAGGCAGACTGACTTCATTAGTCAGCTATGTTGGAAAATATAATAATTTAAATGCCGGTTTGACAGAAATCTGAAAAAGCTTGTGTCCTTGGATGATCCCCTTCTCCATACTGGTTATCACTTATAGGAGAGGTCAGTGTTTAAATGAAGGGGGTGGGGGGGTGGCATACCTTTTTGTCAGATACATTTTTCATTGTCAAATGTAGCCTGGGATTTGTTTCACTTTTAGCATAAACAAAGCCATTGCATAAATTTATTTCTTTCCTTTTTGTTTTTTCTTACAAATCATAAGATTCTTTTGAAATCTATGCTGATTTATCATTTCACAGTTTCAAATATAATTCACATTTGTAGTGCCAATAAGTATAATCCAAGTATGTAAAATTAATAATCGGCTGCATGCTATTTAACCTACATTGCCTTTAAAGGGTATCTCCACCCAGAAAAAAAAACGTTTTGCTGTTGTGTAGGGCACCCTAGCCCACCCCCAACTGCCGTGTTTGTCTTGTTAAAAAAGCAGCAGAAATGTACTTACATTGCTTCGTTCCACCAGCACATGCTTGAGTACCTCCCAGAGGACAAGGAGGAGGCAGAAACCTTTTCACATACAGACAGCTCCTTCACTTTTCAGCTCCTTCACTTTTCAGGATTTTAAACACACACTGCAGAAGAACCATAAGGAGCAGAGATGTAAGGTAAGGATTTTTTTTAAACTGCATGGTGGGGCCTGTAGTTGGTTTAATTTTAGTTTTGGGGATGGAAGTGCCCTTTAAATAAATTGCAATATTTCTGAAACATAAGAAAATAGCCCATAGAAGAAATTCCTTTTAATAGATTATTAGTCACAAGTGCTATATAAAAGTATTGGCAACAAATTCTCTATGTTCAAGACATTAATGAGACAAGTTAAGCAGCATGCCTTAGATGACAACACAGAGACTGTCGGTATAAGAGGTCTAGTCTAGAATATATACAAATTGCACTCCTCAAGCACTAGCATGTGCCATGATTTTTTTCTGTGGTGCAGGTGTCCGGATGTCTGCCATGTCCTAATCTGTTGGTTGTTTCACTAAATAAATGGGTTAAGGACCCAGTGGTCAAAAATACCAGTATTTCAGTGCACACCAGAAATCACAAGCTCTGATTTATAAAAGATTTTATTTCTCCATCAATGTTTTATAACAGAAACACCTGATGTGATTTGGGCAGCTATCATTAAAGGACATCTACAGTATACTGAAAAAAAAAATCTTTAAATTGCCCATTGCTGGAAACTATCATTTTTTGCAACTGTCATAATTTTTTTCTTTTTTTTATTGTTGTTGATGTGGCCCTTATTTTTTTTAGATCAAATTTAAATATCTTAAATTTCATGCTTCAATCAAGTGCCTTATTATCATAAACTATTCTGCTGTTAGTAGTTTTGATGTAACTGAAATGGTCACAGTTGATATGTGTGAATTGCATAATGGGAGATTCCTCCTCCTAATGCTAGCTTATAGTGATTACTGAGTAGAGATATTTGAAACCGGTGAGTTCTGTTCCGTTTTTGGATATTCGAGACAATAAGAAAATGAAAAAGCAAACCCATAGTAGTCAATGAGAGATATAAATCCAAAGGTTCAGATTAAATAGTATGTTGCTGTAAATGGCTCAGGGACCTGGGGAATGATCTGATTAACATGTACAAATAAAAAAACTCTTATCTTTCTTTATGTTCAAACTATTTTCGAGGTTCTGCATTGAATATTTGAGGGTTCACAAATTCGAGAGCAGGGCAGGTTTTCACTGCCTGTCATGAATCACAATCGATCTCCTAGCCTGCTTAACTGGACTTGTGCCTGAATACCACCTATTTCAAATACAGGGAAAAGTTCTATAAGCAAAAACACGGATGTGCTATGGGATCTCCAGTTTCACCCATTGTGGCCAACCTTTACATGGAGGAGGTAGAAAAAAACAGGTGCTTAATACCTTTAAGGGCATAGCACCCAGAATCTGGTTCAGAAATGTGGATGACACCTGGGTTAAAATACACCAGAAGGAAGTACAAGCTTTCACAGAACACATTAATGTGGTAGACCAAAACATCAAATTTACAAGGGAAGAGGTACAAAACAACAAACTGGCTTTCTTGGACTGCTTGGTAGAAGTTAAGGAAAATGTTAAACTGGAAGTAGAGGTTTACAGAAAACCAACACACACAGATCAGTATTTGATGTTTGACTCCCACCACCCTTTAGATCACAAGCTTGGTGTCATCAGAACCCTGCAACACAGAGCTGAGAACATCCCCACTAGCACAGAGGCAAAGGTGAAAGCAATGAAACATCTCAGAGGAGCCCTTAAAACTTGTGGATATCCAGACTGGGCCTTTGTCAAAAGAAACAGAAGGAAAGAAAAGAACACTAATATACCAACAGTGAAGGGGAAAAGCAAGACAGGAGAAAGAACATGGTCATCCCGTATGTAGCAGGGGTCTCTGAGAAATTAAGAAGAATTTTCAAAAAACACCGTATCCCTGTCTGCTTTAAACCGAACAACACACTAAGGCAGCAATTGGTACATCCAAAAGACCCAATACCCAAACACAAGAAAAGCAACATCTTATACGCAGTGCAGTGCAGTGAAGAATGCTTTGATTTGTAGGTGGGGGAGACCAAACAGCAACTGCATCAACGTATGGCCCAGCACAGAAGAGCCAATTCCTTGGGTCAGGACTCAGCCGTGTACCTGCATCTTAAGGATAAAGAACACACCTTTGAAGATTGTAATGTTAACATATTGGTTCAAGAGAGGTGTGACTGGTTCAAGAGAGGTGTTAAGGAGGCCATTTATGTGAAAATAAAGAAACCAATAGAGGTGGGGGGTTCGACACTAACTGTCTGCCATGTACAATGCTGTTTTGACACCTTACTCTGGGTGTTCCTATAACACCTCTTAGCCACTATCTAATCACGCCCTTAACACTTGGCTGTGATATGCTAATTGGGATTTTCCAGGGTAAATAATTGCCACAGATTCTTGTACAAGTCATTCTGAATTGAGAAAGCCAGTCGGATGACTAGCGAAACGTTTTCAAGAACTAAAGTCCAGTTGATCTAATTGAATACAACAGATATAGCCTGCTCAACATTCTGCTGAAGTTGCACTCGCACTCCTCTCAGAGCTGCCAGTAATAGCCATACTGTATCTTCTACTTCAGGTGTTGTTAGCAAGGTCAGCTTAATTAAAAGCTACAATGTTGCTATTACAGGCAGCTCTGAGAGCTTTTTTTTAGGAGAATGTTAAGCTGCATACACACTGTAAGGGCAAGGCCACACTAGTACATTTCTCAATCTTCCAATAATGTTTTGCAATCTGTTTGCGTGTGATAAACTCAGAGCAGTGTATGTCAATGTGGGTGGCTTTCAATTTTTTGCAAATCTTATGTGCTTCGATTGCACAGACTTTTGATTTAGAAAATTATGAAGAATCTAGGAATTCCGAGTTCCAAAAGATCGAATCAGACTTGAACTTCATCTCTATTGGAGTATTCTTGACTCCACAGAAAGTCATGTCTGATGGACTAGTCGGTTAAAAGTGGAGGGGGGGGGGTTGCCTGAGTACTGTATTGAGGACATGCAACAGCAACTCACACAACTTAGAGTAAGGGCTACTTACATGTATTTATTTATAGATTAAGGTGGGGATCTTCACTTATAGTTGTCCTGTAAGTGTGGGTTTCCACCCCGAAACGCATCAGGTGTTTATGTTTTATTTTTTTGAGGAGGAATCAGAATTCCTGGTGACCCTTGGCCATTTGTTCTACCACAATTTAATGCATTTGAGTCAAAGGCTTGGGGCTGCGGCTTCAGCACCTGTGCAGATAAGTATCTATATTTGTGCACTGTGTTTACTTGATAAATAAAATAGGTGAATAGATTTAAGCTACTTGTGTTTGCTTAGCTGGGGTGATGATTGGAATAAGGGGAAAATGGGAAACAGACTGGAACAGATAGAATGTAAATAATAAAGAGTTCTCATCATTAGATATGGCTGAACTTCCAAAAATCTGGTCCGGTCAATGGTGACAAATAATTTGAAAAGTTTAAATAAAATAGCAATGGTAACTTAATGTACATGACTCTGGGGCCAAATTAAAGTGACTTCCTTCACACACATGTTATTTTTGAGCTTCCACGTTCGACATTCAATAATTATTCTGGAGATCCAAAATTCAATATTTCTAGAATATGGGGCCCTATTTATAAAAGATCGGTATCGTTATCGTAAAATACCGATCATTATCGTAAAATAACGACCGGGTTTTTACCGATAACGACCGTTATTTACCGATAACGACCGTTATTTACCGATAACGACCGTTATTTACCGATACCGGTCGTTATTTACCGATACCGGCCGTTATTTACGATATCGGTAAAAATAACGGTCGTTATCGGTAAATAACGACCGGTATTTACCGATAACGACCAATATTTAACGATATTGGTAAATAACGGTCGTTATCGGTAAATAACGGTCGTTATCGGTAAAAACCCGGTCGTTATTTTACGATAACGATCGGTATTTTACGATAACGATACCGATCTTTTATAAATAGGGCCCATGCCTCTGAATCTGTCTCTGATTCTCTTAAAAAGGGGGTGTTAGTTATCAAACAAGTGGAATCATGCCTAGCATGCAGTGGCAATGATTCCTTGTTGCATACCTCAACAAAGGGGTTAAACTTTTTTTTTTTTAAATCTGTCTTTAAAGGGAAAGATAAGCGCAAAATATTTATTTTGTTAAATTTAGACCCTTGTTATTTTCTGCTGAAATTAGTGAGCTGACATTTCAGGTTCTGTAACGGAAATTAGTGAGCTGTCATTTCAGGTTCTGTTATGGTCCTTCTTCTTCCCAGAATGCACACTAACATGGAATGTTCCTAGCATTCATTTCTACTGCTTGGCTTTCAAACATGCTCATATCTGTACTGAGCAACTGAATCAACCCAAGTGCTGGGTCAAATGCAAGACCATAACGGTTCCTATTAGGGATCCTGCAAACAGAAAGTCAGTATTTTGGAAGCATTTATTTATACACAGTCAAAATGCTAAATGGGTAGGTTAAGGTCATTAAGATGGAAAAATACTGCTTTTTTCTTAAAGGGTATCTCCACTGATGAAAAAAACTTTTTTTTTTTTTTAATATGAAAGTGCACCTTCCCCCAACCCTCCTCCTTCCTTTTTTCTGACATAAATCTCCTCTGTTCCTTTGCAGGAGCCTGGGGAAGTTCTGCTCATTCCTGGGGGTGTGTCTCCTCCTGCGCTGTGCAGGCTGTCAATCAATGTGCATCATCACATGCATATTCATGATTTCTGCCACACCCACCTGAACCCTCCCATTGCAGCTTGTGGCACTCCACTCCCAGCATCCCCTCTGAACTCATCTTGTGTCTCTCACCCCCATCACATTGCAGCTTGTGGCACTCCACTCCCAGCATCCTCTCTGCAACTCATCTTGTGGCTATGAAGTATTGTGGCTTGAAACTCCAACCCCAGACCAGGCACTGGTAAGATCCTGCTGCACATTATGTTCCACGTGACACACTGTGATCCTGGGACACTTACCTGAGTGTCGCGTCAATACAGGAGCTGCCCTCGCTACTACCAGAGAGCAGATGAGTAGGAGCTGGGAGTCCTGGCATGGCTGAACCCCACACACCCTGCCACCATGCCCTAAAGTGTCCCCCTCGAGTTTGGGCTGTGTATTCAGGATGCAGTGTCCCATGTCTATAGAGAACGGGGCCTCTCCTCTTGTCCTGCTATTTCCGAACTTCGCTCTGTCCGTGAGTCCCTCCACACCGTTTCTGCCTGCGGGCAAACAAGCACAGGCATTGGAGTTGCAGCCATGGGAGCGTAATGCTTAAGTTCCCATTGACTGACGGAAGATGGAGCAGGGGCAAGTTATCCCGACTACGGAAGAAAGAATGTGCACATGTGCGAACGAGTGCACGCACGTCGGGAGGATAGGATGCCTGTATTGTGTACAGGCATCAGAAGCTTTAGATCTTCAGCTGTATTGCAGGTGGCTGTAATTCTGGGTATGTGTAGAACTTTACTTACACTGCTATTGGAGGCTATATTGTATTTTTCAGTGGAGATACCCTTTAAAAGTTATATGTATTTGCATTGAACTTCCTCTTTAATATTTATTTTTGTAATTTGCATCATATAGGGGAAAGTAGGTGAAAGGGTTGTGCTTCACAGTGTGACATGTGTATATGTTGCTTGCTTCAGATGCTGGACTAACTAATATATGGCAACAGCCACAATATATTATACACAGCAGCAAAACCATTGCATTAGAGAAGGTTCACTGCAGTTTGCCACCATTGTTGAGGAACCATGCAAGCTTGGCCCCTCTGGACATACCCCACAACACATTGACTTCTCTCCCTCAGAGTATGCATTGTGCAAGGGAAAGTAGGCTGAAGGCTAATACATCACAATCACAAGACGCATGTCAAGCTGTCTTTTATACCCAGGGGGTTGGCACTGCTAAAATTAGCTGTCATTGGTGAATTTGGGACATGTGGGTGTAAAAGTCTGCGTGTGTTCGAACTTTTAAATCCGATTCAAACTTGAGTTAGAGTTCTAGTCCATCTCTACTTATCATGCTGTTAAATCATTGATGCCAAGCACCTAGAAGAATTATATCTCTATGTACTGGTTGACTTAGGTGCCTGCAATGTTGTAATCTGGTTGGCCCATGGCCTGCAATATTGTGATCTACAGTACACATGCGCCTATCATTTTTCATAGTCTTTATTTTTTTTTATAAAAAATTATTAGGACCCTGCCTTCTCAACTGTAAGACACAGGTCCCACCTAATAGAAATGACACACTCTTCCTTTTATTACCCTTATATAACTATGCCTTGCCCCCTTTTTTAGGGCATAGGAGGCTACATGTGCCTTTGGAGATTATACAAGAGAAAATAATTTCCCACAAACCATTCACTGATTTGACCTTAAACCATTAGGAGTATTTGTGAATATACAGTAATGACCTGGCAGGAAAACAAATTTGATTATCTGCAGCAGTACATGCATGTTTTTTTCATTATATGAAAAGAGGGTTTATATGAAATACAAAACTAGAATTTGTGGATTCTAGACTTAAATTGTAATACTGTATATAAGAGAGGCAATGTACTATTCTATAACTGGAAATAAGTCGATAAAGTTAAATATATAGTCAACAAGGAGCAAGCTTATCAAATTTTCAACAAGCTGTTTTCATCTGTAAAAAACAAGCAGTACATTTAGATAAGGGTGAACGGACTGAAATTCAACACTACAAGAGTCACTTCAGGGTAAATCACTTTTTTCTGCATAACCTAACGTGCTCCCAACATGTCCTCCCCTGTAAGTCATTATAAGTGACAATGCCCAGGTCCTTTGCTTAGTTAATAGAACCATGCAAAAAAAAAAAAAGTCATATCAAGCTTTTTGGCACAGATCCCGTTTCCTAATATTTACTTTTAGAATCTGCACAAATGGCTGTAAATATACAGTATTAGTAATGAAAACATGTTCTAGATGTTTTTTTTTGCCCAAATGTTTAATTTGTCATGCTTTCCTGGGAAAACATTCAGTTTCATCTAGATAATTTGTTGGTTGGTTTTTCCCTTAAATGAACCTTGTCCATATGTTTCAATAGGAAGTCTAGTTAATTAATGTATTATTTATTATGGTTTCAAGAGTGAATGTACCGTATATACTTGAATATAATCCAGCCTGAGTATAAACCGAGGTACCTATTTTACCTGAAAAATGATTAAAACTGATTGACTATATAAACAGTATAAACAGAGGGTAGATATTAAGACCACTACTGCAACCTTGTAATTAGTTAATATCACTTTGTGATATTGGAATGCTGCGAAATAAAACACAAACCCCATGTTAGACATAATCAAAGTTTCTTGGCCCCATTATAAATTAATAATACAGTATATGGTAGTTTTCCACAACACAATAGCATGTATTTATCCAAAGTGACTCCCCCCCCTACCCTTTTCCCCACCCATCAATTCACTAGACTGACTTAAAGGGCATGTCCACCCCCAAAAAAACTATAAATCCCCCCCAGTAATGGCACCATCATGTAGTGTAATAAAATCCTTACCTCACATCCCAGCTCCATATGGTTCTCCTGTAATCCTCCCCCAAAGTCCCAAAAACTACCCACCAGGAGTATAGCAAAGTCCATATAGGACTCTGCCTCCTATCTGCCCTCCGGGAGAAGTTTGGCATGCGTAGTGCAGCCCTTCTCCCCCTCCCTCCCCCTCCCTCTCCCTCCGATTAGGATTCCTCCCCCTACCATAAAACCCTTTAGGTATATGATTCCCCTGTCCCCAGCCCCAACTGCTATATTTGTTATTTTAGAAAGTGCCCCAAACTTTACTTACCTTCCCTCTTTCCTCCGCCACACTGAACTCCCAGCAGCCGCGTCCGCGATTGGCTGCTGCTCAGCCAATCACAGACGCGACTGCCGGTCCCGCCCCTCTGCTTGCATTTTTTTGCAAACAGAGGGCCTGGCAGTGCGGCGGAGGAAAGAGGGTAGGTAAGTAAAGTTTGGGGCACTTTCTAAAATAACAAATATAGTGGTTGGGGCTGGGAGGACAGGGGGAATGATATATCAAAAAAATGTTCATGTTCCCCCAGCCCCAACCGCTATAACTATATCATCATAAAGTCCCCCGATCATTACTTACCTTACTTCTCTCCTTCGCCACACTGCCCGGCCCTCTGCTTGCACGGAACTGCAAGCAGGGGGCGGGACCGGCAGCCGCGTCTGTGATTGGCTGAGAGGCAGCCAATCATGGCCGTGGCTGCCGGCTGCTCACAACGGCAAAGGAGAGAGGTAAGGTAAGTAATGATCGGGGACTTTATGATGATATAATTATAGCGGTTGGGGCTGGGGGAACATGAACTATATTAAAAAAAAACGATTTTACGGAAATGTAAGGTAAGGATTTTATTAAATTACAGAATGGGGCCAGTATGGGGTTAAATTTTAGTTTTGGGGTGGACATGCCCTTTAAGATACTGCAGCCAACCTCTAAACCTCCAATAGACCCCAAAGAAATATGGTTGCTTATGCTTCTTACCAGCTCCGTCAGTATGGTAGGGCTGAGGGCTGACAGAGGTGTCAGAGAACGTGCTCCTTAGTTGCTACATTACTGGTATATAGTAACATAGTAACATAGTAACATAGTAATTAAGGTTGAATAAAGACATACGTCCATCAAGTCCAACCTATTCACCCTCTTTTTTTTTTTTTTAACCCTACCTAACAGTTGATCCAGAGGAAGGCAAAAAAACCCAGCTTAAAAAGGGGGGGGGGGAATTCCTTCCTGACTCCAAATGGCAATCGAAAAGTATCCCTGGATCAACCAGATCTATATTCATTAATACCAGTAATTCTCAATATTTTTTAGTTTTAGAAACTTATCCAGGCCTTTTTTAAAGCTATTCAATGAACTTGCCATTAACACATCTGCTGGAAGACAGTTCCACAGTTTCACCGTTCTCACTGTAAAGAAACCTTTCCTAACCTGAAGATAAAAACTTCTTTTCTTCCAACTTTAAAGGATGTCCACGAGTCCTCTGTACAGGACCTATTAGTAAACAATGCACCAAAGGGTTCATTGTATGGCCCATTAATATATTTATTTAAAATGATCATATCCCCACGCAAATGTCGCTTGTCTAATGTAAACAGACCTAACTTGTCTAATCTGCCTGCAAAGTAAAGCCTCTCCATTCCCTTTAATAGTTGCTCTTCTCTGAACTGCTTCCATTTCCAAGATGTCACTTTTGTATATGGGATTCCAAAACTGCACCGCATATTCCAAATGAGGTTTTACCAGTGTCTTGTAAAGAGGGAGAATAATATTTTTCTCTCTTGAATTTAATCCCCTCTTTATACTACACAATATCTGTTATCTAACACCCCAAATCTTTTTCTAGTCGGGATTCACTTAACACAGAGTTATTTATGGTGTAGGTGGCACAGGGATTATTAAATCCCAAATGCATCACCTTACATTTATCAACATTGAATCTCATCTGCCATTCTGCTGCCCATTTTGCTAATCTATCTAGGTCTGCTTGCAGCAATTTCACATCATTTGAAGTTTCCAAAGCTCTTCATAGTTTAGTGTCATCAGCAAAAACAGAGACCTTGCTCTCAATGCCCCTTTCTAAGTCATTTATAAACAGATTAAAAAGAAGTGGCCCCAGAACGGAACCCTAAGGTACTCTACTTTAAAACTTTAGCCCACATAGATGTAGCCCTAGTGACCACCACTCTCTGTTTGCAATCCAATAAACAATTCTCTATCCATGAACAAATGTTTTTTTGTAGGCCAACAGTCCTCAGTTTATACATTAGTTGCCTATATAGCTCAGTATCAAAAGCTTTATCAAAATCCAAGTATACTAGATCTACTGCTATGCCAGAATCTAAATTCTTACTCACTTCTTCATAAAAACCAAGTAAATTTGTCTGGCACAATCTATTTCTCATAAATCCATGGTGGCTACAACTAATAAGATCGGTTCTGGAGACAAGTCAAGGATATGATCCCGTAGCAATGTTTCTAGTCCCTTCCCTAACACTGATGTTAGGCTTACAGGTCTATAGTTACCAGACTGTGAACAACTTCCATTTTGAATAACATCACCAGACAAAAGTGAATCTGAAAAGATAAGAAAGAAACCGCGATCTATATAAAACTGGACTAAGTTCTCTTAAGATTCAAGGATATATTTCATCCGTTCCTGGGGCTTTATTGATATTAACTTTGTCTATTTGTTTCTATACCATACCCTCTGTCAGCCTGAGTGAATATTCCTCATTTATACCCTTCATATTATTACAATCCCTAATATATGGACTAGGATTCTCTATAGTGAAAACATAGGGGAAAAAATGGTTTAGAACATTAGCCTTCTCGGCATCCTCTATAACCATCTCAGTCCCATTATTTAATGGTCCCACATTCTTAGTCCTTATCTTTTTACTATTGATTAGGGATGAACTAGAACTTGAACCTGAGTTCGAGCCGAAATATTCGAATGGATACCGGACTTCTCAAACTATCCCGGACCCGGATTTCGATATTTTCTGGATTTTTGATAATTAGCGAATGTTCGAACGTTCGAGACTCCCGTAAAACGTCCGTATACTAATACGCGAGTAAATATCGAATAAACGAATATGCAAGTAAAATGTCTATTATACCAATATGCGAGTAAATATCGAATAAACGAATATGGGAGTTAAATGTTTATATACCAATACTCGAGTAAATATCGAATAAACGAATATTCCAGTGGATTAATTACAAAGGTACATTCCATGATGCAGTCGAGTGTAGAGTTCTTAGCCCTTGAATAGTTCGGTAAACCTCGAAACGTTCGGTAACCCTCAAATCTTCCAATGTTTATGGGGTAATTATCGAATCTGTGAGTCGTTTATGGGATATCATCGAATGTTTGAACGCAAAAGCTCGAAAGTAGCACGCGTAAGAGTAAAATCGATTTTTCAAAAGTCCTGGATATTTGAACGTGTTCCCCAGACCATTTGCCAGGTCCCACAGCCATTAACATTAAGTTACTGTTGATATTTTAATTGTATTTTATTCGAACTTTTCGAACTATTTGACTCCCATTGACTTTAATTGGTCTGTTTTCGAACTTTCGAACTTTTGAACTTTCCATATAGTTCGAAAGTTTGAAAACGGTCTGAACTTTCGAAATTTCGTCCATCTCTAATTATTAGGAAAGACTAAAGGAAACAATTTATGGTCTAAACGAATATGCGCGTAAAATGTCTATTATACCAATATGCGAGTAAATATCGAATAAACAAATAAGCGAGTAAAATCTCTATATACCAATACGCGAATAAACATCGAATAAACGAATATGCCAGTGATTATATACAAAGGTACATTCCATGATGCAGTCGATGTAGAGTTCTATAGCCCTTGAATAGTTCGGTAAACCTCGAAACGTTCGGTAACCCTCAAATCTTCCAATTGTTTATGGGGTAATTATCGAATCTGTGAGTCGTTTATGGGATAATCATCGAATGTTTGAACGCAAAAGCTCGAAAGTAGCACGCGTAAGAGTAAAATCGATTTTTCAAAAGTCCTGGATATTTGAACGTGTTCCACAGACCATTTGCCAGGTCCCACAGCCATTAACATTAAGTTACTGTTGATATTTTAATTGTATTTTATTCGAACTTTTCGAACTATTTGACTCCCATTGACTTTAATTGGTCTGTTTTCGAACTTTCGAACTTTTGAACTTTCCATATAGTTCGAAAGTTTGAAAACGGTCTGAACTTTCGAAATTTCGTCCATCTCTAATATTAGGAAAGACTAAAGGAAACAATTTATGGTCTAAACGAATATGCGGTAAAATGTCTATTATACCAATATGCGAGTAAATATCGAATAAACAAATAAGCGAGTAAAATCTCTATTTACCAATACGCGAGTAAAACATCGAATAAACGAATATGCCAGTGATTATATACAAAGGTACATTCCATGATGCAGTCGATGTAAAGTTCTATAGCCCTTGAATAGTTCGTAACCCTCGAAACGTTCGGTAACCCTCAAAATCTTCCAATTGTTTATGGGGTAATTATCGAATCTGTGAGTCATTTATGGGATAATCATTGAATGTTTGAACGCAAAAGCTCGAAAGTAGCACGCGTAAGAGTAAAATCGATTTTTCAAAAGTCCTGGATATTTGAACGTGTTCCCCAGACCATTTGCCAGGTCCCACAGCCATTAACATTAAGTTAATGTTGATATTTTAATTGTATTTTATTCAAACTTTTCGAACTATTTGACTCCCATTGACTTTAATTGGTCTGTTTTCGAACTTTCGAACTTTTGAACTTTCCATATAGTTCGAAAGTTCGAAAACGGACTGAACTTTCGAAATTTCGTCCATCTCTAGTTATTAGGAAAGACTAAAGGAAACAATTTATGGTCTAAGTCAATATAGGGAAGATGATAAAGTTGTGTTGTGTTGATGACAATTTGCTGCAAAAGAGTAAAATCCCATATCGAACTTTATATAAAACCCAACAGGGTCACTGAGAGCAGATTTTGCTTTTAGTTTTTAGATTTTTATTTTTCTCGTGGTCGATAAATTTTGCAGTGATCTCAAGCTTAAAGTGATATATGTCTGGGTTATTTAAGGTCTGGGGTGTTATTGCCCAAAAGGAAATATAATATAACCCCTTTAATTGTACCTTTCTCTACTACATTTGCATCTCAGATTATCCATTGAAAGCCCTTTTAGGTCTGCATCCAGATCTTTAGATCTAATGATGCAGATTCTAAAGGAAGAAAGGATCAGAAAAAGTGGTATGGATACTTAAGAAGGATTAGTGTTCTCTATGAGAAACAAAAGCTTGTTTCCATGACATTAAAACAGAGCTAAATCAGGTACAATACAGTCTCACTTATTCTCCCTAGAGATATATTTCCATAACTATATGGAAAGTTCGAAAGTTCGAAAACAGAGCCATTAAAGTCAATGTGAGTCAAATAGTTTGAAAAGTTTGAATGAAATACAATTAAAATATCAATGGTAACTTAATGTAAATGGCTGTGGGACCTGGAAAATTGTCTGGGGAATCAATTTTACTCTCACGCTCGCATTCGAACATTCAATAATTATCCCATGAACGACTCGCGGATTCGATAATTTGTTATTTATTCGCATATTGGTATAATAGACATTTTACTCGCGGATTCGATAATTCAATATTTACTCACGTATAGGTATAATAGACATTTTACTCGCAGATTCGATATTTACTCGCGAATAAGTATAATAGACATTTTACTTGTGGATTCGATACTCGCATATAGGTATAATAGACATTTTACTTGCAGATTCGATATTCACTCATGTATAGGTATAGACATTTTGATACCTACCAACTGCAGCTCTAACTCCTCCACTAGGCAGTAATTTTTTCTCCTCTTGAGAACATTGTCTGTGGCATCATAATGGGTATTTTCCCTCCCTCTGGATCAACTCTGGGATAGGAGGAAATCAAAGATAGATGTTAAAGGATGGAACATATTGGACAAGATTCATAGCAGTCAAGGTTTATTGGAGACTTGTTTTAATGGCCAACTGAGTTGGTCCAGGGATTAATCCTATAGTCAGGTGGAATCAGGAAGGATTTTTTTTAAAATTTCTTCCTCTGGAACAGGTTAGCGTTATAATAAAATAATAATTAAAACCAAATAAAACTCAAACTTCATTGTCCATAATAAACCTTTAAAGTACATGTCCACCCTTAAAACAAAAAATTGGTGACTTGTTTTTTATATACCCACAACCCCAACTGATACATTCAGCACATTATTAGATGTTTTGCTAAACAGATAACTAATTATAATTTTTGTCCCCATTCTGACAGAGTAAGCTGGCCCCTCACTCCATGCAGTCAATCAAGGCTGTGATTGCTGACATCACAACCAATGATTGACTACTGTTTACCCTGCTGCCTCCTCTGCACATGCTCAAGCTTAAAAAAAAAGCTCATTAAACAGAGGGAGGCGTATAGCTTAGTTAGAAAAGAATATAACTAATCATTGAATTTCTGGTTACAAATGCATTTAATAAACTTATATAAATAGCAGTTCGGAATGTGGTCAAATAACTGACAAGTCGACAGTTTTTTGTTTTAAGGGTGGATATGTCCTTTAAGGAATCACTCCCTTGGAAATCCTGCACTTACCCCTATATATATAGGCCAAGTCCTGGACTGAGATATTAAGCATCCCTCAATACTGGTAGGTAATGGAAAACTGGATTCTCACTGGCAACCTCACCAGCACTGGTGAACAGAAGGGCTGAACTGTTATATATAAGACTCCCACAGACTAGTAAATATAAGATGCTCTCATGCACAGCCCATGCAGACTGGTAAATATAAAATGCTCTCATGCCCAGTCCACACAGACTGGTAAATATAAGATGCCCTCATGCTCAGTCTACACAGACAGGTAAATATAGGATATTAGTAAAACCAAATAGGACCAGAATGCCTAAGTATCCTCGTGGAAATACCAACCAATACAATGTCACCCCACAGAATAAACTTATACACAGTAGAGATGGCCGGTTCGCGGACCCGAACCCGGATCCGCCGCGGATTTCTCCCGTCCGCAAACGGCGGATTATTCCAGACTTTCCGGACTTCCGAACTTCAGAACTGCGGATTTTTTTTTTTACGAAATTTTTCGAAAATACGAGTATCTCCGTAATTACGAGAATCTGCGATCTTCCGGGACCCGGAAAAACCGAAAATCCTCGTAATTACGAGGATTCACGTAGTTACGAGGATTCACGTAATTACGCGTATTCTCGTAATTACGAGAATACTCGTAAAAACGAGTAATTCGTGTAAATTTTCAAGACGGAGCAAGCCACATGATCCAAATTAGCCAATGGCAGCTATCATAGTTACGGAAAGCCTCGTTTTTTTTCGGACATTCTCGTTTTTACGGGAATCCTCGTATTTTCGAAAAATACCGTTTTTTTAAAGTCACGCTAGCGGACTGTACTTTTTAGGTATTGTTGGCATTTATACGTGCTTCTAAGGCCATTACCCAGGTCCCTGAGTGGTTAAGTGTACGTTACCAAGGCTATTTAGACCACTTTTAATGCGGATTTTGCCGAACTTTCATTTTAATACGTTTTAACGGGTCCGCTCGCGGATTTTCGAATTTTCGGATTTTTTAGAAAATCCGCGGATCCACGCGCGGACCGGATTTTTCGAAGTTCGGACATCTCTAATACACAGATATAGTAACAATCATTATGGATATTAGAAAAGATATATTTATCTGTTATTGAGCACATTAGCCAATTAAATTAATACATTAATAATTTTTACAATATTGTAAAAAAAAATTGTAAAGCATGTATCACATACTTACATTAATAGTATTCACAGCTGATGGAAAAACACTTTTCAACTACCTAAATGTAACATGCAAAGTTTATTCAAAATAACAATTAGGAAAAAAAACAACAATAAATGTCCAGACCAACAGTGTTTGCCCTCTAGTAGGAAAGATCACCAAATACACAATAAGATTATTATATATATAAATAGTCTCAACATGGTTAAAAAACAACAACTCAAAAGCGTAGTTATCATCAATAAAGTGTGTGGCTCCATGTATGCTTACAACTGTCCAGTGTAATCATAAGTATGTGGAGCTATAGTCCACATATAAAGTCATATTCAAATAGATGAAATGCCACCAGTGTGGGTCTTATCACCTGAAATAAAGTGGGCCGGGATTCTGGATCTAAAGGATCTCTGTCTACTCGATAGACATCTGCCAGCTTGATAAAGGACTGAGTGTGGGCCCGAAACGTTGCCTTACTTTTACTCTTAAGTGAAATAATAAACATGCACTATTTGCACTCTGTCAGCGTCAGAGAATTTTCAGCAACCATTTGTTGGAGTGTTTTTTTTAAAAAAACACTGTATTCCTGTCTGCTTTAAACCGAACAACACACTGAGGCAGCAATTTATACATCTGTAAGACCCAATACCGAAACACAAAAAGCGACATCATATACGCAGTGCAGTGCAGTGAAGAATGCTCTGATTTGTATGTGGGGGAGACCAAACAGCAACTGCATCAACGTATGGCCCAGCACAGAAGAGCCAATTCCTCAGGTCAGGACTCAGCCATGTACCTGCATCTTAAGGATAAAGGACAAACCTTTGAAGATTGTAATGTTAACATATTGGCAAAGGAACGTGACTGGTTCAAGAGAGGTGTCAAGGAGGCCATTTATGTGAAAATAAAGAAACCTAGCCTAAATAGAGGTGGGGGGGGTTCGACACCAACTGTCTGCCATGTACAATGCTGTTTTGACACCTTACTCTGGACGTTCCTATAACACCTCTTAGCCACTATGCAATCATGCCCTTAACACCTGGCTGTGATATGCTAATTGGGATTTTCCAGGGTACAT
Source organism: Hymenochirus boettgeri (assembly GCA_019447015.1). Lineage (NCBI taxonomy): Eukaryota > Metazoa > Chordata > Amphibia > Anura > Pipidae > Hymenochirus > Hymenochirus boettgeri. The sequence continues at coordinate 180,599,627 of CM033474.1, read as the reverse complement.
AATTGCCACAGATTCTTGTACAAGTCATTCTGAATTGAGAAAGCCAGTTGGATGACTAGCGAAACATCTTGAGGAACTAAACTTCAAGTCCAGTTGATCTAATTGACAGATATTGTTGGAGTGAAGTTTTAAAGGAAGAAAACCCCCAAGGAGTAGGGAACATTTCATTTAAATTATTTATTATGTACTTTAGCATTAAAAAGAGTCATTTTTGTACATTTTCTCGAGATTTTATTGGAATTTGGGGTCAAATATGTAAAACAAACAATAAAAAAATAAATTTTCTTCAATTTTTCTGTGTTATTTATAGAAAAGTTAGAACTTGAAAGGGAAAGTTTAAGTATAAATTTTAAATTTGTATTGAAATGCTGCATTTTGGAAGGGAATGTGTGTCTTGTGCACATTTTAAAACCCAGTTTACTTGTTATGGTAATGAAAGAGGATGATAAAATTACACCATTAATTTTGATTAAATACATATATTTTTATTATTGTATGCTTGACAGCCATTGAAACGGAAGGCTGGGTGTTGTGGTGCATCAATAGGTGTGTGTACCTGTGTCTGTGTGTTGTTAGGAGGTATGTTTTTGCATTTCAGACCATAAAACTAACTTTATTGATGATTTTGGTATGGTTGCCATGGAAAGGCAAGCAGGCTTGTGGTGGGCCCTGCAGAGGTTTGAAAACTACAACTCTCATCATTCCCCAACAGCAGATGACAGCAGGGAGTATTAGGAGTTGTAGTTTGCAAACACTTGGGGGACCCCAGGATGGACATCCCAGCTATAAATCATACTTAATTATAATTACATACGTTTAGTAATATAATATATCAGCAGGGTTATTCAATAAAAGTTCTTATTGTTAAAAATGGAGCTAATTTTGCCCCAACCAATCAGATGTTAGCTTTCAAATGTTAAATAAAATCTGATTGGTTGGAGCAAAATTAGCACTATTTGTAATGATAAGCATTTTTATTGAATCTCCCTGTTAGTATTGTGCTTTTATTGTATACATTTTAGTGTTTGTACAATTGTTTAGTGTTTATACATTTTGTTGTTTGTGTAGTTGCATGTGTTTGTGTAGATGTGCTTGTGTAGCTGTGTTTGTAGTAGTGTGTGTTTGCATCCAAGAGACACGGTGTGTAGTTAGTGTAGACTCTGACCCAGGTGCATTTGATACAGAAAATGACAGTTGGTATTTGATTTGATCAAATGAGCCTAAAACCTTGAAATATCTATATTTGAGGATTGTACCCATTATAGTCAACATGGTGTCACTATGTTAAAACATTTGGGGCACGTGCACGGAGCTTTGGCAAAGTGCCCCGAAAAATCTTTTTTCCCAGTAATGCTCCGCGGCTGTGCGATGACGTTATTATGCCCTGCATTGTTCTACTGGGAACAGCCGCCCCTGTGCTGCCTCTGCAATGACACTGACTATACAAAGAATTCCAGCCTCTAGCTGCTCCACTGCACATGGGTAGCTGATAGCCACATAGCCCTATTAGGCTATTACCTACCCCATGTGTAGGGCAATCCACTCATTATATTAGTGGAGGCAGTGTCAGCATTTGGTATTATTATACTCTGCATATCTAGTAGTGAACATTATCAAATGCTGACACTGCTTCCACTAATATAATGAGTGGATTACCCTACACATGGGGTAGGTAATAGTAAACCACAGTATATGATGAAATTGCCAGTTTGCTGCCATTATGTGATGAAATTCCAATGGCTACCAGTATATAATGAAATGGCTACCAGTAAGGCTACCTGCACTGACGCGTGTTTCGCTTGCTATCGTCTGTTACACGCAAGCTTCTTCAGGGAGCCTGAAGAAGCTTGCGTGTAACAGAACATAGCAACACATGTCGGTGCAGGTGGTCGATATTCAGTGTGTTTGTTAACGTATGTGCTCCAAGATGGCATTGATTGGATCAAGAAGGAGGACTCAGATATAGCGGCCAGGTGAAGAAAGGACGGAACCAGAGACTTCATTACCGGGCAGAGAGGTGAGCATTTGCCAACAGAGGCTCCAAACATCATAAATGCTACGGGAGTCAGCTCACCAAGGCAGGAGGAGCAGCCTCTGTCCAGCTGATTTGAAGTGAGTCTGCTAGAAGTTCTGGGTAAGCCACGGAGAGTTTACTAACTGTTACCATGTTGCAATTTGTCTTGGTTCTTAGATACGCATTTCAACACTGTGCTAGATATTGTACATGGATACTTACTTTTGCTGAACTAGCATATATCCTTTTGGAACATTGTATCTTTTAAAGTACACATTCGTCTCCAGCTATCTATGAAGCCAGTCTATCACTAAATCACACTGAGTGATATCACTCTATTGAGACCTTTTATAGTTATTTATTCACAGTAACTGGAGACGCCCAGTGTGGTATTATATATTTGTCTGTAATTATGGGAGGGAGGTACTAGGGGTGGGGTATGAAGTTTATATTTATTCTGTGCAAATAAATCGTTTTTCTAATTGAATGGACTTTAAGTGTGTGAGGGCTTATGGGGGTATTTGGGATGTCTTTGTCCCACTATGTATGCTTTCTAGATTTTTTATGATCCCCAGCACCGCCTGTAGGTTTCAGGTAACACAGGTCCGTAGTAATTTAAACCGTGGTGCATTCTATGTCACATTTTTTGAAATTGCCAGTTTGCTGCCAGTATGTAATGAAATGCCGTGGATACAAGTATATAATGAAATTGCCAGTTTGTTAACAGTATATAATTAAATTGCCAGCGTGGTACCAGTATGTAATGAAAATGCCAGTTTGCTACCAGTATATATTGAAATTGTCAGTTTGCTACCAGTTTATAATGAAATGGCTACCAGTATGTAATGAAAGGCCCATGGCTACCAGTATGTAATGAAATTCCAATGGCTACCAGTATGTAATGAGATTCCCATGGCTACCAGTATGTGGTGAAATTGCCAGTTTGCTGCCAGTATGTAATGAAATGCCCATGGCTACCAGTATATAAAGAAATTGCCAGTTTGTTAACAGTATATAATTAAATTGCCAGTGTGTTACCAGTATGTAATGAAAATGCCAGTTTGCTACCAGTATATATTGAAATTGTCAGTTTGCTACCAGTATATAATGAAATGGCTACCAGTATGTAATGAAATTCCAAAGGCTACCAGTATGTAATGAGATTCCCATGGCTACCAGTATATGGTGAAATTGCCAGTTTGCTGCCAGTATGTAATGAAATGCCCATGGCTACCAGTATATAATTAAATTGACAGTTTGTTAACAGTATATAATTGAATTGCCAGTGTGGTACCAATATGTAATGAAAATGCCAGTTTGCTACCAGTATATATTGAAATTGTCAGTTTGCTACCAGTATATACTGAAATTGCTAGTTTGCTACCTGTATATACTGAAATTGCCAGTTTGCTATCAGTATATAATGAAAATGACAGTTTGCTAGCAGTATATACTGACCTTTCAAGTTTGTTACCAGTATATACTGAAATTTCCAGTTTGATACTAGTATATACTGAAACTGGCAGTTTGCTACCAGTATAATGGAATACTGTGCCTCCTTATCATTAATTTGTGTTTCTCTGTCTACACCTTATCTCTGTCTGTCTATTGCTTTGTCTTTCTATTTATAATTTTCTGGCTATGTATCTACCTCTCGGTTTGTCTATGTCTCTCTGTCAGTATCTAGTGGGTGTGGCATAGTTGGGGCAGGAATGGGGCATGGCCTAAACAATTTTCATTGTACTACGCGCGCCACATAGAGTGCCTAAAGTGCCCCTAATATTCTCAGACCCAAGAGAAGCCCCTGATAGTCAATGGGAAAAAATGTCCCAAAATTCGCCAATAATGCTTCCACGGATTCCTTAGCTAGGTAATACCACACTTCTCCTATGTGTCCCACAAATTTGTACTGAATTTCGTGTCTCTAGCTGGAAAACAGGGAGGAGACACTGTCCAAAAAAGCAGAAGAATAAAAGAGAAGAAGAAGAAATAGAAAGAACAGTAATTTGGGTGTTCAAGCCACATCAATTTAAACAAATTTTTAAATCTTTACAAATACCCACACCCACAAAACTGTTCTGTCATTTAAGTCTCTGTTTCTGCTTACATTGACTAACATTACAAACATTAAATTTCCCCTTTTCTACTAGTAATTAATATATTCTTATTTAGTCTACTATTCAGGATACAAAACCCGACTTCAGTTTTTACTAGGAGAAATAACAACGACATGGGTATTTTTTTCATTGTAGTAAACTTAAGCAATAATAAATTATGAGCATGACTGTGTATGACCTTCGTGAAGGTAATGACCTATATAGGGTCAGACAATAATTATGATTTCACTGTTGCAGTGCTCTTAAGTCTTATGGCAATGGACAGTACTAGGGAAAATCCTTATAATCAATAAAATCTTTAAAACATCCTGCAAAAGTTTAGGTGAGATTTTTTTCTTATAATTTATGACATTGTCCTCCCAACATGTAAAGGATTCTGAGTAACTATCCTTCAAATCTTTTCCCTTGGGATTATGAAGAGTCAAAAATGATTCCATCACAACATCTAGGAAATCACTATAATGGATTTATGCATAATTCTTTAAATCTTCAATAATAAAAAGGTTGCTTGTATCTACAAAAGTACTTTATTCCTTTAAAAACTTAATAAAACCCCTAGTTTGTTTTACAAAAAAAGAATATTTAAAAGAAGAGGGGGAAATGTGTAGATTTCATATTTTGATGGACTTATAAATCCCCATACAGATGCTGGAAGACCACAAGTGTCCCTTGCTATCATTTGCAGACAATAGCATTGTTACAACTGTACAAACTTTACAATAAGTCCAAAGGTGACGTGAAAATGTATATTAATTCTATACTGTATATTACACCGCATGGTTTTCATTTAAAATATTTTTAGCAAGCTTGTTAAGGGTTTTTTAAGGTTTTGTATCTAAATTCAAACTGTTCTTATGTTTTGATATTGCTTACAGTAGACTATAGAATTCTAGAATGTAATTTAAGTCTTAGAGTTTGTTGCTGCTGCATATTTGAAGTGCAATGTACTGTATGCTTTTATGTCTTAGTATTTCTCTTCAAATCCATGCATTAAAGGAATAGTTCATGCAAAAAGTGAACTAATCCTTAAAAGTAGTGATTTAAAAAAAAGGAATAGGTAAAGGCCCTATTCCTAACCTTCCGTTCTTCAATCACTCGACCAGGAGCCATGAACAAAGGTTAGAATATTTACCTCGCGCATGATTCACCGCCAGCTCCATTGAAAATTGCAGACCACTTCCAGGCTTAGTTTAACTATAGCACACATTATCACACATGCGCCCTATAGTTAGACTGAACCAGGAAGCTGATGGACTTGGCAATGGAGCTGGGGGTGGATCGTGCACGAGGTAAATATACTATCCTTCGTTCCTGGCTCCTGGTCGAGTGATTGAAGAACGGAGGGTAAGGAATAGGTCCTTTACCTCCTGGTCTTCAATCATTGCTTTAAAGGAATAGTTCACTTTTTGTGTGAACTATTCCTTTAATGCAGCACTTATATAATGCACACATTATTCTTTTCTGAACTGATATATACCAAGCACTTGGATTTATCTTTTTTTTTGTGGATGGATGGATGTATGGATTTAAGGGAGAAATATTATTCTCCCTCTTTACAAAGCACTTGGAAGGTCTAATTTGAAAAAAAAAATAGAAAGGGTTCAGAGAAGGGCATCTAAATGAATAAGGGGACTGGGAAGGCTTTAATATGAAGATAGATTGGATAAGTTACAATTATGCCACTAGAGCAAGGTACTTCCGTGGGGATATGATCACTGTTTATCAATACATTAATGGGCCATACAATAAACTATCTGGGGCATCATTCACCAACATGAGCATGTCAGAGGACAGGTGGACCACCCTTAAACCTGGAAGAAAAGAAGTTAAGTCAGAGCATGCTCACTTAAGACTTACAATAATGCTCAAAGTGACGAAGTACCTGTATAGACTTATAAGGGAACTGTGGTCCAAAAATGACTTTAGGTAAATTGACAGAAATTGCTCTCCTTAGAATTCTTGAAATTTATTGTCATTGTTTAGTTTGTATAGTGTGATATGGCAACTGCATCACCAGGTCCCCTGCACTTCCTGCTTCCTGCTCTGAAACCATGTCAATGGATGACAGTCAATCTGGCCTGTGTCTCCTCCTCCCCTTGCAGCCCCCCTCCTCTTACAACCTCCCCATGTCCCTCCCACTCATGGACCCATGTCCCCTCCATTTGCAGGCTCCATGTGGCCCCGCCCACTCACGGGTACCTTGACCCAGCCCACTCATGGGTCCCGTGGCCCTGCCCACTAATGGGTCCCATGGCCCCGCCCATTTGGGGGTGCTATGGGACACTCAGACCCCCCCTACAGAAAACTGTGTGAAAACAGCCTTTTCAGGCAGAGTGAGAGAGTAGAGCTAAAGATTCCCTTACCTTCACTGTGAAGATCTTCACTTCACACAGCAGGGAGGGGGAGGGACTTCCTGTCTCCTGTCCTGTCACTGAAGACTGAGGCTGTGCTCACCCGCGGCAGAGAAGCAGGTATGTCACATGTTAGCCTCCTACCCATTAACTTTCTGGTCAGTTATTTCTTTATACAGTGTATCTTGGGCTGTGGAGCATGTAGAGAGGTGGTTGATGGCTTGTTTTAAAGGTAGGCCTTTCATTTAAACTTGTTTGGAGACCATAGTTCCCCTTTAAAAAAAATAATCACAATGGAAAGGTGGGAATTATTAATGTAGGCAGAGGTTTATTACTAGTGATGGACCCGAACTCGAACTAGTTCAGGTTTTTAACTCACAGACTTATTTTCCACAATTATCAAAAATTCGATAATTATCGAATTCTTAAATCGGTAATCCTGCAATGTATCGTTCAATTTTGGTATCCCTCAAATGTATCGTTTGAGTTGAGTAACCCTCGAATATATCGTTCAAGTTCGGTATCCCTCAAAAGTAGCCTTCGATTTCGATAACCCTCAAATGTAGCCTTTGATTTCAATAAAACCCAAAATGTATCGTTTGGTAACCCTCGAATGTAGCGTCTGATTTTGGTGACCCACAAATGTATCGTTTGATTCTGGTAACCCTCGAATATAGCCTTTAACCCTCAAATGTAGCATTTAGAAACCAGACAATTGCCCGATCATGGGGAAAGGTAGTGTTTAAATGAATTTTGGTGATATGAACATGTTCAATCATGTAAAGTTCATAAGTAGGCACACTCACTTAAGTCTTCAAGAAATATTCATTTATTCTAGTGCTGAAAAACAAAAACTAAACCCCCCGAAACGTTGTGTGTATATTTGGCATTTTTGTTTTTCAGCACTAGAATAAATGAATATTTCTTGAAGACTTAAGTGAGTGTGCCTACTTATGAACTTTACATGATTGAATATACTCACCTGCAGTGGCACAGGTAATTAGTAGTGCACCTCAGAGTTCTCCCTGTCAGGATCATTGCACATGTTTGGAAACTGGATATGAACATGTTCCCCACACCATTTCCCAGGTGCCACAGTCATTTACAGTAAGTTAACATTGCTATTTCTTCCGTATTTTATCCAAACTTTTCAAACTATTTCTCCCTATTGACTTGAATTTGTTTGTTTTCGAGTGAACTTCCGAACTTTTACTGAAGTTTGGAAGTTTGAAAAATAACCAAACTTTAGGAAGTTCTCGGCCATCTCTATTGATCACATGACCTAAAGGCTGGAAAAAGCAAGTATATATATATATATGGCTATATATGTGTGGATGTGTCTTTGTATCGTTATATCGTTATATGATATTATTTCGTGATTTTGATCTACTGTTGCATATACAGACTTTGCATTTGTTGTCAGATATGTATTGCCTTGCCTCAGGACCTTTGCTGTGTCATATTATAAACAATGATGTTAAATTTGTGATCGTTTGATCATGTGATTATCATATTTGTATTTATATAATTGTTGTGTCCCTTTGAGAATAGGAGTTTCACTGTTAAATAGAAGGTAAAGGGTTAATAATAGGGGAGGGAGGGTGTGATTGTGCAATCTATTTTAATTGGACATTCATGGTTTTAAAAGAGGAGGTGGTGATTGTGGTATTTACCTATGATTAAGGGCAACCTGGTTGTCCGAAACGCGTCAGGGTGTTTCTTTCCCTCACCTTGGGAGGTTGCTGTAACCCACTGGAATATGGAATTTTAACAGGTATTTAATAAAGAACTGATTTTATTATGGTCTAACTGTGGTGCTGCAGCTTCTTTTTGTTTTTGTGTTTCATATATGGGGAGTGAGCGTAAGTCGCTGATAAGTTGGTCAGGGGGAGGATTGGAGCTGCCAATTCTTTGTAGAAAAAGCAAGTGTTTAGGAAATTATATTGCCAAACTTTTCAACAATGTATCTCACAATTTTCACCTAGAGCCATAATACAGTGTTCGTTTTTAATAGTACAACATAAGGGCTTTTAATTAACACTATTGGTATATCGTTTGCCTACTATTCATAAAAATATCATGATAAATGTTTGCTAATGTATGGGTACTATAAATGCCCTGAAGCTAGTTTGGGTGCAGATATAGCAGTGCTTTCATGTTTAACACCATAGTGAAGCACAAGTGCTGTGGGGTAGTGAAGACCATCCTCCCCTCTTGCTCTTCAGGCAAATGTCAAACAAATCAGGAGAAAGACAATTAGACATCCCTTTGATGGGAGGCAATGAAGACACCACTCCAACTTACCTTCCCTCTCAATCTCAGTCATCGGAGGATCAGTATGGAAATTTTCACTCTTAGAACTCTGCGATTTCAAAAAGGACTCTAGACTGTCCCTACACAATATGACACGGTTTTATCATGTTCAATTGTATCAGTGCAAGACACAGATTAGGGGCTTGAGTGGAATCAGGAGCACAAGATACCAGTCAGCTAGAATGTACTTCACAACCTCATGCTATTAAAATATGCATACCTTACTTCCTGTCTAGCAAACAACTACTATTACAGTTACAGTCACAACAGCTTCACTCTAAAATGGGCATTTTATGATGGACCAGAATTAAAAACAATAATTTTTTTCTTAATAGGACTCTTTAATACCCCATATAGGTTTAGAATCTTGATAATGGGGTTTGAACTTAAAATAAACCACACAAAATGCTTCTAAAGCAAGCCTTTTTCCATTACTTGTTTCTTTTTAAAACGTCTGTGTCTCTCTGGCATACTTCTTTGACATTGCGAGAGCAGAATGCTTCAACCAATATGAAGCCAACCAAATGTATAAATAGTCAGAGAAAGATTATTCTGTATGCACAATAAGGTGTGCCTTCATACTTTGCTATCTTCTTAATGGAGAATAAATGGATGATAAACCCTATTACCCTTTATCAAGTAGTAAACTCTGCGATGCATGCAGTAGAAGAATGTCACTGATCGAAAAGAAAATTAAATTTTACTTGTACTGGATTGTACTGAATTAGATGATGGTATCTAAAGAGTTTAGGACTTTAGAATGAACTGTAATATAATAGTAATGTTAATACAACAACAGATATTCATCTTTTTAAAAAAATAATGAAATCTCCCTGCTGTGTTTTTGCCTTTCCTCCATTTCCAGATAGAAGTTGTTATTTAAACAGAACATATTACTGCCTATGTTAGTAGTAGTATTCTGAAGTGGAAGGTTTACAGTTTTGAAACTTGTTTATAATGTGTAATTTTTAGCACAACAATTTTGCATTGCATATCAATGTTTTTTTTTTTACAGTGCCTCATAGAATGTTGATAATTAAACTAGGGAACAGTAGTTTGGAATTTTCTATTCGTACTTGAGTGCTGGCTAGAGGTGGTTATTGTGTTGTCTGTTCTGTTCTTTTAGGCATAGTTTAATCTTTGTGCTTGCTGATGATACTAAATTCTGCAGGACTACAGGCGCAGTGCAAGATGTCTCCACTTTAAAAACAGATTTAAATAGATTTGGGGATTGGGTTACATGTCAAATGAGGTTTAATGTTAAAGGAGAACTACACTTATTTTTTTAAGTCCTAAATGTGAAAACTTTTCTTCCCAGAACAACTATACATTGTAAGATACTTACAAGTTTAAATTGCATTTATGTAAATGTAAGAAGTAGATTCTAGAACTTTACTTAAAAGGCTTCCATGTTGTTGCCAGTAGAACTTACAGCCCATGTAGTCTTCAAAGAGACTTATGAGCAAATGCACTCATTGGCCACACACCCTAACCCCACTGTCTATTGCCTCTACACGCACATTTTCTATACAATATTGGAGTTTCTGATAAGATTTTAAAAACTACATGTTACCCTGCCAACAGCCTACCAGGAACAATGCAAAATAGTTAGATAATTTTACTGCCATTTTTTTTTTTTTTTTGCTTCCATTCTGTAAATATCCACCCTTAAAACAAAAAATGGTCTGTGCCATATATTTGCCTGTAACACCAACTGCAATTTTTAGCACTTTATTACATACATTTCTAGACAGATATTTAATGACTAATATCGCACTTGTTATCTCCTGTTCTGGCATAGTTTGCCACCACCTCCTTCTGCGCAAAATCCGGTCCGCTCGAGGATCCACGAATTTTCAAAAAAATTAGAAAATTCTAAAATCCGCGAGCGGACCCATAAAAACGAAAAAAATCCTCGTAATTTCGGAAATTTTCAAAAATACGTATTTTCACGCATTTTTGAAAATACGAGAAATCCTCGTAATTTCGAAAATCTTCGAAAATACGAGAAATCCGCAGTTTGGAAGTTCGGAAGGCGGAAAATCCGGAAAAATCTGCCGTTTGCGAACGGGATAAATCCGCGGCGGATCCGGGTTCGGATCCGTGAACCGGGCATCCCTATCAATGAGTTCTTAAGGTGGTCATATACATGCGATTTACATCGTAATGTGCTGACAGATCATATTTTCTTTGCACATCGCAAAGGGAATCGCATAAAAAAAAACAACCGATCACCCATACGTGGCATGGAGATTGGTCAGACATGTGCCATACACGGTAAAGGGAGTTGATGGAGAAAGATGGAAATTTTCAGCCTTCCCAACCGACCGTAGTGCCGACCACAGATATTCGTCTGCATTAGAGTTAGTCGATTCGACCCCTACACATTAGCGATATTAGGTAAATCCCATCGGTCCATGACGGGATTTTACTAATATTGCTAATGTGTATTGCCACCTTTATAAACATGAGATGTGCAGAGGAGGCAACAGGAAAGCGACAAGTCTATCATTGACTGAGATCTTACAGTCTTGATTAACTACATTGAGGGATTATTATCCTTAACTCTCTGGTTAGTCATATCTCTAATAATGTGTCAAATATAACTGTAGGAACTGGAGGCAGGTAACTGACAAGAGACCAGTTTTTGTTTTAAGGGTGGAGCCCTTTAATAGCAAAAGATACCCATGAGATTACAGGTTCAAATACCTAGACTTACTTAAATAATTATATATATGTTTTGTTTTTGTCCTCAATGACAATGTCCTCAGGAATTAAACTGGAAAGATTATTTTTGATTTGTGTATGAAAAGCAAAGAATGAAAAAACATGATACTGTTCATTGTCTGAAAGCTACAATCTGCTGTAACATTATCTACATAGTAACATAGTAATTGAGGTTGAATGAAGGCATACGTCCATCAAGTCAAACCTTTTTATCCTCCTTTTTTAACAATAACAGTTGATCCAGAGGATGGCAAAAACAGCTGAAAATATGGGGGGGGGGGATCCAAAATGGCAACCAGAAAGTATCCATGGATCAACCAGAACTGCAGTATATGTATTAATACCAGTAATTCTTATTATTTTTTAGTTTTAGAAACTAATCTAGCCCACTTTTAAAGCTCATTCAATAAAATATAGTCTAAGAGCTTAGACATCCTTAGTAAAGATCTTCCCTTAATTGCCGCACACAGCTTTGTAAACCACTATAATTGTTTTAAAATTATACAACCTTTATTTCTCCTTTAGTCCAACATAAACACATATCTCTATATATATAAAACACATTGCAGTTGCTAAAAACACTAAAATGGTAACCAGTCCAGCTGCTTAATATACTAGCTAGTACATTAAGGGAAGCTCTTTACTAAGGGTTTCTATGCTCTTAGACTTTATTTTATTGAATGTACTTCTCTGCTCCCGGACTGCACCACACGATGGTGCGTGGCAATACCAGTATATGAGTGGTGCATACAGAATCATTATTGGATTATTGGTCCACTTTTCAAGTTATTCAATGAACTTCCCATAACCACATCTGCTGGAAGACAGTTCCACAGTTTCACTATTCTCATTGTAAAGAAACTTTTCCTAACCTGAAGATGAAACTTCTTTTCTTCCAATGTAACTTCTCCAATGTAAACAGCCCTAACTTGTCTAATCTGCCTGCATAGTCAAGCCCTTCTATTCCCTTTATTATTTTAGTTTCCCTTTTCTGCTTCCATTTCCAAGATGCCCCTTTTTATATGGGATTCCAAAACTGCACCAGATATTCCAAATGAGGCCTTACCAGTGACTTATGAAGAGGAAGCATGTGAAGTGTTTTGTAAACACCTCCACCCAAACAAAGAGGTGGATTATGGGAGCTGACCTCTAGTACCCACAGGTTTATTTCATAATTTATCCAACTGCAAAAGGAGTGGTGAGACAAAACTTTTTGTATCTTTGTTAATGTGCTCTGTCTATTGCGACATTGATGTCTGGTGACTTTCCCTTTAAGGAATGCACAGTTATGCATTTGTGCAAAAACAACATAAATGCTAGTTATTACGCTAAATGGAATAGTGTTTACAGTTGACTCAATAGAGAAGGGCTTGGAAGTTATTGTGGACTGATTAGTAACTCTTTTAGTTAGTGTTGAGCAGTATATGCTGAAGCAAATGAAATGCTTTCCTGTATAAGAAGGAACATGTATATTGTTGAGAAATGCAAAGTTATTAATGTGGACAAAAACAACATGAATGCTATTTATATTCTAAATGGAATAATGTTAAGAGTTGACTTAATAGAGAAAGACTTGTGGTTATTGTGGACAATAGAATCAAAGTAGTGTCAGTTACTCAAAGCAGTGAGTATAATGTACCCCTTGTACCAAATACAGTATATCTGTGTCCCAAATTGGACTTACAGTCACTAATCACTTCCACCATGCCTGCACACACACACACACTCAGCCCAACAACAGCTTATAACTGTATAGATCCAGGTTGCCTTGGGTTTCTTACCCATTGTTAATCAAATGCTCAACCCCCCCCCTCCCTGACCGTTTCGCTGTCGTTCATTTCTTCTCCCTCCCGGCATTGCAGTGACTTGTTCTGATCTCGCGTGCGATCACTCAGTAGCCGTTGTGCAACCAGCAAAGTAAATGTAAGTACTTACATTGTGTGATCACGCGAGAGTTCAGAACAAGTCACTGCAGTGCCGGGAAGGAGAGGAAATGAGCGGCGACGAATAGGTACTATAGACTTCCTCAATGTTATAATCGGCGTGCTACTACATAGTAGCGTGACGATTATAACGATATTATCGTACCGTTGGGTCTCATAGAGACCCATTAGGGGGGTACGTTATAAGGAGAATAATTCTGCAGCTAAATACAGGCTCATTTTGAGTTTTGGGCACTGGTCAAAAAAAAAAAAAAGATTTAGAAAAGGTAAATTTTGAAAAGGCAGAAGGATGGGAGGCAAAACAATTTCTATTATCAAGTTATAGTAATACATGTAAGATTTTTTATTGTGTTTTTCAACATTTTGGTCATTTAGCATTGAATTTTGAAACCAGATTTCAAACACTGAATTTTTTAACAACAAACTTTTGACATTGCATTTCACCTATCATTCCACACATCAAAACCGAAGTTCCATCAGATCCTTTAAACCAGGTTTGGTTTGAAACCTGAAACTACTATTTATTTTTCTTCTTATGATATTTCTGTTGTTCTGACATTAAAAATATCTTTTTTAACTTAACTGTCTGCAATTAAAATTCACACCTACATGAATTTTTCCTCTAAAACATTTCCAAATCAAAATAGCAACAGATAAAACTTCACATTTATTAATCAACAGTTGATTGTCTCTGGGTCAGGCATTATTATTTAATAGATCCCTTTAATACAGTAATTGAATCTGATGCTGACTTTTATCCTTTTCCTGTTTTATTCAGAGACTAATAAATTCTTGGAAGGTGATCTATTGTTAGAGTGAGCATTTATAATAAAGATGACTGATATGCAGACATTTCCTTTGAAAAAAAAGGTAAACATGAGGACGATGAATCACTCATCAAAAATTACCAGACATACCTGTAGGCATCAGAAAAAAAAGAGTGTTTATGACTGATCAATGCAACATGAGTTACTGTCTGGGTAATTTTATCTGGATGGGTTGTACTGAAATGCATATCAAAGACAAAAGGAAAAAAAATAACTATGTGTGAATGTAAGAGAAAACGTATTTGTCCATTGGAACCAAGACATGCAGGCTGTTCTGATAGACTTGTAGACTTTTAGCAACTGTCCAGGAGTCAGTTTTTATAGAAAAGGAGTAATTTGAAGCAATAATATTAAAACAAGCAGAATGTAATGTATTAACCTACAATATTTATCTTGTTTATACAGAATGTATATGATATGTATGTATGTTTATTACTTTGTGAATACCCTTTAAAATAGTTTTTCCACACTCCATGTGGGGGAGGGGGCTTAGATGGAACGTCGAACTACATGCAAGGTACCACAATCAACAATTAAAATACTTCTGTCTCATTACCTGTGTTTTAAATAGCAGATCGTGCACAGCTGGTTAAGAACAGATGGTACCTGGCCTGCTGCTGGTGATGGGGGTGTGTCCTGGGCCTCTGCAGTTTTGTTACTGCCCAAAACATTTCCATGCGACAACCAGTTTGACAATACAGGATAGTATGCTTAAGTTCTGATGTTTGTCTGAAGATTTGCCTCTGGATTTGAAAAAAGCTTATTTATACTAATATACATTTACAGCATGGTAACTATAGACCTGTAAGTTTTTTCAGTGGTGTGGAAAATACTGAAAATATGTAATCAAACATAAGGATCTACCTGTAATTATCTCCAAATACCTTCCAGAATGGGCTCCTAATTCTGGCTCACTGGATAGCTATAAGATACTAGAAAATTTGTTGTGGGTTCATATTCTGAATTATGTCTCAAGGACTGACCTTATCAGAAATAATAAGAACAGATTCAGTAAAATAGATCTAGTCAACTTCCTTGGTTTTAATGAGAATATAAGGATTTTGATTCTGACATAGCAAAATCTAAGTATATCACATCCACTGCTAAGGCTTTTGATACTGTGCCATAAGGGTGATTTATATGTAAACTGAGGTCTATTGGCCTTGAAACAAAAAACAAAACATTTATAAATGGATAGAGAATTGGTTGGTAGGTTGCATACAAAGAGTTGTTGTCAATAAACCTTCATCTTTGTGGACTAAAGTTTTAAATGATTTAGAAGTGGATATTGAGAGCAATGTCTGTATTTGCTGATGACATAAAAATATACAGAGCTTTGGAAATTTGGAATGATGTGCAATTGCTGTATGTGGACCTAGATAGATTTTCATAATGGGCTGCAAAGTAGCAAATGGGATTCAATGTGACAATGTGCTGCCTATACTTTAAATGGCTATGTGCTAAGTGAATCTCTGTTGGGAAAAAAATTGGGGGTTCTGGTAGATAACAGACTTAGCTGTAGCAAACAATGCCATACAGCAACAGCTAGAGCTAGCAAGAGTATAATTTTAAGGGAGAAAAATATTATTCTCACTCTTTACATAGCACTGGTAAGGCCTCATTTGGAATATGCGGTGCAGTTCTGGAATCCTGTACTGTATATAAAAGAGGCATCTTGGATAGAGCTCAGTGGAGCTAAATTAATAGAGGGATGATGGGGATTGGCTATAGGGACAGAGTAAACAAGTAAGGGCTTTTTACACAGGGGAAGCGGCGCCTGAGTGGGGATATGATCACGTTATACAAATACATTAGTGGGCCGTACAATAAATTGGTGCATTGTTCACCAATAGAACATTTCAGAGGAAACAGAGGACATTCTTTAAGATTAAAAGAAAAGTTTTATCTTCAGTTTAGGAAATGTTTCTTTCCAATGAGAGCGATAAAACTGTCTTCAGCAAATATGGTAATGGAAAGTTCCTTGGATAGTTTCAAGAAGGGGCTGGACGACTGTATGTTTCTAAATTCAGAAATACTGGTATTGAAAATTACTGGTATCAATACATATAGTTCTGGTTGATCCGGGGATCATTTCTGATTTTTTTTGTGTATCTTGCACTAAATCAACTGTTAGGTAGGGTTAATGAGTAGGCTATAAAGACTGGACTAGGTGGACTTGTGTCTTTATTCAACCTCTCATACTATGTAACTCTGTTACTCAACATTCTTGACATGCTGTTTCTACGAAAGTGTTGGAGTAGAAGGACGTATGTCTTATATACTGTATACTATATATATAAAACTATGGGACTAAATTTAGTGTTTGACATCTCTTGTTTTACAGATATGCAGGATTGATCCAGTCTATGTTCTGGGCTGTATTTGCATATTTGTGATTAATCTCCCTCTATTTGATTTATTTCTGAGTTAAAGTGATGTAATCCTTTGTATGTATATATGTGTATATATATATATATATATATATATATATATATATATATATATATATGTTAAGAAAACAATTTAATAATAATATACTGATATGAAATGTTTATAATCAAGTTGGATGCATAAAGAAGTGTGCTTAGAATGTATTTCCATGATCAAAGGCTTAGGATTTAAAGAATATTATGGTTTTAAGTGTTTTTAGTATGTTAATTGCCTGCTGTTCTGATTCTCCTTGTGGTATGACACTGTCTCTTTAAGGGGTGGAACAGATGAACTACATTATTGGTTTTTAACTGACTTTGTTCATTAAAGGATTTTGAGCCTATGATTAAGTGCTGTGCTACAGCACGAAACGCGTCAGGCATCTTTTTATCTGCTGACATGGAATAAAAGTTAAGTTTTACCGTAAGCCTGAGGTGTCCAAAGTTCATTTTCTTATGAGGGACCCGGCTGCTTACTCTTAATTTATATGATTACTTTATTTGGACTCTAGCGACAGGTCTGGGGCAGCTGCCCCTGAACCACACAGCTCATGCGGTGAGTGTTCCACTAATTTGCTACATTGTACCTGGGATGATTTGTTTACCACGAGAGGTCTGGGGCCCAAGCACCTGGACCTTGCTTCACCCTTGGTGAGCATTTAAGTGATATATACAATGTATCTGTCAATGAAAGGATTTAAATAGACCCAAGTGTTATACTTGACATGTGGTTTAAGAAATACTGTAATATATCGGTTTCTTTGTTATATAACTATGTAACAAAGTTTTCCTACTTTTCACGTATTTTCAAATAGGTTCTATGGGGTCTGGTGTTTGCTCTTAATGAGCTTAATAGCAAATGTAGCATCTTGGCCTGCAGGAAACCCTAAGCTTATCTATATACAATATTTCTTCCAGTGTTTAACAGCAAAGTTGTTTGAGAACTGCTTCCATGAAAAGCTTCTCAACATTTTTTGGCTGTGTTTCTAGAATAGTGTGTTCTTTTTTCAAATGGCTTTTTACTTTTGGATGCAAATTCCTTTATTCCTTTATGACATTAGCATGATACTGGCCTTCAGAAGCTGTGGTCACATTAGGTTTGCCCAGTCTTTCTTTAAATGGAAATGATTAGGACTGTAAAAAAAATCAGTGTGTGTTTTCTACCTCAGTAACTCTTAATTTAGCTGCAGTTTGGCAGTAAGGTAGTTTTCACCACTCAGGAGCACAGCATATAACTGATCTGCTTCAACAAACTTCAATGAATTGTTATAAACAGCCTAGCTGTGAGAACCTTCACAAGCCTAGCAAAGTTTTCTCTGTTTTCCATGCTTCTTTTGTAGGGCTCATAACAGGAAGACCATATTAATTCAGTCATTTCTTCAGTATCAATTGATTTCATATTAGATTACTTGTTTTTTTTCCATTAGCTACATTGCAGATATTTTGAAACAATAATCAAATTGACTATGAACAATAAATTGTTTCCATTTTACTGGTAAACCACTCACAAGGATAGGACTTTTGTTTGATATGTTTATACTTTGAGCCACATTTAAAAAGGATTGCTATTGGTAACATAGTAACATAGTAATTCGGGTTGAATAAAGACAAACACCCATCAAGTCCAACCTTTTCACCCTACTTTTTAACCCTACCTAACAGTTGATCCAGAGGAGGGCAAAAAAAACAGCTAAGGGTGGGTGGTTTGGAGGGTTTGGAATTCCTTCCTGACTCGGAAGTATCCTTGGATCAACCAGAAGTACAGTATATGTATTAATACCAAAGCAATAATTGAGGTTTGTACCGTGTTAGCCATAAGTAAGAGAAGATAAGTAGAGCTGTGATACATTTTATTGGCTAAATAAAAAATTAAGCAAGCTTAGAGTCCTAAGCCCCCTTCATCAGGCTGGATGTTACAAAAGAAACTGAGAAATCACAAACTTATATACACATTGGGACAGTAAACATCAAACAAATTAAACAGATGACCAGGTACAGATACAGACTCGGGGGGGTGTAGGAAAATAGTAGCGGAGGTGTGAAATGGTGTGAAATTCCATTTCCAAGATGTCCCTTTTGTATATGGGATTCCAAAACTTCACCGCATATTCCAAATGAAGCCTTACCAGTGCCTTGTAAAGAGGAAAAATAATATTTTTCTCTCTTGAATCTATTCCCCTCTTTATACAAGACAATATATTGCTAGCTCTAGCCGTTGCTGCCTGGCATTGTTTGCTACAGCTAAGCCTGTTATCTACCAGAACCCCCAAATCTTTTTCCATTAGAGATTCACTTAACACAGTGGTTTATGGTGTAGGTGGCACAAGGTTTGCTAAATCCCAAATGCATCACCTTTACAACATTGAATCTCATCTGCCATTCTGCCATTTTGATAATCTATCTAGGTCAGCTTGCAGCAATTGCACATCATTTGAAGTCTCCAAAGCTCTTCAAAGTTTATTGTCATCAACACAGAGGCCTTTCTCTCAATGTAACTCTTCTATGTCATTTATAAACAGATTAAAAAGAAGAGGCCCCAGTATGGAACCCTGAGGCAATCCACTCTAGCCAACATAGGTGTAGCTCAATGGACCCCCACACATCGTTGTGATCCAATAACCAATTCTCTATCCATGTGAAAATGTTTTTTTCTAGTCCTCTGTTTATACATAAGTCGCCTATGTGGCACAGTATCAAAAGCTTTAGCAAAATCCAAGTATACTGTACTATATTCACTGTTATGCCCGAATGTAAATTCTTCATGACTTGATAAAAATCAAGTACATTGTCTGCCACAATCTATTTCTCATAAATCCATGTGACTACTACAAATAAGATCAGTTTTTTCATTTCAATTTTCCAGGGTACATACATTCAAATATTGGTACTGAGACTGTTTAGAAACCAGTTGGGGTGAAAAACGAGAACTAAAATTTAAACAGAGGGAGATATTGGGGTAAAATGTAAATTAGGTTCCCTAGCTCCGCAGGTACTAAATCGTTGTTATGATCTATACCATTTTCTATAACCAGGTCTGTTTTCTTAGCACTACATGATTGTTGTTATGTGTATAGAATATGCATAGTTTTGGGTAGGTCTCTAAAATTTTTGTAGGAACAAGTGTGATGTAATATTTAATTTTTGTCTTACAGTGCCCTTTACTATATTGGTGAAACAACCAGAAAGTAAAACGATTTCTCAGATACTATAGGTCTTCTATACTATGCCACAAAAAGTGTTACATGTGCCCAAACACTAAATTTATTTCTGTGTCCTGGGAAAATTGGCATGGGGAGGTAGCTGAAAGGGCTTAACAGAGATTATGATTGTGTGTGTTGTTGTGTTATATTAAATATCTAGTTACAAATGCATGGAATAAAATGGTAAAATAGCAGTTGGGATTGTGACCAGATAACTAACGTATTTTGTTTTTAGGGTGGACAGTACTTTACCTAAATAAGTTATAGGTAGGGTTGCCAGATCAGAGAAAAATAAAAAAAATAAAAATTAGAGGACGTCTATTAAAGAGCAACTGTGGCCTCAAATTGTTCCAGACAAGTTATGGTTTTTATAAAAGCCTTCCATCATACCTTCAAAATGAATCCTAAGTCAGATCGCTAGATAAAATTTGTGAGACGTTATTCCTAATAAGGTTCAGCAATATTACTTCCTGATTGACCACTTCCTGTTTCTAGCCAGTGATCAGCTTGTAGTCATGTGACAAGCCTCTGCCTGAATGAATAGGTCCCCATCTCTACTTTCAATTTTTCTACAGTTACTTCCTGTTTTCCCCAGCATTAAGTCTTAACTGAGCATGCTCTCCTCCGGGGCGGAGGGGTGTGGCAGGGGTCAGGTGATATCACTCAACCTACTGGAGGCAGGAAATTTGAACATTCGCTGCAATATCATTTCTCACAAGCAGAGATGTGATTCAGAACAAGCCCACCTAGCTTTTAAAAAATTAAAAGAGATGTTTTGCTCAGCTCCGATTCTGGTCCACCCCGACCCTTCTCACCCCTTTATCCTTGAAGTTGATGCTCGGAAATGGTATGGGGGCTATATTTTCAAATATTTGGCGTCCCTGAACGCTTGCATCCTTTCTTATCTAAAAAATTTTCTCCATCTCAATGTATCTATGACATAGGCAACAGGGAACTGTTAGCTATTAAGTTAGCCTTTGAAGAATGGAGACATGGTTAGAGGGGCAAAACATCCTATCACAGTATTTACTGACCATAAGAATTTAGAGTACATAGGAAATGCTAAACGTTTAAATCCTAGACAAGGTTGGGCATTATTTTTCCAGAATTAATTTTCGATACATTATAGGGCCGGCTCTAGGAATGTAAAAGCAGATGCCCTCTCTCGTAGTTTCCCAGAATCCAAGTCATATTCTGAATTGTCCCCTGAGCCTATTGTTCCCACTCATTATGTTCTTGGTGCTCTGACTACTAAACAAATGTTTTCTGACTTTTCCTTTTCTCTCTCCCCTTTCCAGTCTGAAGCTCCTCCTGGGAAACCTAGTGGTCGTCTTTTTGTACCCCTAAAATTTTGCCTTCAGGTCATTCAACAGTTCCATGATTCTAGATTAGCTGGTCACCCAGGAGAGAGGAAAACTCTGGCTTTACTCACCCGTCATGTCTGGTGGCCTTCAATATCTGTGGATGTTCAAGCATATGTAAGAGCCTGTTCCATTTGTGCCCACAGCAAAACACCCCGGAGGTCACCCCGGTGGTCACCCTTCAACCCCTTCCCATCCCCAAATCCCCTTGGTCGAGTAATGCCATGGATTTTATTGTAGAATTACCAAATTCTCAAAATTTCACAGTTATCTGGGTAGTAGTAGATAGATTCACAAAAATGGCTCATTTTGTTCCCTTACATAAACTTCCATCTGCTAAGGATCTTTCCCGCTTATTCATTGATCATATATTTCGTTTACATGGTATTCCTGAAAACATAGTTTATGACAGAGGAGTTCAGTTCATATCCCAGTTTTGGCAGTCTTTCTGTTCCAAGATAGGGATTTCCCTTTCTTTTCCTCCGGTTTTCATCCACAAACTAATGGCCAAACAGAAAGGACTAATCAAACTTTGGAGCAGTACCTTCGTTGCTTTGTCTCGGATTCTCAACATAACTGGTCTGAATATTTGTCTTTTGCAGAATTTGCAGATAATAATTCTTTTCATTTTTCTACCAAACTATCTCCTTTCCAGTGTGTCTATGGCAGAAACCCTAAGTTTTCCTCTTTTTCAGAGTCATCTTCTGATTTACCAGCTTTGGAAGATTGGTCCTCTCATATGTCTACTATCTGGACACCAATTCAACAAAACCTTAAACAAGCCATTCTTCATCAGAAAAAATTTGATGACCGTCATCGTTCCAAAGAAATTGAATACTTACCGGGAGATTTGGTTTTCATATGAACTCGTAACATTCCTTTACGCCAACCCTCTGCTAAACTCAGTCCTAAATTTATTGGTCCATTTCCAATCATCCAAAAAATTAATGAAGTTGCTTACAAAGTTTCTCTACCTCAGTCCCTAAGAATTAACAATTCCTTCCATGTTTCTCTTCTTAAACCAGCCGATAATATTGTTCTTACTGCTGAGCCTCCACCTCCTATTGAAGTCTCTGGTGAAGCCGAATTTGAAGTGGAGAAGATTTTGGATTCCCGTTGGATTCATAAGTCACTTCAATATTTAATTGATTGGAAAGGATATGGGCCTGAAGAAAGAAGTTGGGTACCATCACACAGGATTCATGCTCCAGAATTGCTCAGGAAATTCCACCTTGAACATCCCCAAAAACCTGGCTTTAAGGGTCCAGAGGCCCCTCCTCAAGGGGGGGGTAATGTCAGTGTTCACTTACCTGACACCCGTTCTGGCGGCGATCCTCCTCCTCGCTCGGGTGTTTCGCTTCCAGGCACGCGTTCACAACATACTAGCTTTCCCTAGTGTTGTTCGCCTTTCACGGGTGCCTTTTTGTCCCTTAGCTTGCTGTCTAGCAGTTGAGGGGCAGAGGCGGTATTGGCCAATACCTCACTGCTTTTGATTGGTCTAGGACCGTTTAAGCGGCAAATTCAAATTTCAATTATCCTATTTTGCCTAGTTCTTTCTTGTCGTTTCATTGGCTCTTGTCTCCTATTTAGCTTCCTGTCCTTGCCTGCCTCATTGACCGATATAGTTTGTGGTTTCCCTTTCTAGTGGTGTGATATTATTGTCCGGTTTCCTCGGTTCCTGATCTTTTCCTGTTCTCGCTCCTGATCCACTGCTGCCTGCCCTGACTACTGCTTGCCTTGACTACTCTTTTGCCTCATCCCTTATACTCCGACTGGTTGTCTGTCTCCTGTGTATCGACTTCTGGCTCCGTCCGTGTTTCTGCTTTTGGGTTCCGATTTTGTTCCACTCTTCCTAGCTCTGAGCTAGTTGTGCCCTGTTGTTAGTTGCGCTCCTGGTTTCCTTGCATATCCCCGGCCTCAGCACAGATATTTTGCACTTTAAGTCCAGGGGGCAACCATGTCCGGCAAGGCACTACTAGCCTCCCGGCAAATGGGGGCTTGGCTATTGGTGAAGCAAGTGGGGTTAGATTGGGGTATCTGTGCTGAAGGGATACTTGGGGATTTCGGGGGGCATCACAGGTAGGTTCATGTATTTGTAATTTATTTGGTTTGCCTTTTTAATTGTTTTTGTGTCATACTGCATGTAAACAGTGAAAAATCAGCACAGTGGTTGTGTTTGTATGATGTGCCATTACCCTTAATACAATGTATTTTGTTTACAGCATCAAGTTATATCCATTGCATAGTACTGTAAACACTATTCATTTAGACAAACAGCTTATTTTTTTTTTATCAGGATGAAGCATAGCTGAACAATGAGACCTTAAAAAGAGATTTGTGCCAATTGGAATGTTAGTTGAAGTCTGAGATCTTTGGATATATGTATGGTTAGCATGGAATTCCCCACTTAAACAGATCCGAGGCTAAAATTGGCTGGATTGGTCTGTGAGATGTACTTAGATTACATTGAAGTGTTAGTTACACTAGACATATTTTACTAAAGTTATTTCTGTTTCAAAGTATTATTCCCTTAAAAACATCTCAAAACCGGCAAAGTTTACATATTCTGCAAAAATCACACATTACTGCACTATTGCTAGAGTCTTTCAAGTTCATTTAACTGATATTTATATTCACTGATTAGCTGAAATGTGGTATATCTCAGTCCCAGTAGGAGAAAACTTTGCAGCTTTAAAACTGTCCTTATTTCAATTTTGCTAGATGAGTATAGACAATAATAGGGAAATGTACCCAGAACCACTATCGCTGTGGGTAGTTCTCCATTCTGGAGATTCAATACCAGCTTTGTACATCTGGGTAAATCACAAAAATGATTTAACCCCCATGTTACATTTAAGTTGGAGCTAAATAGTTCCACAAAAAATACTGGTTTTGCTGTTCGACTATTGAACACCAGCTAATAAGTGATACATTGGTGAAATCCAATTTGTGATTTACAGAGAGCTGCAAAGTCGGTATTGAATTACTTGTGGTGGCTGCATGAGTTTCTTTTAATAAACCCATGCAGCTGCCACAAGCAAGTCGTGCTATTACCGCTGCGGCTCTCTGGAATTTTGGTTGTATATCTTTTATGATATATATTCAAATAAAATCCAAATCTTCATTATCCTGACCTACTGTACAAAATCTATCTTTTAAGCATGGTACACACCATGCAATATTTTGGGCCAATTGACCGATAGTTCAGTGTATCGGCAAAAATATTGTTGCAGCTGGTTGATCAGGCCAAAATATTAACCCATATGTACGTGACCTAAAACAAACCTAAAAACCTTGGGAAACCCCTCATAGATTTAACTGTGAAAAGGGCAATGCTACTAATAAATTTAGGCAATTCATTGAACAAATATTACTTTGGCCCTGTGTTTTTGTATAAGGAATGGCTTAGTGACTTTGTGATAATATCCTTTTACCATAGAGGATACTTTATTAACTTTATATTATACAGGTGTGGCATATATTTACCCTTTTAGTACCACAATTACAGCACATTAGCTGTAGATTAATAAACTTCAGATGCCCCTTAATAATATTACAGAGTTGGTTTTACAAATGATGGGATTATTTAATAATGGTCCAAATATTTTCCTTTTGAATTAGTATGGGCATTTTTAATATATCTATTGTTGAGTGCATTACTCAAAGGAGGCCATTATAATTACAATCACATGTGTACTAGCAGATTCCATTGGAATCTGTTGGTACCCATGCTGTGGCAACAGCATACACTACCTCACTGATCCCCAAATACACGGAGCCAAACATTTAGGCCCCCTCTAAACAGAAATTTTTCATGGGGAATTGTCCATTGGTTTTGGCCCCCACACCTTGCCAATACTTGTCAAATTAACAGGATTTGTTGAGTATCCGCAAGGTCACCTTTACCTATTAACAATCAGTATGTCCTTATATGGTAATAGGAAAAGTTTTGGTGCATTACTTAATTTTAGCTAATTTACAACTTTATTAGAACTATTTTTTATAATGTAACCCTCCGATTCTGACAGCTTGGGCTCTGTTTGGCAAAAAAATCCAATTACAGATTAATTGTATGTTAGCTTTTGTAGTAGTGTGGTTAAGATAATTGTGTTGTATAGATATTAGTGCCGATTTAAAATAAACATGGTTTTGATTTGGAACTGCTGGTTTTGAAAATGCACAGATCCAACGGAATTTTAAGCATTTTTTGAAACTCTAAACTTATCATTGAAAAATCGAAATATTAGAAAATCAAAAATGTAAAAATCCAAAACAGTGATAGAAAAAAATCATTTTTTTTTTTGATTTAATAAGGTTTGAATTGGATTTTTGGAACTTCGATAGGTTCCATGGAACCACTGTCAGAACGGAACTTACTAATTTAATCCATCTTTAGTGTTGAGTTTTAAACTGTAGTATGACAATCAGAAATGGAAAGTTTTAGGGGGTTATTCAATAAAAGTTCTTATCGTTTAAAACAGTGCTAATTTTGCCCCAACCAATCAGATGTTAACTTTCAAATGTTACATAAGTTCTGATTGGTTGGGGCAAAATTAGCACTATTTTAAACGATAAGAACTTTTATTGACTCTCCCTGATAGTTTATTCTTTGAATTTGTCTTGAAAGGCAACATGCCATGGATGCAAAAGGCATTATTAATGTGTGTGTCTGCGTGCAGTGAATTTTAAAACTTAATAAAATTTTAATTGTGATAAAAGTGGGCATGAAAATGTCACACTTCTCTCTGAATTAATGTATTTGTGTTATTGTGCTTTTATTTATTTTTAATTTTGTTTTTTAAGGTCATGTCCACCCCCCAATTCTAAAATTGTAAATAAGATGAGGACTCTCCCAAACCCAGGAGCCGCAATACTTACCTAATCCCCACAAACTATGGGAGGAGATTCAGTCCAAAAAATGGATAAGAAGAAGAAAAAGAAAAAAGAACAGCATAAGCAAAAGTTTGTGTTTGGTTCTTCCAGGTGCTGTAGTATGGTGGATGTAAGCAAAAGCATGATCAAATGATGATTGAACTTTGTAAACACCTGAGGATGGTATTTAATAAAGGGAGAATGTTAATATGTGAATATGCTTTCATTAACCATGACTCTCAATAACTAATGATATTTTCTGAAAATTAAGCATGTTAGCAGAAAACATAACTATGGTTCATCACTGCGCCAAAATATGGATACCAATCGATATTTCAAAATTCCCTGTTTATGTATGATTCATTTGGATTATTTATCACGTCCATCACATCACTAGATACTGGTAGTCATTGTCATTTTTATAATGGCAATGTTGCATTCTGGCAAAAATTGAAGCTGAGGTTAAAAATAGATAATGGATGGAATTCCGATTTCCAATACCGTTCTTTTAAAGTCAATGTCTCTCCCCTACCTAACATCAAGGTTCCCTCAATAGCAAATATACATGCATGTGCATGTGAGCAAATGTACTTTGCTGGTCAAACCTTAAAGGATAAATACACCATAAAAAAATTTAAGTTATTTGCAAGATACTGTTTTAAAACTAAAGTTGGCTAAAATATTTTTTATCTCTCCCCTCTAGAGCCTACCTTTTATGCTAGAAACTTGCTGGTTTCCTTCTCCTGGATAAAGTTATCTGCATCTCCGCCCTGATGAGATGTACTGCTCCCTCCAGCTTCCTGGGCCTTCAAGAGTAATTTCAGCATGTTCCACGTGCGTGTGTGACACACATTAAAAATGTTTTAGCCAACTTTAGTTTTAAAACAATATCATGCAAATAACTTAAAGTTTTTTTAAGGTGTACTTATCATTTAATTAGATATTAGATATATTCAAAATCTTGTTGTGAAATATTTAATATTTAATTTAACAGCGGTTAGCATCACTAACTTTTATTTTACTACTAAAAGGTGTTTTTTCTCTTTTTCCAGCACTCCTTATAACAAAAAAGGGTATGAAGCAAATGTGCAATGTAATACTGTAAAAATGATGATGCCATACCAATATTTATAAAAGGTAGTCATTAATAGAGATGGACTAGAACTCGAACTCGAACTTAACAAGTCTGAACGGACTTAAACTTCTCAAACTATCCCGGACCCGCATTTCTTGGACCTTCCGGAATTTGTCGTCATGGTTTCATTATTATCGAATTACGAGCCGTTTTCTAATCCTTGAATGTATTGTTCGCTAACCCTCGAAAGTATCATTCGTTTTCGGTAAACCCTCGAATTAATGGTTCTATTTTCGGTAACCCTCGAATTTATGGTTCTATTTTCGGTAAAGGTATCGTTCGGTAACCCTCGAATTGGCCGTAACCCTCGAATGTACTTGCGCAAACCCACATTTGCCTGCTCATGTTCAAAAAGGGTTTTAACAAGTGATAGTGACTGTTCCCCAGACCATTTCCCATGTGCCACAGCCATTTACATTAAGTTACCATTGTTATTTTAGCTGTAAATCATTCGAACTTTTTGAATTATCCACTCCTCCATTGACATGGGTCCCATCTCAGGTCATTAGCAGCCTGCTTAGTATAGACCTGTAAGTTTAACATTAGTGGTGGGAAAGATACTAGACACATTGCTACAAAATATATTTTGGACTTTATCCATGGATTCATGAAAAATAGATCTTGTCAAATTAAGTTTATTTTTATGAAGACGTGAATAAGAATTTAGATTCTGGCATAGCAGTAGATGTAGTAGATGCAGAAACAATCGGGGGAGTTTTCTGCAAATAAGAGTAATGCGTTTGGGGCTGGGGGAACAAGCACTATAACATATAAAAATGGTTAAACGCTAGAGGGAGGGAGACCAAATCGAGAGAGGGAGGGAGGGGGGCTGCAGTGCGCATGATTCATTTGGATTCATTTGAGAATGTGGTACACACCAGTTTATAAATAAGTCTCATAGGTGTTACTCGCCATATGGAAAGGAAAAAACTTTTTAGGCATTTGTCTTGTGCAATGGACAATGTGCCATGCTGTGATGGATTGTGGGTTGTGTTACATTTTTACTTTACATATTGTCCTTGACATCTACTTACTTATATGTATCAATTATCACTAAAAACTTATATCCCAGTTTGCCTACTGTCCCTAATGGGACATCAGTTTACTTAAAATATCTCACTGTATAATAATAAATCATTTCTATTTCTAACATTTTACTTCCAGAATTTAATTTCACATTCACATGTACAACAGACATTTAATAGTTAAGCCTTTCAGTTGCTCAAATAGTTGCAGGTTATTTGTTCTCTTTTTGGGCAATGTAGTCAATGTGTAGCTTAAAGGGCATGTCACCCCAAAACTAAAATTTTACCTTACCTTTGCAAGTCTGTCTAAAATCCCAGAGAGTGAAGAGCAGGAGATTGTCTGTGAGTGAAAAGGTTTCCGCCTCCTCTGAGAAGTTTTTTGCGTGCACATTGAGCCCCCTCCCTCCCCATTTTTCTGTAGTTTAGGCCCCTATCCCACCCCCAACCATCATGTTTGTCTGCAAAAAAACTAATCATTACTGTGTTTACAGGGTTCATTTCCCCAGCGGTCTGCACTGACGGCAACCGCGTCTCTGATTGGCTGCCTCTCAGCTAATCACGGCACGGCTGCTGGTCTGGGCTCCTGCTTGCAATTTCCTGCAAGCAGAGGGCCGGATAAGAAACTCCAAGGATAGAAGCTCTGTAAGTACTGTTCTGATTATGATACCCTTAAAAATTAAGTTTAAATACGTGTATTGTGGTGTTTCTGTTTCTAAAATGTTATGTATAGAAACAATGGGACAAAATAAAATGAAGGACACAGGAAAACTAATACAAAGCAACATTTGCATTATAAAAAATATTTTGCACTTTATTACAGATTCACACACAGTAAATATAATGTTGCCTTGTTAAAGAGTTCCAAACTAAGTTTGGTTGTTGTTACATAGAAAGGAAAATAATGTATGTACTACAGAATAGAAATGAGATACTTAAATATTTAAAGGAACACTAAACCCCAAAAATAAATATCTGCCATTTGTTTTTATTATTCACAGGGGGTGAGAACGCTGTGAATAATATTATCTCAGGGACCTGGAACTTACCTTACCGCTGCTCCACTCGCGAGCCGTTTCTTCCACAGAACAGCTGTTCTGCGCCTAAGATAGGGCATGGTCGGGACAGAGCGGCTGTCAGTGAAGAAGCGGCTGCGAGTGGATCGCGGTAAGGTAAGTTCCAGGTCCCCTGAGCGTAATATTATTCACAGGGAGTGAGAATAGCATTCTCCCCTCCCTGTGAATAATGCAAACAAATGGCAAATACTTATTTTTTTGGGTTTAGTGTTCCTTTAAGTTAAAAGTAAATTTTGTTAAGAAAAGACATTTAAATAATATTAATGTAAATATAACACATAACCACACAAAAAGAAAATATACAGTATAATGACACGTTTGCAGGCTTTTGTTTAAACCACACACGCATACAACACCTAACACTATTTAGTATAAGATGGTAATATACAAAATAACAAATCATTTATATGTAATACCAAATGCATACTATAATCAAAGCTTATCATAAATATGGTATCCTAAACATTAACAGGGCTATGTACCGAGAGCTCTATCACTCTCTATTCCCCCTTTACGCAATGCACTGACCTGATATTGGCTCTCAGTGCATTTTGACTGGAGTTTGCCTTTTGCAAATCTTAATTGCCAGCTATCTGCTGGCGTTAGACATTATAAGGGTTATTCATAAAAGTTTTTATCGTTTAAAATGGTGCTAATTTTTGCCCCCAACCAATCAGATCTTATTTTACATTTGAAAGATAACATCTGATTGGTTGGGGCAAAATTAGCACCATTTTAAACAATAAGAACTTTTATTACATCTCCCGGTATATCTTAAAGAGCCGTTAACAGCTCAGTACAATGGTTGCGGCAATTGTGTGACACAAATTTTGCGTAACGTCAGAATTGCCGTTAGTTGTATCTTAAAGAGAAAGTCCAGCCCCAAAAATTCCTAAAAGATAGAAAAAAATAGAATATGGTACCAGACCTCTCTTACATCATCATTCATGTCCATGAACCGAGTAAAATCCAAACAACACTGCAGGACTTCCTTGTTGTGGAACCCTGTAGAACTTTCATTTGGAGCAGTTGGTGAAGGAGAGCCTGGGTGGACTCTATGGCAGTAGCAATCTGCGCATGGGCCCATTTCTCGGCAGTCAGTGTAATAGGATGAACAGTTGCCTGCACGGGGAGAAACAGGAGGAGAAGACTGTGCCGGGGACGTGCACAGGAGCTTTAGCAAAGCTTCCAGCGTAGGAGAGGTTGCCCAGCAACTAAGGAAGCTGCTATGATCTCCCGATGTCAGGCAGGTTTGTCTAATCAGTCTTGTTTCCAGAGGTAAGTATCAACTGCACAGAACTGATGGGCAGAAAGCTAAGACTTAGATACAATGTTACAACACTAAAGTTTGTGCTGAAAATCCCCATTAGAAAAAATGTTGCAACATTGCCCGGATCAGTTCTGTGTTTACCTCTGGAGTAATGAAAAAACTCACTTACTCAGCAGTGAGATAAAAAATGGTCTGATTAAACATTTAATATGTGGAACAAAAAGCAAATAACTTCTATAAGAGTTGTGATTGTGCTCCTCTCCACTCTGCATTTGTATATAAAATAAGAAAAACAAATATATGTGTAAACGTATGTAATATGTATATGTAAATGTTTAATATCATTTATTAAAAGCAGAGAAGATAAATTGCACTTAATTCTTTCTCCCGGTCTTCCCTTGATCAGAATATATCTTATACCACACTCCCCCAGCAGCAAAATATTGAGATAGTATTAGGCTGGAAAAAAGTTTGTATTTTGTCTACTATTAATTATTTATTATTTCTGTTGTATTCAGTTGGATCAACTGTCAATTATGTACCATTTTTTCACATAAATGGCCTCCTTGACACCTCTCTTGAACCATAAAGTACCATGAAGACCGTAAAGAAATAAACCATAAACCATAAGGAAAATAAAGAACAATGCCTGATAGGGGTGGAGAGGTTCGACACCAATTGTCTGCCATGTACAATGCTGTTTTTGATGCCTTACCCTGGGCATTCCTATAACACCTCTTAGCTAGAGATGTCCGAACTTCGAAAAATCCGGTCCGCGCGAGGATCCGCGGATTTTCGAAAAAATCCGAAAATTCAAAATCCGTGAGTGGACCCTTAAAATGTATTAAAATGAAAGTTCGGCAAAATCCGCATTAAAAGTGGTCTAAATAGCCTTGGTAACGTACACTTAACCACTCAGGGACCTGGGTAATGGCCTTAGAAGCATGTATAAATGCCAACAATACCTAAAAAGTACAGTCCGCTAGCGTGACTTTAAAAAAACGGTATTTTTCGAAAATACGAGGATTCCCGTAAAAACGAAGATTTCCGTAAAAACGAGGATTTCTGTACCTATGATAGCTGCCATTGGCTAATTTGGATCATGTGGCTTGCTCCGTCTTGAAATTTACACGAATTACTCGTTTTTACGAGTATTCTCGTAATTACGAATACTCGTAATTACGTGAATCCTCGTAATTACTTGATCTTCGTAATTACAGGATCTTCGGTTTTTTCCGTATCCCGCAAGTATCGTAGATCTTCGTAATTACGGAGATACTCGTATTTTCGAAAATTTTCGTAAAAAAAAAAAATCCGCAGTTCGGAAGTTCCGGAAGTCCGGAAGTCCGGAATAATCCGCCGTTCGGGACAGGAGAATCCGCGGCGGATCCGGGTTCGGGTCCGCGAACCGGCCATCTCTACTCTTAGCCACTATGTAATCACACCTTGCATTCATAATGTCATTAACACCTGGCTGTGATATGCTAATTGGGACTTTCCAGGGTACATAATTGCCACGATTTCTTGTACAGTCATTCTGAATTGAGAAAGCCAGTCGGATGACTAGCGAAACATCTTCAAGAACTAAACTTTAAGTCCAGTTGAACTAACGGAATACAACAGATATACCATAACCTGGATGAATGAGAACCTCCACAAGCATTATTATTTTTTTTTTTCCATTTAGCATTAATAAACAAATTTGTATACTTGCATCTACTTGCTAAATATTTTAGTGTCAGTATTACCTATTTCCCTGTATACTGAACTACTGTATTGTATGTTTAATATTGAAGGCAGAGGGGGTGAGAGAAGCTCATTAGCTCATTTCCCCAGAGAGATGCAGTGACTTTGAAGATATTGCATGGTTCTACATGTGTCATTAGGAAGCATTTCAGGTACAAAAGGTTATTCCGTAAGGGACGTGACAAAAATTTTTGTCAGAATCTAGTCCTTTATCCAAAATGAAGATGTGCAAGGTTATTAACTGACATTAATAGGATGGAGTAGTATTATCAGTTCAAATTAAAATACTTTATTAAAGCTAAAAGAATTCAACTATTTGTACACCACTAAGGTACTAAACAGGCAGATGAAAAGGGTAGCTACATAGTGTGCTCTGAGACTTAAAAGGTCTACAGAAAAATATATTTAATACAGAAATAATGTTGTTTGGACTTTTTATTAAAGGGCATGTCCACCCCCAAAACTATAATCCCCCCAACTACTGGCCCCACCATGTAGTGTAGTTTTAATCCTTACCTCACATCCCAGCTCCATATGGTTCTCCTGTAGTCCCCCCCCAAAGTCCAAAAACTGCCCACCAGGAGGATAGCAGAGTCCATATAGGACTCTGCCTCCTACCTGGCCTCCGGGAGAATTTGGCATGCGTACTGCAGCCCTTCTCCCCCTCCCTCCCCCTCCCTCTCCCTCCCTCTCTCCCGATTCCTCCCCCCAGATTAAAACCCTTAATGTATAAGATTCCCCCTGGTCTCCCAGCCCCAACCGCTATATTTATATTTTAAGAAAGCTCCCCAAACTTTACTTACCTCTCCTCTTTCCTCCGCCGAAGTGAGCTGCCGGAGCCGTGTCCGTGATCGCTGGCGCTCAGCCAATCACAGACGCTGCTGCCGGTCCCGCCCCTCTGCTTGCATTTCCTCGCAAGCAAGGCCCGGAGCGCGGCGGAGGAAAGAGGGAGGTAGAGTTTGGGAGCTTTCTTAAAATATAAATATAGCGGTTGGGGCTGGGACACCAGGGTGAATCTTATATGAAAATTTTTTTTTAGGGTGGACATACCCTTAAATGATAAACTGTTAAACTCATTTAGAAATGCAACTGTCGAACAGGTTTTGACTTGGAACTGGACATCATCTCTATAGATTACCAAGAAATTGAACTAAATGAGCTGTGATGGGCATAGCATATATACTTGAATATAAGCCGATCTGAGTATAAACCGAGGTACTTTTTATACCTGAAAAACAAGTAAAACTGATTGACTAGAGTATATACAGTATATGAATTGCACATTAAATAAAACAGGTCTAATAATAATAGGTTTTAACACAATGTAAAAGGTAGCAAAGAAAAAAGTGTTTGCCTCTGTTGTACATTGTATTTCCTATATAAACAAAACTATAAAACACAAATTATTAGCATAATTTCATTTATTGCTAATTGGTAACTATAATTCTTCCCAACCACCACTGTATCATTGTTTTTGTAGATCTGCCCCCTATTTCTTTAGATAGCCAATCTAAAACTTCTTATATTTCAGCTGTCAACCAAGTTTGTTGCTCTTAACAACTATTCTTTTGTGAGTAGATTTACTGTAGCTGGAATGGTGACAGAGATTTGACAGTGGAATGCTGTATGCTGTGTGCAGGCTTGACAGTTGGTTTGTGGGGAAAAGTCAGGTTGGATGGAAGTGGGAGTGTTAAAAGAGGGAGGGGAGGGGGATACTGCTTCCTCAGTAAAACTTAAAAGTAAAATAATTTTAGTATTATCAGGTTGGCCCCTATGTTTCCTTTGATCAATTCTCAAGGGTATTAGGTACTTCTATACTTCTAGTACTTCTATAAATTAGCCTGTGTCAAACAACAATTTTACTGGTGTCTGGCATACTGATGGCATACTGATCACTGGCATAGTTATTTTTATTTGACATTTTTTCATCAAGATTAATCCTTCCATGAATAGCCCAACATCACCAATCTAACAGTTGAAAAACGGTCACCTTCCTTGCCTTACTTCACTTATTGATATATAAAACTAACATATAGAGAAAATTGCATATTGACAGGGGTAGGAGTGTAGTTTGAAGGTGTATTTTTTACCTGAAAAAGTAAACGGTTGAATTTGTTTTATGGACTATTTGTTTGCCTAATAATCAGACAGCTTTGAGGTACCCTTGAAAAGTTTGCACTTCCACAAGTCACATGGTAAAAAAAACAGTAGACCAAAAAGGGCCACCGTTAATTTTAAAATTGAATCAATTTGGTTATGGCAGCTGTATTGCCCTTTTCTATCTAAACTGGACATCATGTTAACCTCAGTGACAATGTAGGCAGCTGGTTTATAGATAATTCTTAATAAACTACATCCTTTCTTGCCATAACCTGTTGAAACCTTTAAATTTGCCATGAGTATAGCATTACACCCTGCAGGGAAATAACATAATGGCTGTTGTTGGTAAGGTTTAGATTCATTGAAAGTTATATAACTGACATCTTTTTTCCTTATTAAATCTCCCACACACATGACAATATAAGGTTCTGAACATAGTGGTAACAATATAATGTAAGAAAACTCAGATGTATTGGATCCAGATAATCCATCCATGTATATGGAGATCTTATTCTGCTGCTAAACAATGTGCACATGTATTTGGTGCTTTCATCTTATTCTTACTTGTCTCTCTTTGCACATAAATGTAGGGGGTGAAAGCTAGGTCAGGCTGACAGTTTGTGCCTAATATAAATGACTTACTGGTTAGCTTGCTCTTGGTTATTTCATAATGGTGATGTATACAATTTAATGGTCCACTGTCATCCCCGAGTCATGGTCAAATTATTGTGTGGGAGTTAGAGTGATTTTCCGTTCCTTTCTTCTATTAGTGCCTGCACCTTAATCTGCTCGGAATCTTTTGAAATACAGATTTCTTTTTGATATAAACTGACTGTATGTGCCAAACTTAAACTGTTATTTCATAATTTTACACTGCACTTAAATCTGGCTTCAAATTAGCTCAAGAGTAAAGATTTATAGCGTACATGCATCTCAGCTCTTCTATCTATCTATCTATCTATCTATCTATCTATCTATCTAGCTGTTCTGCTCTGTCTGTGCTGTCGTCTGTCTATCATCTATCTATCTATCTATCCTGTCTGTCTGTCTGTCTGTCTGTCTGTCTGTCTGTCTGTCTATCGATCTATCTATCTATCTATCTATCTATCTATCTATCTATCTATCTATCTATCTATCACATCAAGAAGCATGCAGTGAAACATATTAAAGGTAAAGTTCAGTGAAAATACATACACTTTGAAGAAAGAAGAGCAGTATTTTCCATCCCAGTGACCTTAACCTGCCATTGAGCATTTTGTCTGTGTAAAATAAATGCTACCAAAATACTGACTTCCTGTTTGAAGGACTCCTAAAAGGAGACCAGTTATGCCTTTACCAAGATCCAGTTGCTCAGTAAGATCCAGCATGTTTGATCCATCCAACAGCTAGTAGAAGTTACTGTTGCAACATTCCAATGTAGTGTGCATTCTGGAAGAGAAAGGACCATTACAGAACCTGAATGTCAGGTTACAAATGTCAAAACAGAGGGCTATAGTAGACAACATCCCACCCTGCAGTTTTAAGGCTTCCGGGCAGGAAAGGGGGGTAATGGCGAGGTGTGTGACGTCACAGGGGGGGGGTGGGATGTCACGTGTGGCGGAGCTTGATGTCGTGTGGAAGCGTGGCTAATGCCCTAGGGCTGAAGGGAGGAGGGTTAGGGGAGTTTCTAGGGCGTGTCCGGGAGCCTGGCTGGAGAAAGGGGTTGGACTGAGAGGAGACTAAAGTCTCCTCTCACTCGTGGAACTTTGGGTGTGGTCTCTCGCTGAGTGCGGGAGACCCCCCCGAATGAGGAGACTCCCAGACAATCCGGGGAGGTGGGATACCTGGGAAGAAGGGGATAAATGCAACAGATTTTAATTTCAGATGGAGAATATGCAAATCTAACTGGAATTTGAAAAATAATTTATTTTCCACTAAACTTTCCCTTTAAAACACACATGTAGCATGGCTGAATTAGAATGAATGTTGTTTAAATTGAAATCAGTGTAGCCCTGCTAATTACATTTATTAACTATGTCCTACTAGACCAAATAATCTGGCAACCCAGTGGTCTTTTCACTTTAAGACACTAACGCATTTAACAATAAATGCTAATAGGCAGTTTTGTATTTACAGTAAAAGCGCACTAGTTTCAATATGGCCATCATCATGTATTTAATAAAATGCTGCATAGTCTTGTAATATGTAAATTGTATGTGAGTTCTGGCTCATACTGCCACAAAATCCCAAGATTGTTTTTAATTTTCCACAACTCCTTGAGAAGGCATTCATCCAGATCATGGTATATCTTTTGTTATTCAGTTAGATCTACTGGACTTAAACTTTAAGTTCTTGAAGAAGTTTTGATAGTCATCCAACTGGCTCTCTGAATCCAGAATTGTGTACAGCTCATTTTGAATGAGAAAACCATTCAGATGACTACTGAATTTCTTCAGAATTAAACTTTAAGTCCTGTTATCTAAATGAATACCACAGATATCTGCTAGATTTCGCTTCAATCTGCCCAAAAATGCTTCAAATCTGCCGCAATACTCTACAAATTGCATTCCATCTGTATTCTCTTTACCCCTTTAATAGTTTAATAGCTGCTGGGGGGCAGTGATTCCTAGTTACAACACAAGGGGAGAGATATGTTGGCATAGCCATGCAATGCATTCATATAGTGTTTCATCTGAAGGTGAAGTTTGGATGGCATGCATCTCCTCACATATTCATTTAAAATAATAACACAATATACCAAATCTTTAGTTTCAGTGAAAAAGTCTTTACAATTGCTGCTAGTTAAAAAAGGCATTGGGGCATACTTAAAATTTGTTTAAGCTTGATCCCTAATCACATCAGTGGCAAATCAAAGTACACTCATGACACGTTCCCCCCCTCTTCTGCCTTTTCCTCTCCGCCTAGGTTCCTGTCTCGCGCGGAGAAAGAGGTGAGGTAGAGTTTGGGAGCTTTCTTAAATAATATAGCGGTTGGGCTGGACACCAGGGTGAATCTTTATGAAAATTTTTTTTTTAGGTGGACATACGCCTTTAAATGATAAAACTGTTAAACCTCATTTAGAAATGCAACTGCTGCGGAACCGGGTTTGACTTGGAACGGACATCATCTCTATAGATTACCAAGAAAGTGAACTAAATGAGCTGTGATGGGCATAGCATATACTTGAATATAAGCCGATCGGAGTATAAACCGAGGTACTTATTTATATACCTGAAAAACAAGTAAAACTGATTGACTAGAGTATATACAGTTATATGAATTGCACTTAAATAAAAGACAGGTCTAATAATTAGGTTTTAACACAAATGTAAAAGGTACAAGAAAAAAGTGTTTGCCTCTGTTGTACATTGTTTTCCTATATAAACAAAACTATAAAACACAAATTATTAGCATAATTCATTTATATTGCTAATTGGTAACTATAATTCTTCCCAACCACCACTGTATCATTGTTTTTGTAGTCTCCCCTATTTCTTAGATAGCCAATCTAAAACTTCTTATATTTCAGCTGTCAACCAAAGTTTGTTGCTCTTAACAACTATTCTTTGTGAGTAGAGTTTACTGTAGCTGGAATGGTGACAGAGATTTGACAGTTGGAATGCTGTATGCGTGTGCAGGCTTGACAGTTGGTTGGTGGGGAAAAAGTCAGGTTGGATGGAAGTGGGAGTGTTAAAAGAGGGAGGGGGATACTGCTTCCTCAGTAAACTTAAAAGTAAAATAAATTTAGTATTATCAGGTTGGCCCCTATGTTTCCTTTGATCAATTCTCAAGGGTTTAGTACTTCTATACTTCTAGTACTTATCATAAATTGCCTGTGTCAAACAACAAATTTACTGGTGTCTGGCATACTGATGGCATACTGACACTGGCATAGTTATTTTATTTGAACATTTTTTCATCAAGATTAATCCTTCCATGATAGCCCAACATCACCAATCAACAGTTGAAAACGGTCACCTTCCTTGCCTTACGTCACTTATTATGTATATAAAAACATATAGAGAAAATTGCATATTGACAGGGGTAGGAGTGTAGTTTGAAGGTGTATTTTTACCTGAAAAGTAAACGTTGAATTTGTTTTATGGACTATTTGTTTGCCTAATAATCAGACAGCTTTGAGGTAACCTTGAAAAGTTTGCACTTCCACAGTCACATGGTAAAAAAACAGTAGACCAAAAGGGCCACCGTTAATTTTAAAATTGAAATCATTTGGTTATGTGCAGCTGTATTGCCCTTTCTATCTAATGGACATCATGTTAACCTCAGTTGACAAGTAGGCAGCTGGTTTATAGATAATTCTTAATAAACTACATCCTTTTCTTGCCATAACCTTGTTGAAACCTTAAAATTTGCCATGAGTATAGCATTACACCCTGCAGGGGAAATAACATAATGGCTGTTGTTGGTAAGGTTAGATTCATTGAAAGTTATATAACGACACTTTTTTCTTATTAACCCCCACACACATGAACCAATAAAGGTTCTGAACATAGTGGTAACAATATAATGTAAGAAAACTCAGAGTATTGGATCCAGATGAATCCATCCATGTATAGGAGATCTTATTCTGCTGCTAAACAATGTGCACATGTATTTGGTGCTTTCATCTTATTCTTACTTGTCTCTCTTTGCACATAAATGTAGGGGGTGAAAGCTAGGTCAGGCTGACAGTTTGTGCCTAATATAAATGACTTACTGGTTAGCTTGCTCTTGGTTATTTCATAATGGTGATGTATACATTTAGGTCCACTGTCATCCCCGAGTCATGGTCAAAATTATTGTGTGGGAGTTAGAGTGATTTTCCGTTCCTTTCTTCTATTAGTGTCCTGCACCTTAATCTGCTCGGAATCTTTTGAAATACGATTTTTTTATATAAACTGACTGTATGTGCCTAAACTTAAACTGTTTTATTTCATAATTTACACTGCACTTAATCTGGCTTCAAATTAGCTAAGATGTAAAGATTATAGCGTACATGCATCTCAGCTCTATCTATCTATCTATCATCTATCTATCTATCTATCTATCTTCTGTCTGTCTGTCTGTCTGTCTATCTTATCTATCTATCTATCTATCTATCTATCTATCTCTATCTTCTATCTGTCTGTCTGCGTCTGTCTGTCTGTCTGTCTGTCTGTCTATCATCTATCTATCTATCTATCTATCTCTATCTATCTATCTATCTATCTATCTATCACATCAGAGAAGCATGCAGTGAACATATTAAAGGTAAAGTTCAGTGAAAATACATACACTTTGAAGAAAGAAGAGCAGTATTTTCCATCCCAGTGACCTTAACCTGCCCATTGAGCATTTTGTCTGTGTATAAATAAATGCTACCAAAAACTGACTTCCTGTTGAAGGACTCCTAAAAGAGACCGTTATGGCCTTTACCAAGATCCAGTTGCTCAGTAGAGATCCGAGCATGTTTGATCCATCCAACAGCTATAGAAGTTACTGTTGGCAACATTCCAATGTAGGTGCATTCTGGGAAGAAGAAGGACCATTACAGAACCTGAAATGTCAGGTACAAATTCAAAACAGCAGGGCATAATAGAAAGCAGACATCCCACCCTGCAGTTTTAGGCTTCCGGGCAGGGAAAGGGGGGTATGGCGAGGTGTGTGACGTCACATGGGGGGAGGGGGTGGGATGTCACGTGTGGCGGAGCTTGATGTCGTGTGGAAGCGTGGCTAATGCCCTAGGGCTGAAGGGGAGGGGTTGGGGAGTTTCTGAGGCGTTCCGGGGAGCCTGGCTGGAGAAAAGGGGTGTGACTGAGGAGGAGACTAAAGTCTCCTCTCAATCGTGGAACTTTGGGGTGGTCTCGCTGGAGTGCGGGAGACCACCCCAAATGAGGGAGCTCCGACAATCCGGGAGAGGTGGGATACCTAAGAAAGGGGTATAAATTCAACAGATTTAATTTCAGAATGGAAGAAGTATGCAAAATCTGAACTAGGAATTTGAAAAATAATTAATTTTCCACTAAACTTTCCCTTTAAACACACATGTACATGGCTGAATTAGAATGAATGTTGTTTAATTGAAATCAGTGTAGCCCGCTAATACATTATTAACTATGTCCATACTAGACCAAATAATCTGGCAACCCAGTGGTCTTTTCACTTTAAGACACTAACGCATTTACATATAAATGCTAATAGGCAGGTTTGTATTTACAGTAAAAGCTGACTAGTTTCAATATGGCCATACATCATGTATTTAATAAAATGCTGCAGTCTTGTAATATGTAAATTGATGTGAGTTCTGGCCATACTGCCACAAAATCCACAAGATTGTTTTAATTTTCCATAACTCCTTGAGAAGGTCATTCATCCAGATCATGGTAATCTTTGTTATCAGTTAGATCACGGACTTAAACTTAAGCTTGAAGAAGTTTGTAGTCATCCAACTGGCTCTCTGAATCCAGAATGTGTACAGCTCATTTGAATTGAGAAAACCAGTCAGATGACTACTGAAATTTCTTCAAAATTAAACTTTAAGTCCTGTTGATCTAAATGAATACCACAGATATCTGCTAGATTTCGCTTTCAATCTGCCCAAAAATTGCTTCAAATCTGCCACATACTCTCACAAATTGCATTCCATCTGTATTCTCTTTACTCCCTTTATAGTTAATAGCTGCTGGGGGGGCAGTGATTCCTAGTTACACACAAGGGGGAGGATAATGTTGGCATAGCCATGCAATGCATTCATAATAGTGTTTCTATCTGAAGGTGAAGTTTGGATGGCATGCATCTCCTCACATATTCATTTTAATCTAACACAATATACCAAATCTTTAGTTTCAGTGAAAAAAGTCTTTACATCGACTATTTACAAATGACAAAGAAAAATGAACAAAGCAAAAGAAGACTTTGAAGGTAGGAGCTCATGGCTGAACTGTTCCCTGCTGTGAAAACCAGTACAGTTTTCATAATGCCTATGTTTTGGCAGCAAAGCATTATGTGTTGACAACCCCCAAGCGAACAAAAATTATAAATTCTCACTGATTAACTAAACTTCTTAACTAGTGCATATCTAATAGGTAAGATCAATCCATGCACATTCAAATAATTAAAACTAATTTATCATTTATTGTGAAATCATCTAAGAATGTTAGTACTAGCGAAGGTTTAGAAATCAAATGTTAGAGCGAAAAAGATAAATACAGCTATCTGCTGCTAGTGCTAGGACAAATTGTACAGCTGTAAGAACAGACAAAATGATATCTTAGAACAATACTGTTCTCTTTTATGTGTTATTGATGGGGTTTATACAATTGAACATCTATGCCCGATTTCTAAACTTCCGTCATTACCGCCTAAAAGTTATCGCTGCACATTGCCGTGGTGAAAATAACGTTTTTGACATATATATAAAGGCGAAGCACACCGCTGCAAAAAGCACTACCGGTAGTTTGAACTCCCTTTGTGGTGATACTGTATGTCAAACCCACGTATGGGCAGGGGCTGGGAGTGGCTGCTGGGAAAGGATTGTGTCACGGGTGGTCACATCTGCCGCCACAGGGGTGGGTGGGGGGCTACGCCCCCCCCCCCTCGCCACCCACGACGCGACCAGCTGCGAATTAACCCCTTCCCAGCAGCCCCTCCCGCCCCCCGCCCATACGTTCACAGGGAGGAAAGGGCACACTAGGGGTGGAGGGACCCTCCAGCGGGGCACTGATATGTGCCTTTTGGGGTCCCGCAGCTCGGACCGGACCCCCCTCCCCCCCTATCAGGGCCCTTGGGGCTCTGACAAGAGCACTTTGGGGCTTAAGGGGTCCCGCAGCTTGAACCGAGACCCCTCTTCCCCATCCCTATCAAGGCCCTTGTGGCGCCTTACAAGTGCCCTTGCCACCCTGAGAAGGGCCTTCCTGATATGTTCCTTTGTTGGGGGTCCCGCAGCTCAAACCGGGACCTCCATCGGCTCTTAAAAGAGCCCTTGGGTGACGTCTTCTTTCTCCATCAGGCGACACCAGCTCCTCTGAGGCACCAATCCCAAATGTATACCCCTGGGGCCGCCAGTGAGCCCGCTGGCACCGCTGGCTTTACCAGAGCCGATGTTGCCAGCCTCTTCTGTCTTCTGCCATCTACTGCGATGACTTCGAGCTCCATGGAGGATTGCAGCTCTTATATAGTTTGCAAAGTCCTATCTGATTCTGATTCAATTTTTTATTGCTTGGTATCACATGGTTATCAGTACCCAATCATATTTCAGAAATATGTTGGTGGGATTCGGTTTAGTGTTTAATATACCTGAATCCACTAACTGTGCCCATTAGTCTTGATCTTGCTGGGTGCCTTATGAATACATTGGCAGCTCAATGGATTTGCTGCTAGTTAAAAAAGGCATTGGGGCATACTTAAAATTTGTTTATGCTTGATTAGTAGGAAAATCCCTAATCACATCAGTGGCAAATCAAAGTACACTCATGACACGTTACTTGGCTCAACAAAAAGTGATAAGGCAGGCTACTCCAAAACCTTGATAAAAGCTCAACATTTTATTCAAACATTTTAAAAAACGTACAAATCGGTCCATACGACCATTGCAAGATGGAGACCAGGCAAGCTCCTCCTTGCACATTTCATTCCTGATACGCCACTTCCTTAGGGGCTTAAAGGGTGTCATAATTCCTCCTCTTTTAAGCTCCTATTAA
This sequence comes from Hymenochirus boettgeri, assembly GCA_019447015.1. Taxonomy (NCBI): domain Eukaryota; kingdom Metazoa; phylum Chordata; class Amphibia; order Anura; family Pipidae; genus Hymenochirus; species Hymenochirus boettgeri. The sequence continues at coordinate 180,556,467 of CM033474.1, read as the reverse complement.
TTCTTAACCCCTAGTCTGTCAATAGTAAAAATGGTATTTTAAAACATATGACAAATATCTACAGGTAGATAGTCATTGAGCCATAATGAATATATCTTGGTTTCTCAATACGCATGAGTAAGACACATATGTTGATGCAATTGCTGTTTGGTCTCCCCCACATACAAATCAGAGCACTCTTCACTACACTGCACTGCATATATGATGTCGCTTTTCTTGTGTTTCAGTATTGGGTCTTTCGGATGTACCACCCCCCCTCTTCTGCCTTTTCCTCTCCGCCTAGGTTCCTGTCTCGCGCGGAGAAAGAGGGTGAGGTAGAGTTTGGGAGCTTTCTTAAATAAATATAGCGGTTGGGCTGGGACACCAGGGTGAATCTTTATGAAAATTTTTTTTTTAGGTGGACATACGCCTTTAAATGATAAAACTGTTAAACCTCATTTAGAAATGCAACTGCTGCGGAACCGGGTTTGACTTGGAACGGACATCATCTCTATAGATTACCAAGAAAGTGAACTAAATGAGCTGTGATGGGCATAGCATATACTTGAATATAAGCCGATCGGAGTATAAACCGAGGTACTTATTTATATACCTGAAAAACAAGTAAAACTGATTGACTAGAGTATATACAGTTATATAATTGCACTTAAATAAAAGACAGGTCTAATAATTAGGTTTTAACACAAATGTAAAAGGTACAAGAAAAAAGTGTTTGCCTCTGTTGTACATTGTTTTCCTATATAAACAAAACTATAAAACACAAATTATTAGCATAATTCATTTATATTGCTAATTGGTAACTATAATTCTTCCCAACCACCACTGTATCATTGTTTTTGTAGTCTCCCCTATTTCTTAGATAGCCAATCTAAAACTTCTTATATTTCAGCTGTCAACCAAAGTTTGTTGCTCTTAACAACTATTCTTTGTGAGTAGAGTTTACTGTAGCCTGGAATGGTGACAGAGATTTGACAGTTGGAATGCTGTATGCGTGTGCAGGCTTGACAGTTGGTTGGTGGGGAAAAAGTCAGGTTGGATGGAAGTGGGAGTGGTTAAAAGAGGGAGGGGGATACTGCTTCCTCAGTAAACTTAAAAGTAAAATAAATTTTAGTATTATCAGGTTGGCCCCTATGTTTCCTTTGATCAATTCTCAAGGGTTTAGTACTTTCTATACTTCTAGTACTTATCATAAATTGCCTGTGTCAAACAACAAATTTACTGGTGTCTGGCATACTGATGCATACTGACACTGGCATAGTTATTTTTATTTGAACATTTTTTCATCAAGATTAATCCTTCCATGATAGCCCAACATCACCAATCAACAGTTGAAAACGGTCACCTTCCTTGCCTTACGTCACTTATTATGTATATAAATAACATATAGAGAAAATTGCATATTGACAGGGGTAGGAGTGTAGTTTGAAGGTGTATTTTTACCTGAAAAGTAAACTTTGAATTTGTTTTATGGACTATTTGTTTGCCTAATAATCAGACAGCTTTGAGGTAACCTTGAAAGTTTGCACTTCCACAGTCACATGGTAAAAAAACAGTAGACCAAAAGGGCCACCGTTAATTTTAAAATTGAAATCAATTTGGTTATGTGCAGCTGTATTGCCCTTTCTATCTAACTGGACATCATGTTAACCTCAGTTGACAAGTAGGCAGCTGGTTTATAGATAATTCTTAATAAACTACATCCTTTTCTTGCCATAACCTTGTTGAAACCTTAAAATTTGCCATGAGTATAGCATTACACCCTGCAGGGGAAATAACATAATGGCTGTTGTTGGTAAGGTTAGATTCATTGAAAGTTATATAACTGACATCTTTTTTCTTATTAAACCCCCACACACATGAACCAATAAAGGTTTGAACATAGTGGTAACAATATAATGTAAGAAAACTCAGATGTATTGGATCCAGATGAATCCATCCATGTATAGGAGATCTTATTCTGCTGCTAAACAATGTGCACATGTATTTGGTGCTTTCATCTTATTCTTACTTGTCTCTCTTTGCACATAAATGTAGGGGGTGAAAGCTAGGTCAGGCTGACAGTTTGTGCCTAATATAAATGACTTACTGGTTAGCTTGCTCTTGGTTATTTCATAATGGTGATGTATACATTTAGGTCCACTGTCATCCCCGAGTCATGGTCAAAATTATTGTGTGGGAGTTAGAGTGATTTTCCGTTCCTTTCTTCTATTAGTGTCCTGCACCTTAATCTGCTCGGAATCTTTTGAAATACGATTTTTTTATATAAACTGACTGTATGTGCCTAAACTTAAACTGTTTTATTTCATAATTTTACACTGCACTTAATCTGGCTTCAAATTAGCTAAGATGTAAAGATTATAGCGTACATGCATCTCAGCTCTATCTATCTATCTATCATCTATCTATCTATCTATCTATCTTCTGTCTGTCTGTCTGTCTGTCTATCATCTATCTATCTATCTATCTATCTATCTATCTTCTCTATCTTCTTCTGTCTGTCTGTCTGTCTGTCTGTCTGTCTGTCTGTTCTATCATCTATCTATCTATCTATCTATCTCTATCTATCTATCTATCTATCTATCTATCACATCAGAGAAGCATGCAGTGAACATATTAAAGGTAAAGTTCAGTGAAAATACATACACTTTGAAGAAAGAAGAGCAGTATTTTCCATCCCAGTGACCTTAACCTGCCCATTGAGCATTTTGTCTGTGTATAAATAAATGCTACCAAAAACTGACTTCCTGTTGAAGGACTCCTAAAAGAGACCGTTATGGCCTTTACCAAGATCCAGTTGCTCAGTAGAGATCCGAGCATGTTTGATCCATCCAACAGCTATAGAAGTTACTGTTGGCAACATTCCAATGTAGGTGCATTCTGGGAAGAAGAAGGACCATTACAGAACCTGAAATGTCAGGTACAAATTCAAAACAGCAGGGCATAATAGAAAGCAGACATCCCACCCTGCAGTTTTAGGCTTCCGGGCAGGGAAAGGGGGGTATGGCGAGGTGTGTGACGTCACATGGGGGGAGGGGGTGGGATGTCACGTGTGGCGGAGCTTGATGTCGTGTGGAAGCGTGGCTAATGCCCTAGGGCTGAAGGGGAGGGGTTGGGGAGTTTCTGAGGCGTTCCGGGGAGCCTGGCTGGAGAAAAGGGGTGTGACTGAGGAGGAGACTAAAGTCTCCTCTCAATCGTGGAACTTTGGGGTGGTCTCGCTGGAGTGCGGGAGACCACCCCAAATGAGGGAGCTCCGACAATCCGGGAGAGGTGGGATACCTAAGAAAGGGGTATAAATTCAACAGATTTAATTTCAGAATGGAAGAAGTATGCAAAATCTGAACTAGGAATTTGAAAAATAATTATTTTTCCACTAAACTTTCCCTTTAAACACACATGTACATGGCTGAATTAGAATGAATGTTGTTTAATTGAAATCAGTGTAGCCCGCTAATACATTATTAACTATGTCCATACTAGACCAAATAATCTGGCAACCCAGTGGTCTTTTCACTTTAAGACACTAACGCATTTAACATATAAATGCTAATAGGCAGGTTTGTATTACAGTAAAAGCTGACTAGTTCAAATGGCCATACATCATGTATTTAATAAAATGCTGCAGTCTTGTAATATGTAAATTGATGTGAGTTCTGGCCATACTGCCACAAAATCCACAAGATTGTTTTAATTTCCAAACTCCTTGAGAAGGTCATTCATCCAGATCATGGTAATCTTTGTATCAGTTAGATCACGGACTTAAACTTTAAGCTTGAAGAAGTTTGTGAGTCATCCAACTGGCTCTCTGAATCCAGAATGTGTACAGCTCATTTGGAATTGAGAAAACCAGTCAGATGACTACTGAAATTTCTTCAAAATTAAACTTTAAGTCCTGTTGATCTAAATGAATACCACAGATATCTGCTAGATTTCGCTTTCAATCTGCCCAAAAATTGCTTCAAATCTCCACATACTCTCACAAATTGCATTCCATCTGTATTCTCTTTACTTCCCTTTATAGTTAATAGCTGCTGGGGGGGCAGTGATTCCTAGTTACACACAGGGGGAGGATAATGTTGCATAGCCATGCAATGCATTCATAATAGTGTTTCTATCTGAAGGTGAAGTTTGGATGGCATGCATCTCCTCACATATTCATTTTAATCTAACACAATATACCAAATCTTTAGTTTCAGTGAAAAAAGTCTTTACATCGACTATTTACAAATGACAAAGAAAAATGAACAAAGCAAAAGAAGACTTTGAAGGTAGGAGCTCATGGCTGAACTGTTCCCTGCTGTGAAAACCAGTACAGTTTTCATAATGCCTATGTTTTGGCAGCAAAGCATTATGTGTTGACAACCCCCAAGCGAACAAAAATTATAAATTCTCACTGATTAACTAAACTTCTTAACTAGTGCATATCTAATAGGTAAGATCAATCCATGCACATTCAAATAATTAAAACTAATTTATCATTTATTGTGAAATCATCTAAGAATGTTAGTACTAGCAAGGTTTAGAAAATCAAATGTTAGAGCGAAAAAGATAAATACAGCTATCTGCTGCTAGTGCTAGGACAAATTGTACAGCTGTAAGAACAGACAAAATGATATCTTAGAACAATACTGTTCTCTTTTATGTGTTATTGATGGGGTTTATACAATTGAACATCTATGCCCGATTTCTAAACTTCCGTCATTACCGCCTAAAAGTTATCGCTGCACATTGCCGTGGTGAAAATAACGTTTTTGACATATATATAAAGGCGAAGCACACCGCTGCAAAAAGCACTACCGGTAGTTTGAACTCCCTTTGTGGTGATACTGTATGTCAAACCCACGTATGGGCAGGGGCTGGGAGTGGCTGCTGGGAAAGGATTGTGTCACGGGTGGTCACATCTGCCGCCACAGGGGTGGGTGGGGGGCTACGCCCCCCCCCCCTCGCCACCCACGACGCGACCAGCTGCGAATTACCCCTTCCCAGCAGCCCCTCCCGCCCCCCGCCCATACGTTCACAGGGAGGAGAAGGGCACACTAGGGGTGGAGGGACCCTCCAGCGGGGCACTGATATGTGCCTTTTGGGGTCCCGCAGCTCGGACCGGACCCCCCTCCCCCCCTATCAGGGCCCTTGGGGTCTGACAAGAGCACTTTGGGGCTTAAGGGGTCCCCGCAGCTTGAACCGAGACCCCTCTTCCCCATCCCTATAAGGCCCTTGTGGCCCTTACAAGTGCCCTTGCCACCCTGAGAAGGGCCTTCCTGATATGTTCCTTTGTTGGGGGTCCCGCAGCTCAAACCGGGACCTCATCGGCTCTTAAAAGAGCCCTTGGGTGACGTCTTCTTTCTCCATCAGGCGACACCAGCTCCTCTGAGGCACCAATCCCAAATGTAACCCCTGGGGCCGCCAGTGAGCCCGCTGGCACCGCTGGCTTTACCAGAGCCGATGTTGCCAGCCTCTTCTGTCTTCTGCCATCTACTGCGATGACTTCGAGCTCCATGGAGGATTGCAGCTCTTATATAGTTTGCAAAGTCCTATCTGATTCTGATTCAATTTTTTATTGCTTGGTATCACATGGTTATCAGTACCCAATCATATTTCAGAAATATGTTGGTGGGATTCGGTTTAGTGTTTAATATACCTGAATCCACTAACTGTGCCCATTAGTCTTGATCTTGCTGGGTGCCTTATGAATACATTGGCAGCTCAATGGATTTGCTGCAGTTAAAAAAGGCATTGGGGCATACTTAAAATTTGTTTATGCTTGATTAGTAGGAAAATCCTATCAATCATGCAAACAAGTACACTCATGACACTACTTACTTGGCTCAACAAAAAGTGATAAGGCAGGCTACTCCAAAACCTTGATAAAAGCTCAACATTTTATTCAAACATTTAAAAAACGTACAAATCGGGCCATACGACCATTGCAATGGAGACCAGGCAAGCTCCTCCTTGCACATTTCATTCCTGATACGCCACTTCCTTAGGGGCTTAAAGGGTGTCATAATTCCTCCTCTTTTAAGCTCCTATTAATTCTTAACCCCTAGTCTGTCAATAGTAAAAATGGTATTTTAAACATATGACAAATATCTACAGGTAGATAGTCATTGAGCCATAATGAATATATCTTGGTTTCTCAATACGCATGAGTAAGACACATATGTTGATGCAATGCTCTTTGGTCTCCCCCACATACAATCAGAGCACTCTTCACTACACTGCACTGCATATATGATGCGCTTTTCTTTTCAGAGGACACGAGGACATCCCTTAAGACTTGAAGAAAAAAGGTTTAGGCTTCAAGCTCGGAAAGGGTTTTTCACTGTGAGAACAGTAAAGCTATGGAACTGTCTTCCAGTGGACGTTGTTATGGCAGGTTCATTGGTCAGTTTAATAAAAAGCTGGATGAGTTTCTACAAACAAGGAATGTTACAAGTTACTGGTATTGATACATAAAGTAGAGTTGGGAAAGGGTTTGTCACTGTGAGAACGGTAAAGCTATGGAACTGTCTTCCAGTGGACGTTGTTATGGCAGGTTCATTGGTCAGTTTAATAAAAAGCTGGATGAGTTTCTACAAACAAGGAATGTTACAAGTTACTGGTATTGATACATAAAGTAGAGTTGATCCAGGGAAATTTCCGATTGCCACTTGGAGTCAGGAAGGAATTTTTTCCCCCTTCATAAATTTGGTGGGGGTTTTTTGCCTTCCTCTGGATCAACAGTTAGGCAGGAAATGAGGATATTGCTAGATGGGTTGGACTGGATGGACGTATGTCTTTATTCAACCTCAAATACTATACTATACTATTTTGTTTGCCTGATTTTTACATGATCTGCTTGCTTCCTCATACTTATAAATAAATAAATTATTTGAATTACGCTGCTTACTTGAGTGCCCTAAAAGCATATTTTATCATTACCCATGTTAGCACTAACTTTTGATTACAACACAGAGGCTTTGCCTCATTAAGTCTACTTTGTTGACCTACAATCATTTGACTTTTAAAGAACACAGGGAAGAGGAATGTCTGTACAAAGCTGATTGTTTAAGCCAGTTTTACTTGATTCCTTTAATCATCAAATAATCTTTATAGTATATATGAGGGTTATTTAATAAAAGTTCTTATATTTAAAATGGTGCTAATTTTGCCCCAACCAATCAGATCTTAGTTTTTAAATTTTAAATAAGATTTGATTGGTTGGGACAAAATTAGCTCCATTTTAAGCCATAAAACTTTTATTGAATCTCCCTGTAAGTATTTATTACTAGCATTGAATTAGTTAGAGATGACACAAAACATGCACAAACTGCAGATATTTTGCAAACTAGAAAAGGGAATGGGGCATACAGAATATTCACTTTATCTCTCTTTATCTCAGTACGCTTACATTTCTGAATAATATGAGTTAAGTCAACAAACTATGTGAAATAATCTTAAAAGAAAACATAGAAAAAGTCCAACATACAAATTCATTGGCCCTTACAGGAGAAGGTCATTTATAATATGAAACTTATCCATTGCAATTAGTATAGATGAGCATATTACCTTGTAAAGAACATTAAAACAGCTCCCATTACATTTGTGGCTCATCCTAATTGAAAAAGAAATTGATGTCAATTTAAAGAGAATGGCAAGATATCAGTTACATAAAAAAGTAAACCCTGCTGAATGAAAATCAGTGAAAAAGCAGTGATAAATTCACTGTAATAGGCTTTCCAGGCTATGTGAGATGGAAATTAAAAGACAAAAGAAAAAAAAGCATTTAATCATCACGAATAAGTCAATACATATTTTAAATTATTTTAATTTATAATAAAAATGAGTGAGTCCAAGAAGAATTGATTGCAACATAATGCATGATTAAATATTTTTAATGTAACAGCATTTTAAGAATGGAAACCATGGGATTTAATAAAAATGTCAATTATTGGCCTTACGTTATCTCCCACTACACGCGCTCCAACTACGCTCACACAGCTCTTCCTTGTTTGGCGCATCTTCGGCACATATGTGCATGTGTTCATCTATCCTCGGGAACACTTGTTATTTTCCAGAAATGATAATTTTTTTTGATTGGCTGTTGGGGTTTTGGCAGAAGATTCAAATCCTAGGCTGCCTTTCTGGTTCTTTATTGTCCTGTCTGCTTGATTTTGATTGGTTTGCCCTGACCTGTGGTATGTTCTTTGCTTATTCTTCTGGTTTTCAACTCTAGCTTGTTCCTGTCTCTGACTGCCGCCCTGCTCCCTCTCACCTTCTTGTACCTTGCTAGCTTACAGACTACCTGTTAACAGAACTAGGCTCTGCTTCTGACCCAGATTTGTTTATTCCTTCTGTCCTTTGGACAGGCTCTCCTGCTAGTTTGGCCGGTCTGCCTGTTCCATTTTGGTTTCCTTTAATATTTCCAGTTCACCTCAGATACGTTGTACCACAAACCTCCCAGCAAGCAGGGCTTGTCTATTGGTGAAGCTAGTGGTCTTAGATTGGGGTATCTGGAATCAAGGAATACTGGAGCATTAACAATATACTTGAATAACCAGCTACAGATAAAATTGTTGTAGCCACGTTAGTCCAGTAGCATAACAAAAAAAAAAAAAAAAAGATTACTGAGGGATATGGTGTACCTTTTTATTATGGACTTACAGTTCATCTTTTACAGACAAGCTGTACACTTCTCTCTTCTTGAGGTCAAGCAGTACTCATGAATGCATAACTCGGTGCTCCTCTTACCATCCGGGTTCCAGCAATGCAGATCACTTAATGAGAGCTACTGCATTGGGGGAAGCTGAAAGTGTCCTACTATTTAAATTGTATCACAAAAACAAATGCTTTGGTTTTTGCATTTGGTGCCTTTCATCATTAATAGAAATGGTGCAGGCCAGCAAGTAGGGTTCAATCTACATTCAACCCACATCTTTAGTGTTAAATTTAATGGTTCGACTAGGTGATGTGCCAAAGAGCTAAACACAGTTTATTACTAAGAAACAAGGTGTAAACCAGTCCAAGAGCTAGCACAGTTTCTGCTCAGTCCTAAGGAGAATACTTGTGTACACCACCTGTCGCGCAAGGTACTGTATTTAAAGTACTATATACCAGCCATTTACACAAATGCAGTAGAGTGCATATACTGATTTAAATGTAATACAGTATATAAATGTGTGTATATGCTGATTACAGAGTGCAAAAATGTACATGTGCTGTTATCTGCAGCAACAAATCAGATTTTATCAAATGTGCAGTAGACCAGTAAAAAGTTACAATCTGGTTGTTTGCTAGGGACAGGGATAGGTTTGCACCTCTTATTAAGCCTGAATTTGTTTTGGAATGTACAAATTCCACAGAATTGTTTATTTTACAAAAAATGCTCAGGAAGCCCAGCATGGCAAAGGAAAAGGGCAAATTACTTACCATAAAAAAATATCAGGAATGAGGATAAACACCTCTGATGCTAAATTGCTCACTTCTAACTCAAATACATTAGTATTAAGGCTGTGTGTGTATGATAAATGTGCTTCAGGACAGTGACTTATGTAAATGTATTACAGGGCTTGTTCATCCGTAAAAAAAACCAACAAAAAATGGTCAATTGTCAGTTACCTAACCCCAACTACAACTGATATATTTTTCACTTTATTACTTGCATTACTAGCCATATATTTAAGGATTATTATTATCCCCATTCAGGCAGAGTAAGCTGACTCCTTCCTTCATGCATTCAATCAAGGCTGTGTTTGCTGACATCACAATCAATGATTGACTTTTTTTCACCTGCTGCCTCCTCTGCACATGTTCAAGCATATAAAAGCTCTAGAGCAGTGGGTGGAGACAGATACATTTGCCAGAAAGGAACAGATCTTATCATTAAAATATCTGGTTACAATGCATGTAATTCATTGGTTAAAATAGTAGTTGGGGTTGCGAGCAGATAAATGACAAGTCACCAGTTTTTTTGTTTTAGGGTGGACACGCCCTTTAAATCATTGAGAAGTGCTCAGGGGTGTAGGGATCACCAAAGCAACCATAGCGATTGCTATGGGGCTCGGAGCCAAAGGGGACCCTCCCGATCCCCTGATGAATATTTTACCTGACGTAGTTCTGTCGCCACAACCCCCTTTTCATTTTCCTTAAACCTTTCAAAAGGCTCCCAGCCTCAGATTTCTACTTACAAACCGTGGCTTCTCTCTTCGTCCGTGATAGTAACGTTACTGCCAATGGCTGATGCCCGTTACAGAATGAGACTCCTCTGCTCCTGTGCATGCTCGTAAACAACCAGCTCCAACAGCATCAATAGGGGGTGTCCATGCCGCCAGGGATATAAGTAAAATATCTGAGCCTGGGACCTTCTATAAAAGTGAATTTAAAACAAAAATTGGGTTTGTGTGGCTGAACTATGTGACATAAAAGCTTTCTTAGAGGGTGGACATGCCCTTAAAAAATCTGCCCAGGTTGGGTTTGAATGTTACCAAACTGTTTTTTTTTTGTGGGTTGAGGGGCCCCATCAAAAATCTGCTATGGGGCCTTGACATTTCTAGCTATGCCACTGAAAGTGCTGCATAATATGTAGCGCCATATAAGAATACACACATACAAGCAGCCATTCTTTGGTCATCTGCTCAGAAAATGCCTGTATTCAACAGCAAATCTTTAAATCTCAGAGAGAAGGGAGCTTAAACAGATTAAGGGGCTAATAAAGACAGAGATTGTGGTTCAGGCCATTTCTGAATTATAAAGTGAGTCATAACTATTCAGAATTTGGAGAAACTAGTGAAAATTGAGACCAGAGACCACAAGGAATGGTTAAGAACATAGTTAAAATGTCAATTTATTTTTAATAAAAGGGGATTTATACATTTTTAACTCACCTTTCTCCACTACAGCCTCCGAAATTAAAGTTATAATGTTATGTTTTATATTGTGTAGATCATAGAAAATCATTAGTATACAGGCTTTGGAAAGGGTATTTTGGGAACTTACGTATATACTCGAGTATAAACCGTCTTGAGTATAAAACGAGGCACCTAGTTTTAGGAAAAAAGGAAGAAAAATACAGACTCGAGTATAAACCGAGGGGTAGTATTTGCCACTTAAGATTTTTGAACTACAACTCCCAGCTGCTATATTGCTGGGAGTTGTAGTTTTCAAACATCTTAAGTGGCAAATACTTACAAATAAGAGTAAAACCTTCTTTATTTGTGCATATGTAGTAGAGGTAGGCTGACTCGAGTATAAACCTGAGGTAATTTTCAGGCTTTTTTTAAAGCCTGAAACCTCGGTTATACTCGATATATACTGGTAGAGTCGACTACTTCAATTTTGTAAATTACCTTGTTTTATTTAGATCACAGATCTAGTGTGATATCAGATCTAGTGTAGCTGGATGGGCATGGCGAATTGGCAACATCTTTCCACAAATTATTTACAGTACAAGTACATTTTAAGAAAAACAGTCGACCAGCTTCCAAAGTTTAAAGGATAAGTACACTGTAAAAGCAATTTAAGTTTAATTGTAATCTGCAGCTTTAACTAATCATCCCACCCCCCTTTTTTTCCCTAGGTCCCTCCTGAGCATCCTGTGCTCGATAAAGTTGCTGACATCTTGGATGTGCAGTGAAGACGTGTTGAGCCTCCCCTCCGAGACTTGCTGGCTCCCCTTCTTCTGTAGCCTCCAAAATCTGTGATCGTGTGTAGAGATGGCCGAACTATATAATGTTCGGTCCATTTTCGAACTTTCGAACTTCAGAGAAAGTTCGAAAGTTTGAATTCTGCCCTATTCAAGTCTATGGGGGACTGATAGTTCGAAAAATCTGAGTGATTTACAGCTAAACTAACAGATAACTTACTGTAAGGCTGTGGCACCTGGGAAATGGTCTGGGGAACATGTCCTATATCTCCAAAACTTGTTAAAACACTCCTAAAGTCAGACGGGCATTGTCAGTTTTTGTGCTACATTCGACGTACATACAAGGACTATCGAACGAACGAATGATCCTTCCTGTTACCAACACGGTCGTTCCTAGGCTTAGCGAACGAAGGGTTGGATAGTGTAGTGATTAAAGGCACCGCCTTTGACATGGGAGACCGGGTTTGAATCCTGGCTAGGTGCAGCTATACAATGTTTGGTTGTTTTAATACTCTAGAATAAAATATTGTTATTATATTACTAGGTTATATATGGTTATTATATTACTAGGTTATTAATGGTTATTAATTACTAGGGTATTATAATATAATACCATAATAACCTAGTAATATAGTCTAGTAAATATAATACCATATGATAAGCTAGTAATTAAACATATTATATTACTAGGGTCTTATATGGTTGTTATATTACTAGGTTATTATATGTTTATTATTTACTAGGTTATTATATAATCCCAAAATTTGTATATCTGCCTCTAGCAAGTTTTGAACCCCATTCTCTCATGTCAAAGGCTGCTTTTAACCACTACACTATCCAGCCACTTCATTAGACTACCGTATATACTCGATATAAGTCGATCCGAGTATAAGTCGAGGTACTATTTTTACCTGAAAATGAGAAAAACATGACGGACTCGAGTATAATCGAGGGTACAAAATGTGACCACTACTGCCTTTATTTGCTGGGAGTTGTAGTTTCAAAACATCTTCAGTGGCAAGAATTGGGCTTTCTGTATGGGACTACTGTTCCACTCCCATCCCCAGAGCAAACTACATGTTCAAGAAGGCTAGAGGATTAGTGTGTATGTTGCAGTACACTAACCTCTTATCCTGTAAGCCCATGCTCGCTCCTCCGCTCCACTCCACTGCAGCCAGCATTCTGTATGGGACTACTGTTCCACCCCCATCCCCAGAGACAACATACATGTTCAGAGAAGGCTAGAGGATTAGTGTAGTATGGTGCAGTACACTAACCTTTTATCCTGTAAGCCAGCATCCCGCTCGCTCCGCTCCATTCCATTGCAGCCAGAATTCGCTCGATCCGCTCCACTCCATTGCTCAGCGGCCGGTTTATTGACGTCACCCATCAGAACAGTGGAGCAGAGCGTTGCGGATGCCGGCTTACTGGATAACAAGTTAGTGACTCGCGTATAAGTCGAGGCTGGATTTTTAGGCTTTTTTTTAAAGCCTAAAAACCGACTTATACTCGAGTATATACGGTACACTATATCCTAGAGTTAGTGAACGGCCCATAAATTCGAAAAAAATGTATTAGAATTAATTTGCCTGCTTTCTGTGCTCACTCTTATGCACACTCTCTGTGGCACATTCTTGCACATGCAGCCCTTTGATGTGTTTTCTCTACCAGACTGTGCTGTCTGTTTAAACAGAGTTGGAGGAGAGGTAAGGCATAGCTTGTTGTACATTTGTGAATGTGCTTTGTTTATTGGGACAATGTTGTCTGGAGACTTTAGTTCCCCCTTTAAATGTAAAAAGTATTAATTCAGAGGCAAATTGTTGGTTTCATATCACGGGGCATTTTGCAGAATTTTGCCAAATTTTGCAGACAAAAAAGGTTAAAGTCTGCAGGAGGCAAAATTCTACAAAAAAATGTATTAGAATTAATTTGCCTGCTTTCTGTGCTCACTCTTATGCACACTCTCTGTGGCACATTCTTGCACATGCAGCCCTTTGATGTGTTTTCTCTACCAGACTGTGCTGTCTGTTTAAACAGAGTTGGAGGAGAGGTAAGGCATAGCTTGTTGTACATTTGTGAATGTGCTTTGTTTATTGGGACAATGTTGTCTGGAGACTTTAGTTCCCCCTTTAAATGTAAAAAGTATTAATTCAGAGGCAAATTGTTGGTTTCATATCACGGGGCATTTTGCAGAATTTTGCCAAATTTTGCAGACAAAAATATTGCCTGGCTAAATTCAATATATACATTATTGAGTGGGGGTTTTTTTTTGGCTAAAGAGCCCCCTTTAATATTGGCAAATTACACCTTCCCTTCCCAATAGCATTGAAACAGTAGTGTAGGGCACCCCCTTCACACCCCCAACCGCCATGTGAGATTGCTAAAAAAAAACAGCACAAACAGAACTAGCAGCTCTGAATTGCAGACAGTCGTGTCTGTGACTGGCTGCCTCTAAGCCATCACAGACGCAGCTCTGGTCTGGCGCGCCGGGCCCCTTTGGCACCTTCCAGCATATAGAGGGCTTTACAGGAAACAGGGAGAAGCTGCAGAAGGAGCGCACACGCTGTAAGTACTGTTGTGCGTGGGGTTTTCTTTAGTGCGAGTCGACAATGGAGTTGGGGTATATATGATAGTATTCATATATATTATATATATTAATATATATTACATTACTTTTGAGGGTGGGATACCGACCCCTAAACTGATTGTATTCAGGTGACAGCACCATTGAATGTATTGAAAAAAACACAAAAAACCTTAATCCCTGTTCTGTTCTCATGGAGAGACTTCTGGTGCGTGTTATATGATTAGCTTCCAGCATCTGAGGAACAAGGCTGCAACTTCCTTGATCTGTTGCTCTTTACGACATGTAGGTGCAGTGTACAGCTGTAGCGTGTTTGCAGACGCTAGTGTGTGGATTATGGAGCTGAACCCTATACCTCAGTGTTATTTCCATAATTGCCCAGCAGATACGCAAAAGGAGAGGTAAGGCATAGCTTGTTGTACATTTGTGAATGTGCTTTGTTTTTGGGACACATGTTGTCTGGAGACTTATTAGTTCCCCCCTTTAAATGTAAAAAGCGTATTATATCCAGGGAGGCAAACCATTGTTTGGTTCGATTCACGGGGCATTTTGCTCATTTGGCCAAATTTGTGCAGACAAAAAGGTTAAAGTCTGCAGGAGGCAAAATTCTACAAAAAATGTATTAAATTAATTGCCTGCTTCGTTCTGTGCTCACTCTTATGCCACACTCTCTGTGGCACATTCTTGCACATGCGAGCCCTTTGATGTGTTTTCCTCTACCAGACTGTGCTGTCTGTTTAAACAGAGTTGGAGGAGATTTGCCAATTATTTTTATATGGACCAATCCTGTACTGCTCTGTATTCTAACCTTGCCTCCTGTCAGAATCCAACCTGACTTTGCTGCTTCTGCTGCTTGCCTATTGTCCCTCGCTCCTTTTAAAGGTTTTCCCCAGCGCAATTCCTTATTGATCGTTTATAGTTTTGGTTAACTACTCTACCAGATGTTTATTCAGTGAAATTTTTTGGTTTTTGATTTGGCTTTTTGACCTTTACTAGTTTGCTGCCTGGACTGGCAGTTTGGCTTGTTATAGCTAATTTTGTCTACTCCCTTGAACTAGAGATGTCCGAACTTCGAAAATCATCCGGTCCGCGCGAGGATCCGCAGATTTTCAAAAAAATCCGAAAATTCGAAATATCCGCGAGCGGACCCGTTAAAACGTATTAAAATGAAAGTTCGGCAAAATCCGCATTAAAGTGGTCTAAATAGCCTTGGTAACGTACACTTAACCACTCGGGACCTGGGTAATGGCCTTAGAACGCACGTATAAATGCCAACAATACCTAAAAAGTACAGTCCGCTAGCGTGACTTTACAAAACCGTATTTTTCGAAAATACGAGGATTCCCGTAAAACGAAGATTTCCGTAAAAACGAGCTTTCTGTAACTATGATAGCTGCCATTTGGCTAATTTGGATCATGTGGCTTGCCCGTCTTGAAAATTTACAACACATTACTCGTTTTTACGAGTATTCTCGTGATTACGAGAATACTCGTAATTACTGAATCTCGTAATTCGTGAATCCTCGTAATTACGAGGATCTTTCGGTTTTTTCCGGATCCCGTACAGTACCGTAGCTACGTAATTACGGAGATACTCGTATTTTCGAAAATGTTCGTAAAAAAAAAAAATCCGCAGTTCGGAAGTTCGGAAGTCCGGAAAGTCCTTCCGCCGTTCGCGGACGGAGAAATCCGCGCGGATCCGGGTTCGGGTCCGCGAACCGGCCATCTCTACCTTGACCTGAGCTTGCCTTGTTTGCCTGGTTTTGTCTTTCTCTCTGCTTTTTTCTTGCTTTACATTCCTCTTTGTCTACATTTTTTTTTCTGTTATGCTCCATTTATATTTTGGTGCTGTGTTTTTTTTTTTACAGTCAGCTCTGACTTACTTGCTTTCTTTACATAGTTACATAGTACATAGAAATTAAGGTTGAATAGACAACAAGTCCTCAAGTCCAACCTATTCACCCTCTATTTTTTTTTTTTTTTTTCCCTACACTTCGCCAAAAAACCCACCAAAAAAGGGGGGAAAATTCCTTCCTGACTCCAAACGGCAATCAGAAAGTATCCCTGGATCAACCAGATCTATATGTATTAATACCAGTAACTCTCAATTTTTTAGTTTAGAAACTTGTCCGGTGCCTGCTTTTTTAAGCTATTTAATGAACTTGCCATTACCACATCTGCTGGAAGACAGTTCCACAGTTTCACTGTTCTCACTGTAAAGAAACCTTTCCTAACCTGAAGATGAAACTTCTTTTCTTCACCCTTAAGGACGTCCACAAGTCCTCTGATATGACCTATTAATGAACAATGCACCAGAGAGTTCATTGTATAATCACTTTGTATAAGATTATCATATTCCCAAGCAAACGTCGCTTCTCCAATGTAAACAGCCCTAACTTGTCTAATCTGCCTGCATATTTAAGACCCCCCATTCCCCTTATTAATTTAGTTGCCCTTCTCTGAACTGCTTCCATTTCCAAGATTCAAAAACAAAGAAAGTAGGGCTGTCCAGTCATTTATACTTTGCAAGGCACTTGATAAAGGCCTAGCGGCCGAGACGTCGTGTGTTGGTATACTGCAATAAAGAGGGATTACCCCTTGCAAAGTATAAACGACTGGACAGCCCTACTTTATTTGTTTTTGAGTGTTGTATCTGGCATTGAGGTGCCAGAAGGGATTTGACGCCTAGGAGGTACCTTGAGTCTTTCTTTTTTCCATTTCCATGATGTCCCTTTAGTATATGGGATTCCAAAACTGCACCGCATATTCCAAATGAGGCCTTACCAGTGTCTTGTAAAGGAAGAATATATTTTTTTCTCTCTTGAATGCATTCCCCTCTTTATACAAGACAATATCTTGCTAGCTCTAGCCGTTGCTACCTGGCATTGTTTTCTACAGCTAAGTCTGTTATCTACCAGAACCCCCAAATCTTTAATGTATCGTTCACTAACCCTCGAATGTAGCCTTCAATTTTCGGTAAGCCTCGAAAGTATTGTTCGTTTTCAGTAACCCTCGAAATTATGGATCGTTTTCACTAACCCTCAAAAGTATCGTTCGTTTTCGGTAACCCTCGAATTTATGGTTCTATTTTCGGTAACCCTCGAATTTATGGTTCTATTTTCGGTAAAGGTATCGTTCGGTAACCCTCGAATTGGCCGTAACCCTCGAATGTAGCTTGCGCAAAACCCGACAATTGCCTGCTCATGTTCAAAAAGGGTTTTAACAAGTGATAGTGACATGTTCCCCAGACCATTTCCCATGTGCCACAGCCATTTACAGTAAGTTACCATTGTTAGTTTAGCTGTAAATCATTCGAACTTTTTGAATTATCACTCCTCCATTGACAATGGGTCCATCTCAGGTCATTAGCAGCCTGCTTAGTATAGACCTGTAAGTTTAACATTAGTGGTGGGAAAGATACTAGACACATTGCTACAAAATAATATTTTGGACTTTATCAGCATGGATTCATGAAAAATAGATCTTGTCAAATTAAGTTTATTTTTATGAAGACGTGAATAAGAATTTAGATTCTGGCATAGCAGTAGATGTAGTAGATGCAGAAACAATCGGGGGAGTTTCTGCAAATAAGAGTAATGCGTTTGGGGCTGGGGGAACAAGCACTATAACATATAAAAATGGTTAAACGCTAGAGGGAGGGAGACCAAATCGAGAGGGAGGGAGGGAGGGGGGCTGCAGTGCGCATGATTCATTTGGATTCATTTGAAGAATGTGGTACACACCAGTTTATAAATAAGTCTCATAGGTGTTACTCGCCATATGGAAAGGAAAAAACTTTTTAGGCATTTGTCTTGTGCAATGGACAATGTGCCATGCTGTGATGGATTGTGGGTTGTGTTACATTTTTACTTTACATATTGTCCTTGACATCTACTTTACTTATTATGTATCAATTATCACTAAAAACTTTATCCCAGGTTGCCTACTGTCCCTAATGGGACATCAGTTTACTTAAAATATCTCACTGTATAATAATAAATAATCATTTCTATTTCTAACATTTTACTTCCAGAATTTAATTTCACATTTCACATGTACAAAGCAGACATTTAATAGTTAAGCCTTTCAGTTGCTCAAATAGTTGCAGGTTATTTGTTCTCTTTTTGGGCAATGTAGTCAATGTGTAGCTTAAAGGGCATGTCCACCCCAAAACTAAAATTTTACCTTACCTTTGCAATGTCTGTCTAAAATCCCAGAGAGTGAAGAGCAGGAGATTGTCTGTGAGTGAAAAGGTTTCCGCCTCCTCTGAGAAGTTTTTTGCATGCACATTGAAGCCCCCTCCCTCCCCATTTTTCTGTAGTTTAGGGGACCCTATCCCACCCCCAACCATCATGTTTGTCTGCAAAAAAAACTAATCAGTACTGTGTTTACAGGGTTTCATTTCCCCAGCGGTCTGCACTGACGGCAACCGCGTCTCTGATTGGCTGCCTCTCAGCTAATCACGGCACGGCTGCTGGTCTGGGCTCCTGCTTGCAATTTCCTGCAAGCAGAGGGCCGGATAAGAAACTCCAAGGGATAGAAGCTCTGTAAGTACTGTTCTGATTATGATACCCTTAAAAATTAAGTTTAAATACGTGTAATGTGGTGTTTCTGTTTCTAAAATGTTATGTATAGAAACAATGGGACAAAATAAAATGAAGGACACAGGAAAACTAATACAAAGCAACATTTGCATTATGAAAAAATATTTTGCACTTTATTACAGATTCACACACAGTAAATATAATGTTGCCTGTTAAAGAGTTCCAAACTAAAGTTTTGGGTTGTGTTACAATAGAAAGGAAAATATGTATGTACTACAGAATGAGAAATGAGATACTTTAAATATTTAAAGACACAAACCCCAAAAATAAATATCTGCCATTTGTTTTTATATTCACAGGGAGGTGAGAACGCTGTGAATAATATTAGCTCAGGGGACCTGGAACTTACCTTACCGCTGCTCCACTCGCAGCCGTTTCTTCACAGAACAGCTGTTCTGCGCCTAAGATAGGGCATGTTCGGGTCGGGACAGAGCGGCTGTCAGTGAAGAAGCGGCTGCGAGTGGATCGTGGTAAGGTAAGTTCCAGGTCCCCTGAGCGTAATATTATTCATAGGGAGTGAGAATAAGCATTCTCCCCTCCCTGTGAATAATGCAAACAAATGGCAAATACTTATTTTTTTGGGTTTAGTGTTCCTTTAAGTTAAAAGTAAATTTTGTTAAGAAAAGACATTTAAGATAATATTAATGTAAATATAACACATAACCACACAAAAAAGAAAATATACAGTATAATGACACGTTTGCAGGGCTTTTGATTAAACCACACACACGCATACAACACCTAACACTATTTAGTATAAGAATGGTAATATACAAAATAAAACAAATCATTTATATGTAATACCAAATGCATACTATAATCAAAAGCTTATCATAAATATGGTATCCTAAACATTAACAGGGCTATGTACCGAGAGTCTCTATCACTCTCTATTGCCCCCTTTACGCAATGCACTGAGCTGATAGTGGCTCTCAGTGCATTTTGACTGGAGTTTGCCTTTTGCAAATCTTTAATGCCAGCTATCTGCTGGCGTTAGACATTATAAGGGTTATTCAATAAAGTTTTATCGTTTAAAATGGTGCTAATTTTGCCCCAACCAATCAGATCTTATTTTACATTTGAAAGATAACATCTGATTGGTTGGGGCAAAATTAGCACCATTTTAAACAATAAGAACTTTTATTACATCTCCCGGTATATCTTAAAGAGCCGTTAACAGCTCAGTACAATGGTTGCGGCAATTGTGTGACACAAATTTTGCGTAACGTCAGAATTGCCGTTAGTTTGTATCTTAAAGAGAAAGTCCAGCCCCAAAAATTCCTAAAAATAGAAAAAAATAGAATAGGTACCAGACCTCTCTTACATCCATCATTCATGTCCATGAACCGAGTAAAATCCAACAAACTGCAGGACTTCCTTGTGTGGAACCCTGTAGAACTTTCATTTGGAGCAGTTGGTGAAGGAGAGCCTGGGTGGACTCTATGGCAGTAGCAATCTGCGCATGGGCCCATTTCTCCGGCAGTCAGTGTAATAGGATGAACAGTTGCCTGCACGGGGAAAACAGGAGGAGAAGACTGTGCCGGGGACGTGCACAGGAGCTTTAGCAAAGCTTCCAGCAGTAGGAGAGGTTGCCCAGACAACTAAGGAAGCTGCTATGATCTCCCGATGTCAGGCAGGTTTGTCTAATCAGCTGTTTCCAGAGGTAAGTATCAACTGCACAGAACTGATGGGCAGAAAGCTAAGACTTAGATACAATGTTACAACACTAAAAGTTTGTGCTGAAAATCCCCATTAGAAAAAATGTTGCAACATTGCCCGGATCAGTTCTGTGTTTACCTCTGGAGTAATGAAAAAACTCACTTACTCAGCAGTGAAGATTAAAAAAATGGTCTGATAGTAAACATTAATATGTGGACAAAAAAGCAAATAACTTCTATAAAGAGTTGTGATTGTGCTCCTCTCCACTCTGCATTTGTATATATAAAAAAAAAACAAAATAATGTGTAAACGTATGTAATATGTATATGTAAATGTTTAATAATCATTTATTAAAAGCAAGAGAATAATTGCACTTAATTCTTTCCCTCTCTTCTAATCAGTGTGTGTTTCTAACCTCAGTAACTCTTAATTTAGCTGCAGTTTGGCAGTAAGGTAGTTTTCACCACCAGGAGCACAGCATCTACCTGATTCTGCTTCAACAACTTCAATGAATTGTTTATAAACACAGCCTAGCTGTGAGAACCTTCACGAGCCTAGCAAAGTTTTCTCTTGTTTTCCAATGCGTCTTTTGTAGGGCTCATAACAGAAGACCATATTATTCAGTCATTTCTTCAGTATCAATGATTTCATATTAGATTACTTGGTTTTTTTCCTCCATTAGCTACATTGCAGATATTTTGAAACAATAATCAATTGACTATGAACAATAAATTGTTTCCATTTTACTGGTAAACCACTCACAAGGATAGTTAGGACACTTTTGTTTGATATGTTTATACTTGAGCCACATTTAAAAAGGATTGCTATTGGTACATAGTACATAGTAATTCGGGTTGAATAAGACAAACACTGTCAAGTCCAACCTTTTCACCCCTACTTTTTAACCCTACCGTAACAGTTGTGATCCAGAGAGGGCAAAAAAAACAGCTAAGGGTGGGTGGTTTGGAGGGTTGGAATTCTTCCTGACTCGGAAGTATCCTTGGATCAACCAAAGTACAGTATATTATATATACCAAAGCATAATTGAGGTTTGTACCGTGTTAGCCATAAGTAAGAGAAGATAATAAGAGCTGTGTACATTTTATTGGCTAACTAAATAAAAAAAATTAAGCAAGCTTAGAGTCTAAGCCCCTTCATCAGCTGGATGTTACAAAAGAAACTGAGAAATCACAAACTTATATACACATTGGGACAGTAAACATCAAACAAATTAAACAGATGACCAGGTACAGATACAGACTCGGGGGGTGTAGGAAAATAGTAGGGAGTGTGTGAAATGTGTGAAATTCCATTTCCAAGATGTCCCTTTTGTATATGAGATTCCAAAACTTCACCGCATATTCCAAATGAAGCCTTACCAGTGCCTTGTAAAGAGGAAAAAATATTTTTCTCTCTCTTGAATCTATTCCCCTCTTTATACAAACATATATTGCTAGCTCTAGCCGTTGCCTGCCTGGCATTGTTTGCTACAGCTAAGCCTTTATCTACCAGAACCCCCAAATCTTTTTCCATTGAGATTCACTTAACACAGTGGTTTATGGTGTAGGTGGCACAAGGTTTGCTAAATCCCAAATGCATCACCTTTACAACATTGAATCTCATCTGCCATTCTGCCATTTTGATAATCTATCTAGGTCAGCTTGCAGCAATTGCCATCATTTGAAGTTTCCAAAGCTCTTCAAAGTTTATTGTCATCAACACAGGGCCTTTTCCTCAATGTAACTCTTCTATGTCATTTATAAACAGATTAAAAAGAAGAGGCCCCAGTACGGAACCCTGAGGCAATCCACTCTAGCCAACATAGGTGTAGCTTCATTGACCCCCACACTCTGTTTGTGATCCAATAACCAATTCTCTATCCATGTGAAAATGTTTTTTTCTAGTCCTCTGTTTATACATAAGTCGCCTATGTGGCACAGTATCAAAAGCTTTAGCAAAATCCAAGTATACTGTACTATATTCACTGTTATGCCCGAATGTAAATTCTTACATGTACTTGATAAAAATCAAGTACATTTGTCTGCCACAATCTATTTCTCATAAATCCATGCTGACTACTACAAATAAGATCAGTTTTTTCATTTCAAATTTTCCAGTGTACATACCATTCAAATATATGGTACTTGAGACTGTTAAGAAACCAGTTGGGGTGAAAAACGAGAACTAAAATTTAAACAGAGGGAGATATTGTGGGTAAATATGTAAATTAGGTTCCCTAGCTCCGCAGGTACTAAAATCGTGTTTATGATCTATACCATTTTCTATAACCAGGTCTGTTTTCTTAGCACTACATGATTGTTGTTATGTGTATAGAATATGCATAGTTTTGGGTAGGTCTCTAAAATTTTTTGTAGGAACAAGTGTGATGTAATTATTTAATTTTTGTCTTACAGTGCCCTTTACTATATTGGTGAAACAACCCAGAAAGTAAAACGGATTTCTCAGCATACTATAGGTCTTCTATACTATGCCATCAAAAAGTGTTACATGTGCCCAAACACTAAATTTATTTCTGTGTCCTGGGAAAATTGGCATGGGGAGGTAGCTGAAAGGGCTTAACAGAGATTATGATTTGTGTGTTTGTGTGTTATCATTAAATATCTAGTTACAAATGCATGTAATAAACTGGTAATAATAGCAGTTGGGATTGTGACCAGATAACTAACGTATTTTTTGTTTTAGTGGTGGACATGTACTTTACCCTAAATAAGTTATAGGTAGGGTTGCCAGATCAGAGAAAAATAAAAAAAATAAAAAATTAGAGGACGTCTATTAAAGAGCAACTGTGGCCTCAAATTGTTCCAGACAAGTTAGGGTTTTATAAAAAGCCTTTCCATCATACCTTCCAAATGAATCCTAAGTCAGATCGCTAGATAAAATTTGTGAGACGTTATTCCTAATAAGGTTCAGCAATATTACTTCCTGATTGACCACTTCCTGTTTCTAGCCATGTGATCAGCTTGTAGTCATGTGACAAGCCTCTGCCTGAATGAATAGGCTCCCCATCTCTACTTTCAATTTTTTCCTACAGTTACTTCCTGTTTTCCCCAGCATTAAGTCTTAACTGAGCATGCTTCTCCTCCGGGGCGGAGGGGTGTGGCAGGGGTCAGGTGATATCACTCAACCTACTGGAGGCAGGAAATTTGAACATTCGCTGCAATATCATTTCTCACAAGCAGAGATGTGATTCAGACAAGCCCACCTAGCTTTTAAAAATTAAAGAGATGTTTTGCTCAGCTCCGATTCTGGTCCACCCCGACCCTTCTCACCCCCTTTATCCTTGAAGTTGATGCTTCGGAAATTGGTATGGGGGCTATATTTTCAAAATATTCTGGCGTCCCTGAACGCTTGCATCCTGTTCTTATCTAAAAAAAATTTTCTCCCATCTCAATGTATCTATGACAAGGCAACAGGGAACTGTTAGCTATTAAGTTAGCCTTTGAAGAATGGAGACACTGGTTAGAAGGGGCAAAACATCCTATCACAGTTTTACTGACCATAAGAATTTAGAGTACATAGGAAATGCTAAACGTTTAAATCCTAGACAAGCCGTTGGGCATTATTCTTTTCCAGATTTAATTTTCAGATTACATATAGGGCCGGCTCTAGAATGTAAAGCAGATGCCCTCTCTCGTAGTTTCCCCAGAATCCAAGTCATATTCTGAATTGTCCCCTGAGCCTATTGTTCCCACTCATTATGTTCTTGGTGCTCTGACTACTAAACAAATGTTTTCTGACTTTCCTTTTCTCTCTCTCTCCCCTTTCCAGTCTGAAGCTCCTCCTGGGAACCTAGTTGTCGTCTTTTTGTACCCCCCTAAAATTTTGCCTTCAGGTCATTCAACAGTTCCATGATTCTAGATTAGCTTTCACCAGGAGAGAGGAAAACTCTGGCTTTACTCACCACCGTCATGTCTGGTGGCCTTCAATATCTGTGGATGTTCAAGCATATGTAAGAGCCTGTTCCATTGTGCCCACAGCAAAACAACCACCCCGGAGGTCACCCCGGTGGTCCCCCTTCAACCCCTTCCCATCCCAAATCCCCTTGGTCGAGTAATGCCATGGATTTTATTGTAGAATTACCAAATTCTCAAAATTTCACAGTTATCTGGGTAGTAGTAGATAGATTCACTAAAATGGCTCATTTTGTTCCCTTACATAAACTTCCATCTGCTAAGGATCTTTCCCGCTTATTCATTGATCATATATTTCGTTTACATGGTATTCCTGAAAACATAGTTTATGACGAGGAGTTCAGTTCATATCCCAGTTTTGGCAGTCTTTCTTGCCAAGATAGGGATTTTCCCTTTCTTTTCCTCCGGTTTTCATCCACAAACTAATGGCCAAACAGAAAGGACTAATCAAACTTTGGAGCAGTACCTTCGTTGCTTTGTCTCGGATTCTCAACATAACTGGTCTGAATATTTGTCTTTTGCAGAATTTGCAGATAATATTCTTTTCATTTTTCTACCAAACTATCTCCTTTCCAGTGTGTCTATTGGCAGAAACCCTAAGTTTTCCTCTTTTTCCAGAGTCATCTTCTGATTTACCAGCTTTGAAGATTGGTCCTCTCATATGTCTACTATCTGGAACACCAATTCAACAAAACCTTAAACAAGCCATTCTTCATCAGAAAAATTTGATGACC
This sequence comes from Hymenochirus boettgeri, assembly GCA_019447015.1. Taxonomy (NCBI): domain Eukaryota; kingdom Metazoa; phylum Chordata; class Amphibia; order Anura; family Pipidae; genus Hymenochirus; species Hymenochirus boettgeri. Next base: position 180,531,337 of record CM033474.1, on the reverse strand, counting down.
GTCATCGTTCCAAAGAAATTGAATACTTACGGGAGATTTGGTTTTCATATGAACTCGTAACATTCCTTTACGCCAACCCTCTGCTAACTCATCCTAATTATTTGGTCCATTTCCAATCATCCAAAAATTATGAAGTTGCTTACAAAGTTTCTCTAACCCCTAGCCCAAGAATTAACAATTCCTTCCATGTTTCTCTTCTTAACCAGCCGATAATATTGTTTCTTACTGCTGAGCCTCCACCTCCTATTGAAGTCTCTGGTGAAGCCGAATTTGAAGTGGAAAGATTTTGGATTCCCTTGGATTCATAAGTCACTTCAATATTTAATTGATTGGAAAGGATATGGGCCTGAAGAAAGAAGTTGGGTACCATCACACATGATTCATGCTCCAGAATTGCTCAGGAAATTCCACCTCGCTCATCCCCAAAACCTGGCTTTAAGGTCCAGAGGCCCCTCCTCAAGGGGGGGTAATGTCAGTGTTCACTTACCTGACACCCGTTCTGGCGGCGATCCTCCTCCTCGCTCGGGTGTTTTCGCTTCCAGGCACGCGTTCACAACATACTAGCTTTCCCTAGTTTGTTCGCCTTTCACGGGTGCCTTTTTGTCCCTTAGCTTGCTGTCTAGCAGTTGAGGGGCAGAGGCGGTATTGGCCAATACCTCACTGCTTTTGATTGGTCTAGGACCGTTTAAGCGGCCAAATTCAAATTTCAATTATCCTATTTTGCCTAGTTCTTTCTTGTCGTTTCATTGGCTCTTTCTCCTATTTAGCTTCCTGTCCTTGCCTGCCTCATTGACCAATAGTTTGTGGTTTTCCCTTTCTAGTGGTGTGATATTATTGTCCGGTTTCCTCGGTTTCCTGATCTTTTTTCCTGTTCTCGTTCCTGATCCACTGCTGCCTGCCCTGACTACTCTGCTTGCCTTGACTACTCTTTTGCCTCATCCCTTATACTCCGACTGGTTTGTCTGTCTCCTGTGTATCGACTTCTGGCTCCGTCCGTGTTTCTTGCTTTTGGGTTCCGATTTTGTTCCACTCTTCCTAGCTCTGAGCTAGTTGTGCCCTGTTGTTAGTTGCGCTCCTGGTTTCCTTGCGTATCCCCGCCCTCAGCACAGATATCTTGCACTTTAAGTCCAGGGGCACCATGTCCGGCAAGGCACTACTAGCCTCCCGGCAAATGGGGGCTTGGCTATTGGTGAAGCAAGTGGGGTTAGATTGGGGTATCTGTGCTGAAGCTACTTGGGGATTTCGGGGCATCACAGTTAGGTTCATGTATTTGTAATTTTTTGGTTTGCCTTTTTAATTGTTTTTGTGTCATACTGCATGTAAACAGCAAAAATCAGCACAGTGGTTGTGGTTTGTATGATGTGCCATTACCCTTAATACAATGTATTTTGTACAACAGCATCAAGTTATAATCCATTGCATAGTACTGTAAACACTATTCATTTAGACAACAGCTTTTTTTTTTTTATCAGGATGAAGCATAGCTGAACAATGAGACCTTAAAAAGAGATTTGTGCCAATTGGAATGTTAGTTGAAGTCTGAGATCTTTGGATATATGTATGGTTTAGCATGGAATTCCCCACTTAAACAATCCAAGCTAAAATTGGCTGGATTGGTCTGTGAGATGTACTTATAGATTACATTGAAGTGTTAGTTACACTAGACTATTTTACTAAAGTTATTTCTGTTTCAAAGTATTATTCCCTTAAAAACATCTCAAAACCGGCAAAGTTTACATATTCTGCAAAATCACACATTACTGGCACTATTGCTAGAGTCTTTCAAGTTCATTTAACTGATATTTATATTCACTGATTAGCTGAAATGTGATTATCTCAGTCCCGTAGGAGAAAACTTTGCAGCTTTAAAACTGTCCTTATTTCAATTTTGCTAGATGAGTATAGACATAATAGGGAAATGTACCCAGAACCACTATCGCTGTGGGTAGTTCTCCATTCTGGAGATTCAATACCAGCTTTGTACATCTGGGTAAATCACAAAAATGATTTAACCCCCATGTTACATTTAAGTTGGAGCTAAATAGTTCCACAAAAAATACTGGTTTTGCTGTTCGACTATTGACACCAGCTAATAAGTGATACATTGGTGAAATCCAATTTGTGATTTACAGAGAGCTGCAAAGTCGGTATGTGAATTACTTGTGGTGGCTGCATGAGTTCTTTTTTAATAAACCCATGCAGCTGCCACAAGCAAGTCGTGCTATTACCGCTGTCGGCTCTCTGGAATTTTGGTTGTTATCTTTTTATGATATATATTCAAATAAAATCCAAATCTTCATTATCCTGACCTACTGTACAAAATCTATCTTTTAAGCATGGTACACACCATGCAATATTTTGGGCCAATTGACCGAAGTTCAGTGTATCGGCAAAAATATTGTTGCAGCTGGTTGATCAGGCCAAAATATTAACCCATATGTACGTGACCTAAACAAACCTAAAAACCTTGGGAACCCCTCATAGATTTAACTGTGAAAAGGGCAATGCTACTAATAAATTTAGGCAATTCATTGAACAAATATTACTTTGGCCCTGTGTTTTTGTATAAGGAATGGCTTGTGACTTTGTGATAATATCCTTTTACCATAGAGGATACTTTATTAACTTTATATTATACAGGTGTGGCTATATTTACCCTTTATAGTACCACAATTACAGCACATTAGCTGTAGATTATTAAACTTGCCCCTTAATAATATTACAGAGTTGGTTTTTACAAATGATGGGATTATTTAATATGGTCCAAATTTTTCCTTTTGAATTAGTATGGGCATTTTTAATATATCTATTGTTGGTGCATTACTCAAAGGAGGCCATTATAATTACAATCACATGTGTACTAGCAGATTCCATTGGAATCTGTTGGTACCCATGCTGTGGCAACAGCATACACTACCTCACTGATCCCCAAATACACGGAGCCAAACATTTAGGCCCCCTCTAAACAGAAATTTTTCATGGGGAATTGTCCATTGGTTTTGGCCCCCACACCTTGCCAATACTTGTCAATTAACAGGATTTGTTGAGTATCCGCAAGGTCACCTTACCTATTAACAATCATATGTCCTTATATGTAATAGGAAAAGTTTTTGGTGCATTACTTAATTTTAGCTAATTTACAACTTTATTAGAACTATTTTTTATAATGTAACCCTCCGATTCTGACAGCTTGGCTCTGTTTGGCAAAAAAATCCAATTACAGATTAATTGTATGTTAGCTTTTGTAGTAGTGTGGTTAAGATAATTGTGTTGTATAGATATTAGTGCCGATTTAAAATAAACATGGTTTTGATTTGGAACTGCTGTTTTGAAATGCACAGATCCAACGGAATTTTAAGCATTTTTTGAAACTCAAACTTATCATTGAAAAAATCGAAATATTAGAAAATCAAAAATGTAAAAATCCAAACAGTGATAGAAAAAAATCATTTTTTTTTTTGATTTAATAAGGTTTGAATTGGATTTTTGGAACTTCGATAGGTTCCATGGAACCACTGTCAGAACGAACTTACTAATTTAATCCATCTTTAGTGTTGAGTTTTAAACTGTAGTATGACAATCAGAAATGGAATTTTAGGGGGTTATTCAATAAAGTTCTTATCGTTTAAAACAGTGCTAATTTTGCCCCAACCAATCAGATGTTAACTTTCAAATGTTACATAAGTTCTGATTGGTTGGGGCAAAATTAGCACCATTTTAAACGATAAGAACTTTTATTGACTCTCCCTGATAGTTTATTCTTTGAATTTGTCTTGAAAGGCAACATGCCATGGATGCAAAGGCATTATTAATGTGTGGTCTGCGTGCAGGAATTTTAAAACTTAATAAAATTTTAATTGTGATAAAAAGTGGGCATGAAAATGTCACACTTCTCTCTGAATTAATGTATTTGTGTTATTGTGCTTTTATTTATTTTTTAAGGTCATGTCCACCCCCCCAATTCTAAAATTGTAAATAAGATGAGGACTCTCCCAACCCAGGAGCCGCAATACTTACCTAATCCCCACAAACTATGGGAGGAGATTCAGTCCAAAAAATGGATAAGAAGAAGAAAAAGAAAAAAGAACAGCATAAGCAAAAGTTTGTGTTTTTGGTTCTTCCTGGTGCTGTAGTATGGTGGATGTAAGCAAAAGCATGATCAAATGATGATTGAACTTTGTAAACACCTGAGGATGGTATTTAATAAAGGGAGAATGTTAATATGTGAATATGCTTTCATTAACCATGACTCTCAATAACTAATGATATTTTCTGAAAATTAAGCATGTTAGCAGAAACATAACTATGGTTCATCACTGCGCCAAAATATGGATACAATCGATATTTCAAAATTCCCTGTTTATGTATGATTCATTTGGATTATTTATCACGTCCTCACATCACTAGATACTGGTAGTCATTGTCATTTTTATAATGGCAATGTTGCTTTCTGGCAAAAATTGAAGCTGAGGTTAAAATAGAATGGATGGAATTCCGATTTCCAATACCGTTCTTTTAAAGTCAATGTCTCTCCCCTACCTAACATCAAGTTCCCTCAATGAGCAAATACATGCATGTGCATGTGAGCAAATGTACTTTGCTGGTCAAACCTTAAGGATAAATACACCAAAAAAATTTAAGTTATTTGCAAGAATTGTTTTAAAACTAAAGTTGGCTAAAATATTTTTTATCTCTCCCCTCTAGAGCCTACCTTTTATGCTAGAAACTTGCTGGTTTCCTTCTCCTGGATAAGTTATCTGCATCTCCGCCCCTGATGAGATGTACTGCTCCCTCCAGCTTCCTGGGCCTTCAAGAGTAATTTCAGCATGTTCCACTGCGTGTGTGTGACACACATTAAAAATGTTTTAGCCAACTTTAGTTTAAAACAATATCATGCAAATAACTTAAAGTTTTTTTAAGGTGTACTTATCATTTAATTAGATATTAGATATATTCAAAATCTTGTTGTGAAATTTAATATTTAATTTAACAGCGGTTAGCATCACTAACTTTTATTTTACTACAAAAGGTGTTTTTTTCTCTCTTTTTTCCAGCACTCCTTATAACAAAAAGGGTATGAAGCAAATGTGCAATGTAATACTGTAAAAATGATGATGCCATACCAATATTTATAAAAGGTAGTCATTAATAGAGATGGACTAGAACTCGAACTCGAACTTAACAAGTCTGAACGGACTTAAACTTCTCAAACTATCCCGGACCCGCATTTCTTGGACCTTCCGGAATTTGTCGTCATGGTTTCATTTTATCGAATTACGAGCCGTTTTCTAATCCTTGAATGTATTGTTCGCTAACCCTCGAAAGTATCATTCGTTTTCGGTAACCCTCGAATTTATGGTTCTATTTTCGGTAACCCTCGAATTTATGGTTCTATTTTCGGTAAAGGTATCGTTCGGTACCCCTCGAATTGGCCGTAACCCTCGAATGTAGCTTGCGCAAAACCCGACAATTGCCTGCTCATGTTCAAAAAGGGTTTTAAACAAGTGATAGTGACATGTTCCCCAGACCATTTCCCATGTGCCACAGCCATTTACGTAAGTTACCATTGTTAGTTTAGCTGTAAATCATTCGAACTTTTTGAATTATCACTCCTCCATTGACAATGGGTCCATCTCAGGTCATTAGCAGCCTGCTTAGTATAGACCTGTAAGTTTAACATTAGTGGTGGGAAAGATACTAGCACATTGCTACAAAATAATATTTTGGACTTTATCAGCATGGATTCATGAAAAATAGATCTTGTCAAATTAAGTTTATTTTTATGAAGACGTGATAAAATTTAGATTCTGGCATAGCAGTAGATTAGTAGATGCAGAAACAATCGGGGGAGTTTTCTGCAAATAAGAGTAATGCGTTTGGGGCTGGGGGAACAAGCACTATAACATATAAAAATGGTTAAACGCTAGAGGGAGGGAGACCAAATCGAGAGGGAGGGAGGGAGGGGGCTGCAGTGCGCATGATTCATTTGGATTCATTTGAAGAATGTGGTACACACCAGTTTATAAATAAGTCTCATAGGTGTTACTCGCCATATGGAAAGGAAAAAACTTTTAGGCATTTGTCTTGTGCAATGGACAATGTGCCATCTGTGATGGATTGTGGGTTGTGTTACATTTTTACTTTACATATTGTCCTTGACATCTACTTACTTATTATGTATCAATTATCACTAAAAACTTTATCCCAGGTTGCCTACTGTCCCTAATGGGACATCAGTTTACTTAAAATATTCTCACTGTATAATAATAAATAATCATTTCTATTTCTAACATTTTACTTCCAGAATTTAATTTCACATTTCACATGTACAAAGCAGACATTTAATAGTTAAGCCTTTCAGTTGCTCAATAGTTGCAGGTTATTTGTTCTTTTTTGGGCAATGTAGTCAATGTGTAGCTTAAAGGGCATGTCCACCCCAAAACTAAAATTTTACCTTACCTTTGCAATGTCTGTCTAAAATCCCAGAGAGTGAAGAGCAGGAGATTGTCTGTGATGAAAAGGTTTCCCGCCTCCTCTGAGAAGTTTTTTGCGTGCACATTGAAGCCCCCTCCCTCCCCATTTTTCTTGTAGTTTGGGGACCCTATCCCCCACCCCCAACCATCATGTTTGTCTGCAAAAAAACTAATCAGTACTGTGTTTACAGGGTTTCATTTCCCCAGCGGTCTGCACTGACGGCAACCGCGTCTCTGATTGGCTGCCTCTCAGCTAATCACGGCACCGGCTGCTGGTCTGGGCTCCTGCTTGCAATTTCCTGCAAGCAGAGGGCCGGATAAGAAACTCCAAGGGATAGAAGCTCTGTAAGTACTGTTCTGATTATGATACCCTTAAAAATTAAGTTTAAATACGTGTAATGTGGTGTTTCTGTTTCTAAAATGTTTATGTATAGAAACATGGGACAAAATAAAATGAAGGACACAGGAAAACTAATACAAAGCAACATTTGCATTATGAAAAATATTTGCACTTTATTACAGATTCACACACAGTAATATAATGTTGCCTGTTAAAGAGTTCCAAACTAAGTTTTGGTGTTGTGTTACATAGAAAGGAAAATAATGTATGTACTACAGAATGAGAAATGAGATACTTAAATATTTAAAGGAACACTAAACCCCAAAAATAAATATCTGCCATTTGTTTTTATTATTCACAGGGAGGTGAAACGCTGTGAATAATATTATGCTCAGGGACCTGGAACTTACCTTACCGCTGCTCCACTCGCAGCCGTTTCTTCACAGAACAGCTGTTCTGCGCCTAAGATAGGGCATGGTCGGGACAGAGCGGCTGTCAGTGAAGAAGCGGCTGCGAGTGGATCGCGGTAAGGTAAGTTCCAGGTCCCCTGAGCGTAATATTATTCACAGGGAGTGAGAATAGCATTCTCCCCTCCCTGTGAATAATGCAAACAAATGGCAAATACTTATTTTTTTGGGTTTAGTGTTCCTTTAAGTTAAAAGTAAATTTTGTTAAGAAAAGACATTTAAGATAATATTAATGTAAATATACACATAACCACACAAAAAAGAAAATACAGTATAATGAACACGTTTGCAGGGCTTTTGATTAAACCACACACCGCATACAACACCTAACACTATTTAGTATAAGAATGGTAATATACAAAATAAAACAAATCATTTATATGTAATACCAAATGCATACTATAATCAAAAGCTTATATGTAAATATGGTATCCTAAACATTAACAGGGCTATGTACCGAGAGTCTCTATCACTCTCTATTGCCCCCTTTACGCAATGCACTGAGCTGATAGTGGCTCTCAGTGCATTTTGACTGGAGTTTGCCTTTTGCAAATCTTTAATGCCAGCTATCTGCTGGCGTTAGACATTATAAGGGTTATTCAATAAAAGTTTTTATCGTTTAAAATGGTGCTAATTTTGCCCCAACCAATCAGATCTTATTTTACATTTGAAAGATAACATCTGATTGGTTGGGGCAAAATTAGCACCATTTTAAACAATAAGAACTTTTATTACATCTCCCGGTATATCTTAAAGAGCCGTTAACAGCTCAGTACAATGGTTGCGGCAATTGTGTGACACAAATTTTGCGTAACGTCAGAATTGCCGTTAGTTGTATCTTAAAGAGAAAGTCCAGCCCCAAAAATTCCTAAAAGATAGAAAAAAATAGAATATGGTACCAGACCTCTCTTACATCCATCATTCATGTCCATGAACCGAGTAAAATCCAAACAAACTGCAGGACTTCCTTGTTGTGGAACCCTGTAGAACTTTCATTTGGAGCAGTTGGTGAAGGAGAGCCTGGGTGGACTCTATGGCAGTAGCAATCTGCGCATGGGCCCATTTCCCGGCAGTCAGTGTAATAGGATGAACAGTTGCCTGCACGGGGAGAAACAGGAGGAGAAGACTGTGCCGGGGACGTGCACAGGAGCTTTAGCAAAGCTTCCAGCATAGGAGAGGTTGCCCAGACAACTAAGGAAGCTGCTATGATCTCCCGATGTCAGGCAGGTTTGTCTAATCAGCTGTTTCCAGAGGTAAGTATCAACTGCACAGAACTGATGGGCAGAAAGCTAAGACTTAGATACAATGTTACAACACTAAAAGTTTGTGCTGAAAATCCCCATTAGAAAAAATGTTGCAACATTGCCCGGATCAGTTCTGTGTTTACCTCTGGAGTAATGAAAAAACTCACTTACTCAGCAGTGAAGATTAAAAAAATGGTCTGATAGTAAACATTTAATATGTGGAACAAAAAAGCAAATAACTTCTATAAAGAGTTGTGATTGTGCTCCTCTCCACTCTGCATTTGTATATATAAATAGAAAAAACAAAATATATGTGTAAACGTATGTAATATGTATATGTAAATGTTTAATAATCATTTATTAAAAGCAAGAGAATATAAATTGCACTTAATTCTTTCTCCCGGTCTTCCCTTGATCAGAATATATCTTATGACCACACTCCCCCAGCAGCAAAATATTGAGATAGTATTAGGCTGGAAAAAAGTTTGTATTTTGTCTACTATTTATTATTTATTATTTCTGTTGTATTCAGTTGGATCAACTGTCAATTATGTACCATTTTTTCACATAAATGGCCTCCTTGACACCTCTCTTGAACCATAAAGTACCATGAAGACCGTAAAGAAAATAAACCATAAACCATAAGGAAAATAAAGAAACCATGCCTGAATAGGGGTGGAGAGGTTCGACACCAATTGTCTGCCATGTACAATGCTGTTTTGATGCCTTACCCTGGGCATTCCTATAACACCTCTTAGCTAGAGATGTCCGAACTTCGAAAAATCCGGTCCGCGCGAGGATCCGCGGATTTTCGAAAAAATCCGAAAATTCGAAAATCCGTGAGTGGACCCGTTAAAATGTATTAAAATGAAAGTTCGGCAAAATCCGCATTAAAAGTGGTCTAAATAGCCTTGGTAACGTACACTTAACCACTCAGGGACCTGGGTAATGGCCTTAGAAGCATGTATAAATGCCAACAATACCTAAAAGGTCTCCCAGCCCCAACCGCTATATTTATATTTTAAGAAAGCTCCCCAAACTTTACTTACCTCTCCTCTTTCCTCCGCCGAAGTGAGCTGCCGGCAGCCGCGTCCGTGATTGGCTTCCGCTCAGCCAATCACAGACGCGGCTGCCGGTCCCGCCCCTCTGCTTGCATTTTCTCGCAAGCAGAGGGCCGGGAGCGCGGCGGAGGAAAGAGGGGAGGTAGAGTTTGTAAAAACGTTACAGAGATAGTTGGGAAGAACAATAGTTTCCATTAGTGGTCAATTAAAAAAAGTTGCTATAGTTGCCCTTTATGGCCAAGGCCACATTAAGCGTGTGCTATTGCACTGCGATCCTTGTCATTTTAATGGATCAGAGTGCACACGAATCACACCAAAATTTGTGATCGTATGCACTTTGATCACCAGATAGCAGCACAACAAGTCCCAGCGCATCTAGTGTGGCCACTGCAATTGAGCCACACTAGTGTGCATTTTTTAACATGCAATCGGATTGCTTGTTAAAATGGACTGATGTGGCCAAGCCCTAAATGGACTTAAATTCAATTTAACCCTACTGATTAGAAAACTCTTAAAGGGCATGTCCACCCTCAAAACAAAATGTAGTTTAAGTTTAAAAATCCTTACCTTGCCTCTTTGCTACAGATGATTCTCCTGTATTGTCTGCCCAAAGTCCTAGAAAGTAAAGAGTAGGAGCCTGGCCGGAGGGAAAACATTTCCGCCTCAAAGAGGTTTCTGGCTTGCTCCGTGCAGTCCTTTCCCCCCCCCCCCTCCCTCCCGATCCCTGTTTGCTCCATGGTGCCCTAGTGTAAAATCCTTTTTCTGTAGTGTAGGGGACCGACTCTAGCCCCAACCACTATGTTAGTTTGTAAATAAATATAACACAAACTCTGTACTGCTGGCAGCCGCGTCTGTGATTGGTTGCCTCTCAGCCAATCACAGATGCAGCAGCTGGTCCGGCCCCCTGCCTGCAGTTTCATGCAAGCAGAGGGCCGTATCTGAACGCCGGGGGAACAAGGCCGTGTAAGTAGAGTTTAGGTTATTTTTTTTTTACAAACTTACGGTTGGGGGTGGGAGAGGGTCACCTACACTACAGAAAATTGTCAAAAGAGGTGGAGATACCCTTTAACTAAAATAAATATATGGTGAAACACTTCAGATAATCCAGCATTTACTTTAACTCTCTCCCCTTAAAGTGAAATACAAATAAGCTCATGGGATGCTCCTCAAGATGTGTGGAGGATTCAATACATGCCTGAGCCAGTAGCAGAGGGTTTGACATGAACGCAGGAGACAATCTTCTTATGTTTTAATCAACAGTGGACACTGGACCAAAGTGTTTCAGCATTTAAAATGAACTTTGCTTTAAATGTCTGCCAACCTCACTCTCTGAAACCAGTATCTTCAGCTGAAAGTGACTTCCTGAGATGCCACCACAATGTTCTATGTACATGTAGGAAGCAGGAGTTTGATAGGAGGAGAAGTTTTACCAGTAATACCTTCACAGATACATTACTACACCTTCTTAAAATCTTACAAAACAATTAAAACCATGATTTTAACAGCATTTGGTGCTTAATATTTTTTGTTTGCTGTGCTTTGTAAAGCCTTTCTTCTCTTCTCCCTTACTTATGGTAACATCATCTCTTTCAAACCAAGTGATTTCCCAAGAGTTTCATTCTTAGCTCCATTTTGCATGAAAAAGAGCACCAGGGAGTCACAGAGAACCCTCGCAACTGTATTTCCTGTCTTCCAGCAGTGGCAATGTCATCATTAGACCAGCTGCATGATGCAAAAGGAATGAATGAATAGGTGCTGTACATAAAACCAGCTCATTCAATTCTCCTAACAGTCACTATAACTGTCTTTTTTTTGGGGGGGGGATAAAGGATGTCAATCTGGGCCACAGGTCCACCGGTCACATTCCAAGGTTTGTGACATTAACAGATTTCTTCACAGAAAAGCACACAATGGTAGACATGTCAAGTGTCCTTTTCTTTAACCAATAACAGTATATGTGGTAAAAGATTGTGGGCAATTGCAAAGGACAATATACATAAAAGTTCAATCTTATTTGGAGTTTAGGAACCAAATGGATAAATCTAATAGCACAAAGGCAACATTCATTGGCGCAAAAACAACAAAACACAGGGGGGAACATTTTGTGTATCTTCCTTTTACTGTTTAGTTCCATGCACTGGAAATGCATTGCATTTGAAAAACAATTCACACTAGTGGGAACATTTTTTGTAATGCATGCATTCTGAAAAACAGACAGAAACCCTTTCTAGAATATATTAAAAAAAGGTTCAATTCGTTGGAGGAACTTACAGCATAGCTAAAGAATGTACTAGCATGAATGAATGAAAACTTGATCCACAATGGATACAATCTACCCAGAGCTGCAATCGCTCAATTATCAGTTGATGCTAGAAGTCACACGTAAAAGACCCACATCCGATTTATTTAATAGCTTACATTAGTTGTGTGTCTTTTGTGAAACCCACACAGCTGACAACTTCTGCCTTAAAACCATGCTAACTGATGGTAGATAAGTTAGCATAAATTGAAGACTAGAATAGGAATGATGCTGCTCCAATTTATATAATAATATCTATATAGGGCACTGTGACCCAATAGGTTAAATATAATGAATCCAAAGTGCTTTTAGAAACACATAGTTCTATAGCAAGAGAAGGTAAAGGAAGGAAGATCAAAACCGAATGTAAAAATGTTAAATTGCTGAATTTCTTATTATTTGTTGAGAAAGGATAGTACGTCAACACAAACAAAATAATCTTCTGCCAGTGTAACTTTAAAAGAATACTGCGGAGAAAGAAGAAACAAGTAAAAAGGAGAACCAGCCTGGGGCATCCTGCAGCAACTGATAAACATCTTACGGTAATATGATATGAAAATTTTTTTTTAGGGTGGACATACCCTTTAAATGATAAACTGTTAAACTCATTTAGAAATGCAACTGTCGGAACCAGGTTTGACTTGGAACTGGACATCATCTCTATAGATTACCAAGAAAAGTTGAACTAAATGAGCTGTGATGGGCATAGCATATATACTTGAATATAAGCCGATCTGAGTATAAACCGAGGTACTTATTTATACCTGAAAAACAAGTAAAACTGATTGACTAGAGTATATACAGTATATGAATTGCACATTAAATAAAAAACAGGTCTAATAATAATAGGTTTTAACACAAATGTAAAAGGTAGCAAAGAAAAAAAGTGTTTGCCTCTGTTGTACATTGTATTTCCTATATAAACAAAACTATAAAACACAAATTATTAGCATAATTTCATTTATATTGCTAATTGGTAACTATAATTCTTCCCAACCACCACTGTATCATTGTTTTTGTAGATCTGCCCCCTATTTCTTTAGATAGCCAATCTAAAACTTCTTATATTTCAGCTGTCAACCAAGTTTGTTGCTCTTAACAACTATTCTTTTGTGAGTAGATTTACTGTAGCTGGAATGGTGACAGAGATTTAACAGTTGGAATGCTTTATGCTGTGCAGGCTTGACAGTTGGTTTGTGGGGAAAGTCAGGTTGGATGGAAGTGGGAGTGGTTAAAAGAGGGAGGGGGATGGGTATACTGCTTCCTCAGTAAAACTTAAAAGTAAAATAAATTTTAGTATTATCAGGTTGGCCCCTATGTTTCCTTTGATCATATTCTCAAGGGTATTAGGTACTTCTATACTTCTAGTACTTCTATAAATTAGCCTGTGTCAAACAACAAATTTTACTGGTGTCTGGCATACTGATGGCATACTGATCACTGGCATAGTTATTTTTATTTGAACATTTTTTCATCAAGATTAATCCTTCCATGAATAGCCCAACATCACCAATCTAACAGTTGAAAAACGGTCACCTTCCTTGCCTTACGTCACTTATTGATATATAAAACTAACATATAGAGAAAATTGCATATTGACAGGGGTAGGAGTGTAGTTTGAAGGTGTATTTTTTACCTGAAAGAAGTAAACAGTTGAATTTGTTTTATGGACTATTTGTTTGCCTAATAATCAGACAGCTTTGAGGTAACCTTGAAAAGTTTGCACTTCCACAAGTCACATGGTAAAAAAAACAGTAGACCAAAAAGGGCCACCGTTAATTTTAAAATTGAAATCAATTTGGTTATGTGCAGCTGTATTGCCCTTTTCTATCTGAACTGGACATCATGTTAACCTCAGTGACAAGTAGGCAGCTGGTTTATAGATAATTCTTAATAAACTACATCCTTTTCTTGCCATAACCTTGTTGAAACCTTAAAATTTGCCATGAGTATAGCATTACACCCTGCAGGGGAAATAACATAATGGCTGTTGTTGGTAAGGTTTAGATTCATTGAAAGTTATATAACTGACATCTTTTTTCCTTATTAAATCTCCCACACACATGAACCAATATAAAGGTTCTGAACATAGTGGTAACAATATAATGTAAGAAAACTCAGATGTATTGGATCCAGATGAATCCATCCATGTATATGGAGATCTTATTCTGCTGCTAAACAATGTGCACATGTATTTGGTGCTTTCATCTTATTCTTACTTGTCTCTCTTTGCACATAAATGTAGGGGGTGAAAGCTAGGTCAGGCTGACAGTTTGTGCCTAATATAAATGACTTACTGGTTAGCTTGCTCTTGGTTATTTCATAATGGTGATGTATACAATTTAATGGTCCACTGTCATCCCCGAGTCATGGTCAAAATTATTGTGTGGGAGTTAGAGTGATTTTCCGTTCCTTTCTTCTATTAGTGTCTGCACCTTAATCTGCTCGGAATCTTTTGAAATACAGATTTCTTTTTGATATAAACTGACTGTATGTGCCTAAACTTAAACTGTTTTTTTCATAATTTTACACTGCACTTAAATCTGGCTTCAAATTAGTCTGTCTGTCTGTCTGTCTGTCTGTCTGTCTGTCTGTCTGTCTGTCTCTCTGCCTATCTATCTGTCTGTCTATCTATCTTTCTGTCTGTCTATCATCTATCTCTCTATCTATCTATCTATCTATCTATCTATCTATCTGTCTGTCTGTCTGTCTGTCTGTCTATCATCTATCTATATTTCTGTCTGTCTATCATCGGCAATGACAACCCGTGACACAATCCTTTCCCAGCAGCCACTCCCAGCCCCCTGCTCCATACGTCGGGTTTTGACATACAGTATCACCACAAAGGGAGTTCAAACTACCGGTAGTGCTTTTTGCAGCGGTGTGCTTCGCCTTTATATATATGTCAAAAAACGTTATTTTCACCACGGCAATGTGCAGCGATAACTTTTAGGCGGTAATGACGGAAGTTTAGAAATACGGGCAAGATGTTCAATTGTATAAACCCCATCAATAACACAATAAAAGAGAACAGTATTGTTCTAAGATATCATTTTGTCTGTTTCTTACAGCTGTACAATTTGTCCTAGCACTACAGCAGATAGCTGTATTTATCTTTTCGCTCTATAACATTTGTCTTTCTAAACCTTCGCTAGTACTAACATTCTTTAGATAATTTCACAATAAATGATAAATTAGTTTTAATTATTTGAATGTGCATGGATTGATCTTACCTATTAGATATGCACTAGTTAAGAAGTTAAGTTAATCAGTGAGAATTTATAATTTTTGTTCGCTTGGGTTGTCAAACCATAATGCTTTGCTGCCAAAACATAGCATTATGAAAACTGTACTGGTTTTCACAGCAGGAACAGTTCAGCCATGAGCCTACCTTCAAAGTCTTCTTTGCTTTGTCATTTTTTCTTGTCATTTGTAAATAGTCGATGTAAAGACTTTTTTCACTGAAACTAAAGATTTGGTATATTGTGTTAGATTAAAATGAATATGTGAGGAGATGCATGCCATCCAAACTTCACCTTCAGATAGAAACACTATTATGTAATGCATTGCATGGCTAGCCAACATTACCCTCCCCCTTGTGTCGTAACTAGGAATCACTGCCCCCCCAGCACTATTAACATTAAGAGGTAAAGAGAATACAGATGGAATGCAATTTGTGAGTATGCTGGCAGATTTGAAGCAATTTTTGGGCAGATTGAAAGCGAAATCTAGCAGATATCTGTGGTTTCATTTAGATCAACAGGACTTAAAGTTTAATTCTTGAAGAAATTTCAGTAGTCATCTGACTGGTTTTCTCAATTCAAAATGAGCTGTACACAATTCTGGATTCAGAGACCATTTGGATGACTATCAAAACTTCTTCAAGAACTAAGTTTAAGTCCAGTAGATCTAACTGAATAACAAAGATATACCATGATCTGGATGAATGACCTTCTCAAGGAGTTGTGAAATTAAAACAATCTTGTGGATTTTGTGGCAGTATGAGCCAGAACTCACATACAATTTACATATACAAGACTATGCAGCATTTTATTAAATACATGATGTATGGCCATATTGAAACTAGTGCAGCTTTTACTGTAAATACAAACCTGCCTATTAGCATTTATATTTTAAATGCGTTAGTGTCTTAAAGTGAAAAGACCACTGGGTTGCCAGATTATTTGGTCTAGTATGACATTTATAAATGTAATAGCAGGGCTACACTGATTTCAATTAAACAACATTCATTCTAATTCAGCCATGCTACATGTGTGTTTAAAGGAAAGTTTAGTGGAAAATATAATTATTTTCAAATTCCTAGTTCGATTTTGCATACTTCTTCCCATTCTGAAATTAAAATCTGTTGAATTTATACCCCTTTCTTAGGTATCCCACCTCTCCCGATTTCTGGGAGTCTCCCTCATTCTGGGGGGGTCTCCCGCACTCCAGCGACCACCCCAAAGTTCCACGATTGAGAGGAGACTTTAGTCTCCTCCTCAGTCACACCCTTTTCTCCACCAGGCTCCCCGGAACGCCCTAGAAACTCCCCTAACCCCTCCTCCCTTCAGCCCTAGGGCATTAGCCCGCTCCACACGACATCAAGCTCCGCCACACGTGACATCCCACCCCTCCCCCATGTGACGTCACACACCCTCGCCATACCCCCCTTTCCCTGCCCGGAAGCCTAAAACTGCAGGGTGGGATGTCTGCTTTCTATATGCCCTGCTGTTTTGACATTTGTAACCTGACATTTCAGTCTGTAATGGTCCTCTTCTTCCCAGAATGCACACTACATTGGAATGTTGCCAACATAACTTCTACTAGCTGTTGGATGGATCAAACATGCTCGGATCTCTACTGAGCAACTGGATCTTGGTAGGCCATAACGGTCTCTTTTAGGAGTCCTTCAAACAAGTCATTATTTTG
This sequence comes from Hymenochirus boettgeri, assembly GCA_019447015.1. Lineage (NCBI taxonomy): Eukaryota > Metazoa > Chordata > Amphibia > Anura > Pipidae > Hymenochirus > Hymenochirus boettgeri. The sequence continues at coordinate 180,514,524 of CM033474.1, read as the reverse complement.
GTAGCATTTATTTAACACAGACAAAATCTCAATGGGCAGTTAAGGTCACGGGGATGGAAAAATACTGCTCCTTTCTTCAAAGTGTATTTTTTTTCACTGACTTTACCTTTAATATGTTTCACTGCATGCTTCTCTGATGTGATAGATGATAGTAGTAGATAGAATAGATATAGATGATAGAATAGATATGATGATAACAGACACACAGCAGATAGAATGATGAAGATAGATAGATAGATGATAGACAGACGACAGCAGACAGACCGAACGAGATAGATAGATAGATAGATAGATAGATAGATAGATATAGATATTGAGCTGAGATGCATGTACGCTATACATCTTTACATCTTAAGCTAATTTGAAGCCAGATTTAAGTGCAGTGTAAAATTATGAAATAAAACAGTTTAAGTTTAGGCACATACATCAGTTTATTCAAAAAGAAATCTGTATTTCAAAAGATTCCGAGCAGATTTAGGTGCAGACACTAATAGAAGAAAGGAACGGAAAATCACTCTAACTCCACACACAATATTTTGACCATGACTCGGGGATGACAGTGGACCATTAAATTGTATACATCACCATTATGAAATAACCAAGGCAAGCTAACCAGTAAGTCATTATATTAGGCACAAACTGTCACGCTGACCTAGCTTTCACCCCCCTCTTTATGTGCAAGAGAGACAAGTAAGAATAGTGAAACACCCATACATGTGCCATTGTTTAGCAGCACGATAAGATCTCCATATACATGGATGGATTCACTGGTCCATCACATCTGAGTTTTCCTTCTCTATATTTACCACTATGTTCCCTCCCTTTATCTTTTTTCATGTTTGTTCTCTTTCCTCCGGCACCCCCGCTTTCCCCTTCTCTCCTTTTCCAGCCTCTACCCCCTTCCCCCCCCCATCATCTATCTATCTATCTATCTATCTATCTATCTATCTATCTATCTATCTATCACATCAGAGAAGCATGCAGTGAAACATATTAAAGGTAAAGTTCAGTGAAAATACATACACTTTGAAGAAAGAAGAGCAGTATTTTTCCATCCCAGTGACCTTAACCTGCCCATTGAGCATTTTGTCTGTGTATAAATAAATGCTACCAAAATACTGACTTCCTGTTTGAAGGACTCCTAAAAGAGACCGTTATGGCCTTTACCAAGATCCAGTTGCTCAGTAGAGATCCGAGCATGTTTGATCCATCCAACAGCTAGTAGAAGTTACTGTTGGCAACATTCCAATGTAGTGTGCATTCTGGGAAGAAGAAGGACCATTACAGAACCTGAAATGTCAGGTCACAAATGTCAAAACAGCAGGGCATAATAGAAAGCAGACATCCCACCCTGCAGTTTTAGGCTTCCGGGCAGGGAAAGGGGGGTATGGCGAGGGTGTGTGACGTCACATGGGGGAGGGGTGGGATGTCACGTGTGGCGGAGCTTGATGTCGTGTGGAAGCGTGGCTAATGCCCTAGGGCTGAAGGGAGGAGGGGTTAGGGGAGGTCTAGGGCGTTCCGGGGAGCCTGGCTGGAGAAAGGGGTGTGACTGAGGAGGAGACTAAAGTCTCTCTCAATCGTGGAACTTTGGGTGGTTCGCTGGAGTGCGGGAGACCCCCCAGAATGAGGGAGACTCCCAGACAATCCGGGAGAGGTGGGATACCTAAGAAAGGGGTATAAATTCAACAGATTTTAATTTCAGAATGGAGAAGTAAGAAGTATGCAAAATCTGAACTAGGGAATTTGAAAAATAATTATATTTTCCACTAAACTTTCCCTTTAAACACACATGTAGCATGGCTGAATTAGAATGAATGTTGTTTAATTGAAATCAGTGTAGCCCTGCTAATTACATTTATTAACTATGTCCATACTAGACCAAATAATCTGGCAACCCAGTGGTCTTTTCACTTTAAGACACTAACGCATTTAACATATAAATGCTAATAGGCAGGTTTGTATTTACAGTAAAAGCTGCACTAGTTTCAATATGGCCATACATCATGTATTTAATAAAATGCTGCATAGTCTTGTAATATGTAAATTGTATGTGAGTTCTGGCTCATACTGCCACAAAATCCACAAGATTGTTTTTAATTTTCCACAACTCCTTGAGAAGGTCATTCATCCAGATCATGGTATATCTTTTGTTATTCAGTTAGATCTACTGGACTTAAACTTTAAGTTCTTGAAGAAGTTTTGATAGTCATCCAACTGGCTCTCTGAATCCAGAATTGTGTACAGCTCATTTTGAATTGAGAAAACCAGTCAGATGACTACTGAAATTTCTTCAAGAATTAAACTTTAAGTCCTGTTGATCTAAATGAATACCACAGATATCTGCTAGATTTCGCTTTCAATCTGCCCAAAAATTGCTTCAAATCTGCCGCATACTCTCACAAATTGCATTCCATCTGTATTCTCTTTACCCCTTTAATAGTTTAATAGCTGCTGGGGGGGCAGTGATTCCTAGTTACAACACAAGGGGGAGGATAATGTTGGCATAGCCATGCAATGCATTACATAATAGTGTTTCTATCTGAAGGTGAAGTTTGGATGGCATGCATCTCCTCACATATTCATTTTAATCTAACACAATATACCAAATCTTTAGTTTCAGTGAAAAAAGTCTTTACATCGACTATTTACAAATGACAAGAAAAAATGAACAAAGCAAAAGAAGACTTTGAAGGTAGGAGCTCATGGCTGAACTGTTCCCTGCTGTGAAAACCAGTACAGTTTTCATAATGCCTATGTTTTGGCAGCAAAGCATTATGTGTTTGACAACCCCCAAGCGAACAAAAATTATAAATTCTCACTGATTAACTTAACTTCTTAACTAGTGCATATCTAATAGGTAAGATCAATCCATGCACATTCAAATAATTAAAACTAATTTATCATTTATTGTGAAATCATCTAAAGAATGTTAGTACTAGCGAAGGTTTAGAAATGACAAATGTTAAAGCGAAAAAGATAAATACAGCTATCTGCTGCTAGTGCTAGGACAAATTGTACAGCTGTAAGAAAACAGACAAAATGATATCTTAGAACAATACTGTTCTCTTTTTATTGTGTTATTGATGGGGTTTATACAATTGAACATCTATGCCCGTATTTCTAAACTTCCGTCATTACCGCCTAAAAGTTATCGCTGCACATTGCCGTGGTGAAAATAACGTTTTTGACATATATATAAAGGCGAAGCACACCGCTGCAAAAAGCACTACCGGTAGTTTGAACTCCCTTTGTGGTGATACTGTATGTCAAACCCGACGTATGGAGCAGGGGGCTGGGAGTGGCTGCTGGGAAAGGATTGTGTCACGGGTGGTCACATCTGCCGCCACAGGGGGTGGGTGGGGCGTACGCCCACCCCCCCTCGCCACCCACGACGGCGACCAGCTGCAGAATTACCCCTTCCCAGCAGCCCCTCCCAGCCCCCCGCCCCCATACGTTCACAGGGAGGAGAAGGGCACACTAGGGGGGTGGAGGGACCCTCCAGCGGGGGCACTGATATGTGCCTTTTGGGGTCCCGCAGCTCGGACCGGGACCCCCCCTCCCCTTGGTGGGATTCGGTTTAGTGTTTAATATACCTGAATCCACTAACTGTGCCCATTAGTCTTGATCTTGCTGGGTGCCTTATGAATACATTGGCAGCTCAATGGATTTGCTGCTAGTTAAAAAAGGCATTGGGGCATACTTAAAATTTGTTTATGCTTGATTAGTAGGAAAATCCCTAATCACATCAGTGGCAAATCAAAGTCACTCATGACACGTTACTTGGCTCAACAAAAAGTGATAAGGCAGGCTACTCCAAAACCTTGATAAAGCTCAACATTTATTCAAACATTTAAAAAACGTACAATCGGGCCATACGACCATTGCAGATGGAGACCAGGCAAGCTCCTCCTTGCACATTTCATTCCTGATACGCACTTCCTTAGGGGCTTAAAGGTGTGTCATAATTCCTCCTCTTTTAAGCTCCTATTAATTCTTAACCCCTAGTCTGTCAATAGTAAAAATGGTATTTTAAAACATATGACAAATATCTACAGGTAGATGTCATGGAGCCATATGATATATTCTGGTTTCCCAATACGCATGAGTAAGACACATATGTTGATGCAATTGCTCTTGGTCTCCCCCACAAACAAATCAGAGCACTCTTCACTACCTGCACTGCATATATGATGTCGCTTTTCTTGTGTTTCAGTATTGGGTCTTTCGGATGTACCAATTGCTGCCTCAGTGTGTTTGTTCGGTTTGCAGACAGGGACTGTTTTTTTTGTTCTTCTTATTTCTAAGAGACCCCTGCTGCATATGGGTGACCATGTTCTTTCTCCTGTCTTGCTTTCCCCCCACTGTTGGCATAAGTGTTCTTTTCTTTCCTTCTACTTCTTTTTGACAAAGGCCCAGTCTGGATATCTACAAGTTTTAAGGGCTCCCTTAGATGTTCATTTCTTTAGCCTTCCCCTCTGTGCTAGTGGGGATGTTCTCAGCTCTGTGTTGCAGGGTTCTGATGACACCCAGCTTGTATATAAAGGGTGGTGGGAGTCAAACATCAATACTGATCTGTGTGTGTTGGTTTTCTGTAAACCTCTACTTCCAGTTTACACATTTTCCTTACTTCACCACGAGTCCAAGAAAGCCAGTTTTGTTTTTGTACCTCTTCCCTTGTAAGTTTGATGTTTTGGTCTACCGCATTAATGTGTTCTGTGAAGCTTGTACTTCCTCTGGTGTCATCCACATATCTGAACCAGTGGCTGGGTGCTATGCCCTTAAAGGTATTAACGCCTGTTTTTCTACCTCACCTCCATCTAAAGGTTGGCCACAATGGGTGAAACTGTAGATCCCATAGCAAACCCATGTTTTTGCTTATAGAATGTATCCCTGTATTTGAAATAGGTGGTTTTCAGGCACAAGTAAGGAACACCCTGTTCTGGGTTGAGATCAGTTCTGCTGGTAGAGTGCTGTCTTGGCCTAGCCATTTTTCTCACCATGTCAACAGCCTCCTGGTGGGTAACAGGTGAGACAGATTTCACATCATAGGACACCATAGTTTCTTCTGCACGATTACTATATCTTCACCAATCTTGTTGGTGAAATCCTGAGAGTTCTGGATGTGATCCTTAGAATTCCCACCAATGGTCCAAGATGTTGGCTAGGTATTTTGGCCACCTTGTATGTTACGAATTGATGCTGCTGACTATAGTCTTAGTGGTGCCCCTTCCTTATGTATCTCTGGGAGTCCATATATGCATGGATGTGCCTCAGCAGGGTAGGTGATGATACATTGCTCGATCAATGGCTTTATCCTTTTGAAGCTGTTGTAGTAAGTCTATGACCCTTTTCTTGTAACGGCTGGTGGGATCCCTTTAAGAGATTGCACACCTCTTACCACTATGCAATCATGCCCTTAACACCTGGCTGTGATATGCTAATTGGGATTTTCCAGGGTACATATTGCCACAGATTCTTGTACAAGTCATTCTGAATTGAGAAAGCCAGTCAGATGACTAGAAACATCTTCAAGAACTAAACTTCAAGTCCAGTGATTCTAATTGAATACAACAGATATACCATGACCTGGATGAATGAGAAGCTTCACAAGCATGAGTGACACATACAGGTAGATTTAATAAAAGTTCTTATCGTTAAAAATAGTGCTAATTTTGACATAACCAATCAGATCTTATTAACATTTGAAAGCTAACATCCTGATGGTTGGCACAAAATTAGCACCATTTTTACCGATAGAACTTTTACGAATAACCCTGTTAAAATGTAACAGATTAGAAGGTAAGTAACGTCATATATAAAGCATTAAAACATCTCATTATTCAATGTTCCATTACTAAACCGAATATGGATAAATGCAAAAGGAAAGGACTCGTTAACCCCCATTATACAAGGTACAAATGTAACGGTTATGGATCACAACTAAGTACACATATAAAGAGAGTCAAATACTTAGCATTAAAACTGCTTACAATTCAATCGCAGTAACAACGTAGCTTAAATTCTCTATTTAATCCATTAGGTATGATGTATATACAGACGAGGCTTTCTTCCTAAGTATGATTCTGTCTCAATCACCTTTCTGAGTACCCTGATCCACATGATTTATAATCTGGAAACTTAAATTTGCCATGCCACTGAGCTCTATAATATGGGCTAATATAAGCTGTATTTATTTTGCCATTAAAAGTAGCATTCATGTGTTCTGCTATACTTTATAGTCCGACCGTAGTTCCTGGAATGTGAATTATACATGAATTGTAAGCATACGGAAGATGTTGTGCCCCATATAAATCCACAAAATAATAAATAAATAAATAATTATGTACCCTGGAAAGTCCCATTAGCATATCAACAGCCGGTGTTTAGGACCTTCTGAATGCAAGGCGTGATTGCATTGTGGCTAAGAGGTGTTATCAAAACTGCCCAGGGTAAGTGTCCAAACAGCACCTCTATTCATGTTTAGTTCTTTTTTTTTTCCACATAAAGGGCTCCTGGACACCTCTATTGAACTAGTAATGTTCCTTTGTTAATATGTTGACATTACAATCTCAAAAGGTAGTCCTTTTTCCTTAAGATACAGGTACACTAACTAGTCTGTTCTAATTTTTGTAAATCTGACCTAACTAGTCGTGAAAAAGGTCCACATATATCCCTTTACTCTGCAACAGATACAAATTTGATTTAATTTTTAAATCAGTGTGCACCACAACACTGGGGTCCATTGTTGTATCCCCCGTCATAAACTTGTTAATTACCACATCGCATTTTACACCTCTTACCATAGGGGGCATGTCCTCACCAGTGTCATCACCTGCAAAAATGCTGTTTCATTATTAATTTTCTAATAAAACTTATTTAAATCTATTAAGGTGTTAAACGCTTTTATGGGTTCAGAGTCATTACTTCATCTTAGTTAAGGGGGAAGTCGCAATATAATAACATTCCTATCCATAGTGTTGTCATTGGATTGACTTAAATTCTCTTGTGTGGTCTTTTTTCATCCATTCTCCCTCTCCTGTGCTGTTTTTTCTGCTCCTGAGGTTGGGTAGTTTCTGATTTTCCCACTCCTCCCGACTCTTTTACTTCTTTTAAATGTGTCTCCCTCTGAGAGTGGCTCCTGAGAGTCACCACACATATACATATCTGTTTTACCAAATGGACCTTCTGCTCTTGTGAGGCAGATTAATTTCTATTATAAGATCTATGTCTCTATAATGACTGCCAGATAAAATATTATGCCAAAGGTACATTTTATTTAAACTCATAGTTCATTTTATTCCCTAAAGAACTTATCCTTTTGATGTTTTTTATGCCCATTTCCAATTTTGAAAGCCAATCACAGGAGCGGATGCGGTCAAGCCCCTCCTGCTTAACCTTTCATGCATGGAAAAGGCACGAAGTTAAGCAGAAGGCAGTGGGGGAACAAAGGCTGGTAGTAACATTTGGAGGTGGCAGTGGTGCTAAAACCTTGCAAGGTCAGGTTTATAGCAATTTCCTGCAGGATACAAAATTTAGTTTTGGGGTGGAGAAGTCCTTTAATAGCAAACCTCTGTATTTTACACTGCACACGATTAAGAACTTTCATAATGCTAAACTTGGAGAAAATAGTGGTGGTATGTATAAAGGGCAAAAAAGTAATTCCTGTATACAAATCTTTAATTTCATAATATTATAGCTAAATAGCTGTAATATAGCATTATACAGTCTCATTGGTTTGGATTCACATGAAGGGAACATAAATTTTGACTTTAAGCTTAAAGGGTATGTCCACCCCTAAAATACATTTTTAATATTCTGCTCCCCCATTCCCCCAGCCCCAACCGCATGTTTGTTTTTTTCAAAAAGCTCCCCAAACTCTTACTATCCCTCCCCTCGATCCTCCGCCGCACTTCCGCCCCTCTGCTTGCGAGAATGCAAGCAGAGGGGCGGGACGGCAGTCGCGTCTGTGATTGGCTGACGCGGCAGCCAATCACGGACGCGGCTGCTGGTCATTCAGTGCAGCGGAGGAAAGCGGAGAGGTAAGGAAGTTTGGGGAGCTTTTTGAAAAAAAAAACATGCGGTTGGGGCTGGGGGACATGGGGGAGCAGCATATTAAGGTGGTTTAACGCTAGGGGGAGGGATAGTAACGGGAGGAGAGGGAGAGAGGGAGGGGGAGGTGAGGGGGGGAGAAGGGCTGCAGTGGCATGGCAAATATCTACCGAGGCAGATAGCAGGCAGAGACCTGCTATCCTCCTGGTGGTTAGTTGAGACTTGGGGGGGGGGTTTACAGGGAACCTCTATGAGCTGGGATGTGAGGTAAGGATAAACTACACTACATGGTGGGGCCAGTAGTTGGGGGTTATGTTTTGGGGGTGGACATGCCCTTTAAATCTGATATCGATCACCACATTCAAAGGTTATTGCCAATTCGAGGGTTACCGAATGCTGCATTCAAAGATTATGGACGAATTCGAGGGTTAGAGCCAATCGCTGACCCTCAAATTCAGCCATAACCCTTAAATGCATCATTCGGTAACCCTCAAATTCGGGGATAACCCTCAAATGCATTGTTAGCTAACCCTCAAGGTTATCCATAACCCTCTAATGGGGCATTTGTTTATACCTCGAGTATGGTAATAACCCTCGAATGTACTGAACGCCGCATTCTAGGGTTATCGAACGCTAAAATCGGGGGGTTTTGATTCGAAAATTTTAGAATATGTTTGCAAGTTCAGAGAACCCAAAGTTTGTAGTTCAAGAGTTCTAAAAAGTCATACAATCTTCGTACAAACTCTAGTCCATCCCTAGTTACCAGTTGTCGTTTCCATATAACAAATATTCTAAGACTATGGGGCATGCTTATAACGATTGCTATTTTTGCCATTTTGCTATACAGGACATCGCAATGATGAATAGCGCTATTTTTCCTTATTTATAAAATGCTCATTTTGCTTTCGCCTATGCGGAAAAGTATCACTGCAGGGATGTGTAGCGATAGTTTTCGCCATATTCATTGCATTAAGTGTGGTATTACTGCGAAAAGATAAATTGCTCTCTAATGTCATTTCAGAGCTATTTCAGTCATTCTTTTTATTTAAAGGTATTTATGAAATTCACCTTTTCTCCCTTTTGTTGCATTTTTTGCAGTTTTACCAGAATTTTCGCCAAACATCATTACTTACTGGAATGTTCCATTAACATGACTATTCTTACACAGCAATATTAGTGTGCATTAACCAATTTGATACTACTTTGACAAACCACCAGGGAGTATTTCCTATTTACCATCATTATTAGTGCTACTTTTTGCTACATAATTTCACTTTTGATGAAAATTCGCCTTTTTAGTAACTTTGATGAAAAGAAAAGTTGAAAGTTAAAAAATTGTGGTAAAGGCTGGTGGGGAAAAAAGCTAATAATGCCCTTTATAATATGTCCCTAGACCCCCATTTGATGTTATTGGCAAATAAAGAAAATCAGAACCTTAAAAAAAATCTTTAAAAAGCGAAAAATTAACCTTAAAAGCGAAACGCAGATGTATTACAGGAAATGCTGGGAAAAAGTCTAACACCCCCCTGAGTACTATTAGTATTGAGAAACACTCCACAATGTACTGACAGACACCTTCCATGGACCCATTGGCAGGCTAAATAAATGGCACTTTGTGTTTTCGTCACCTCAGACTGAAATTGGAATGGCTGAACTTAACGCAAAAAATACACTTTCAGCATTTATAAATATGCTTGAGCGAAAAGTAGCGGTAATGACCTTTCGCGGCTTTATAATAGCAAAATTTGGCGAAAAGGCAGCATAAAGAAGGCGAAAAGTTTAACAAACCTTTATAAATATGCCCCTATGTATATAGAAGTTGGCAATTTAGCTACAATGCTAATACAAGTGTGAATAGTTATCAAGTAATCCAGTTACACAAATGGACCCACATGGACTATATCTGGAACATGGAAAGTATACTTATGCATCATTATTGTGTTGATTCTGTTCACAACTGTGAGTACATAAATTTTTTTCCCCTAGGCTCCTACTGTATTTCATTGCCAGCACAACATATTAGGCAAACAAATTTCCTTTAAAGTTGAGATGATCACATTCAAGTCCTAAAAAGTTTAATAATAAAGTTTATGAGATATGTATCGAATGTATCATTGGTAACCTTGAATTGGCCATAACTCTCAAATATACCGAGCGGAAACCTGACAATTGCCCGATCGCGGGAGAAAGAAGTGTTTAAACAAGTACAATGTACATTGGTGATGTACATTCACAGACCATTTCCGGGTGCCACAGCCATTTACAGTAAGTTACCATTGCAATTTTATCTGTAATTTATCAAACATTTCTAACATTTTCTCCAAATCTGACTTTATCAGATCTTAGCTTTCAAATTTTGGGGCAAAATTAGCACCATTTAACAATAAGAACTTTTATTGAATCTCCCTGAACTTCTAAATAGAGATGTACCGGATTTTTTAGCAAAACTGTTTCAGGTTGAAGCTACGGGTTTGTGTATCCGTATTTCTATTTATTATGAGAATTGCTTGATTTTTCCCACTGCCTACCGTATACTATGCAACTATGTAGTTCTGTAGAAACTGTTCATTCGCAAAAAGCAACAAGTATTTTTGCCACATAGCATTCTGTCACAAGTAACTGAGGTTTCCACACAAAAAAATCATAGTTGGATAAAGTGATGTCTAATAAAGCAGAAAATATTTCGCATGCAAAACTATTGGAATGCTGGGGATAGAGTGTCATTAATGTATGTTACAAAATACAAATGTACTGCTGAAAGTCATTCGTAGCATTCAGGTTCAGATAAAATGTAAATGCAGAAATTTTCATGAGCATCACACTTTATGAAGGAAGCCTAACATTCAAGATTTGTCAAATAATTGGTAGATCATATTTTTACAACCAGAAGGAAAATGTCTAGAAGGATAAATGCATGGGGTCAATTTAAATCATGAAAAATCAGTACAATGTTCTACACACCATTATAAAGGTATGCACTTTTAAATTTCTATAAGTTGTTTTTGCAGGTTACAAACAAGTATACCAGAAGAAAACTGCAAGTCTCATTGGTTGAGACTTGGAAAAAACGTAAATCAATAAAGAGCAGATTGTGTTTCAGTATTGGGTCTTTCGGATGTACCAATTGCTGCCTCAGTGTGTTGTTCGGTTTAAAGCAGACAGGGATACTGTGTTTTTTGAAAATTCTTCTTAATTTCTAAGAGACCCCTGCTGCATATGGGATGACCATGTTCTTTCTCCTGTCTTGCTTTCCCCCCCACTGTTGGCATAAGTGTTCTTTTCTTTCCTTCTACTTCTTTTGACAAAGGCCCAGTCTGGATATCTACAAGTTTTAAGGGCTCCTCTGAGATGTTTCATTTCTTTAGCCTTCCCCTCTGTGCTAGTGGGGATGTTCTCAGCTCTGTGTTGCAGGGTTCTGATGACACCCAGCTTGTGATCTAAAGGGTGGTGGGAGTCAAACATCAAATACTGATCTGTGTGTGTTGGTTTTCTGTAAACCTCTACTTCCAGTTTACCATTTTCCTTAACTTCTACCAAGCAGTCCAAGAAAGCCAGTTTGTTGTTTTGTACCTCTTCCCTTGTAAGTTTGATGTTTTGGTCTACCGCATTAATGTGTTCTGTGAAAGCTTGTACTTCCTTCTGGTGTCATCCACATATCTGAACCAGTGGCTGGGTGCTATGCCCTTAAAGGTATTAAACGCCTGTTTTTCTACCTCCTCCATCTAAAGGTTGGCCACAATGGGTGAAACTGTAGATCCCATAGCACACCCATGTTTTTGCTTATAGAATGTATCCCTGTATTTGAAATAGGTGGTTTTCAGGCACAAGTAAGGAACACACCTGTTCTGGGTTGAGATCAGTTCTGCTGGTAAGAGTGCTGTCTTGGCCTAGCCATTTTCTCACCATGTCAACAGCCTCCTTGGTGGGTATACAGGTGAAGACAGATGTCACATCATAGGACACCATAGTTTCTTCTGCACCGAGTACTATATCTTCAATCTTGTTGGTGAAATCCTGAGAGTTCTGGATGTGATGCTTAGAACTTCCCACCAATGGTCCTAAGATGTTGGCTAGGTATTTTGCCACCTTGTATGTTACAGAATTGATGCTGCTGACTATAGGTCTTAGTGGTGCCCCTTCCTTATGTATCTCTGGGAGTCCATATATGCATGGATGTGCCTCAGCAGGGTAGAGGTGATGATACATTGCTCGATCAATGGCTTTATCCTTTTGAAGCTGTTGTAGTAAGTCTATGACCCTTTTCTTGTAACGGCTGGTGGGATCCCTTTAAGAGATTGCACACCTCTTAGCCACTATGCAATCATGCCCTTAACACCTGGCTGTGATATGCTAATTGGGATTTTCCAGGGTACATAATTGCCACAGATTCTTGTACAAGTCATTCTGAATTGAGAAAGCCAGTCAGGTGACTAGGGAAACATCTTCAAGAACTAAACTTCAAGTCCAGTTGATCTAATTGAATACAACAGATATACCATGACCTGGATGAATGAGAAGCTTCACAAGCATGAGTAAGACACATACAGGTAGATTTAATAAAAGTTCTTATCGTTAAAAATAGTGCTAATTTTGACGTAACCAATCAGATCTTATTTAACATTTGAAAGCTAACATCTGATTGGTTGGCACAAAATTAGCACCATTTTTACCGATAAGAACTTTTATCGAATAACCCTGTTAAAATTGTAACAGATTAGAAAGGTAAGTAACGATCATATATAAAGACATTAAAACATCTCATTATTCAATGTTCCATTACTAAGAACCAGAATATGGGATAAATGCAAAAGGAAAGGACTCGTTAAACCCCCATTATACAAGGTACAAATGTAACGGTTTATGGATCACAACTAAGGACACATATAAAGAGAGTCAAATACTTAGCAGTAAAACTGCTTACAATTCAATCGCAGTAACAACGTAGCTTAAATTCTCTATTTAATCCATTAGGTGATGTAGTATACAGACAGAGGCTTTCTTCCTAAGTAGATTTCTGTCTCAATCACCTTTCTGAGTACCCTGATCCACATGATTTATAATCTGGAAACTTAAATTTGCCATGCCACTGTGAGCTTCTATAATATGGGCTAATATAAGCTGTATTTATTTTGCCATTAAAAGTAGCATTCATGTGTTCTGCTATACTTTTATAGTCCGACCGTAGTTCCTGATGTGAATGTATACATGTAATTGTAAAGCAATACGGAAGATGTTGGCACCATATAAATCCACAAAAATAATAAAATAAATAATAATTATGTACCCTGGAAAGTCCCAATTAGCATATCACAGCCAGGTGTTAGGGACCTTCTGAATGCAAGGCGTGATTGCATTGTGGCTAAGAGGTGTTATCAAAACTGCCCAGGGTAAGGTGTCCAAACAGCATTGTACAAGGCAGACAGTTGGTGTCCACCTGAATAGAGGTGTGTGTGTGTTTTTTGTCAATGTACAATGCTGTTTTGACAGTTTTGATAACACCCCTTAGCCTCAATGCAATTCACACCTTGCATTCAGAAGGACCCTAACACCTGGCTGGGATATGCTAATTGGGATTTTCCAGGGTACCATGTCATTTTTATAAATGGCAATGTTGCATTTCGGCAAAAAAAATTGAAGCTGAGGTTAAAAATAGATAATGGATGGACTAATTCCGATTTTCCAAATACAGTGCTTTTAAATAATGTCTCTCGACTACCTAACATTAAGGTTCCCTCAATAGAAATATACATGCATGTGCATTGTGAGCAATTGACTTTGCTGGTCAAACCTTTAAAGGTAAATACACCATAAAAAAATTTAAGTTATTGCAAGATATGTTTTAAAACTAAAGTTGGCTAAAATATTTTTTTCTCATCCCCTCTAGAGCACACCTTTATGCTAGAAAACTTGATGGTGGTTTCCTTCTCATGGATAAAAGTTATCTGCAATACCGCCCTGATGAGATGTACTGCTCCCTCCGCTTCCTGGCCTTCAAGAGTAATTTCAGGAATGTTCTCACGTGCGTGTGTGACACACATTAAAAATGTTTTAGCCAACTTAGTTTTAAAAATATCATGCAAATAACTTAAAGTTTTTTCCGGTGTGGTTGTACGTATCATTAATTAGATATGAGATATATTCAAAATTTGTTTGTGAAATATTTAATATTTAATTTAACGCGGTTAGCACACTAAACTTTTATTTACTACTAAAAGGTGTTTTTCTCTTTTTGCCAGCACTCCTTATAACAAAAAAAAGGGTATATGAAGCAAATGTGTGCTAAGTATGTAAACTGTAAAAATGGAGTGATGCCATGCCCAATATTTATTAAAACGGTAGTCTAATAGAGATGGGACTAGAACTCGAACTCGAACTTAACAAGTCGGAACGGACTTCTGCTTCCTTTATAAACTTCTCAAAACATCACGGACCCGCATTTTTGGACCTTGCCGGAATTTGTCGTTCATGGTTTATATTATCGAAATTACGAGCGTTTCTAATCCTTGAATGTATTGTTCGCTAAACCTCGAAAGTATCATTCGTTTCGGTAACCCTCGATTTATGGTTCTATTTTCGGTAAAACCCTCGAATTTTTTTTATGGTTTCTATTTTCGGTGGTAAAGGTATCGTCTCCGGTAACCCTTCGAATTGGCCGTAACCATCGAATTTGTAGCGCGCAAAAACCCGGACAATTGCCTGCCTCATCATGTTCAAAAAGGGTTTTAAACAAGTGATAGTGACATGTTCCCCAGACAATTTCCCTGTTGCCACAGCAATTTAAGTAAGTTTACAGTTAGTTTAGCTGTTAAATCATTCGAACTTTTTGACTTATCACTCCTCCATTGACAATGGGTCCATCTCAGGTCATTAGCAGCCTGCTAGTATAGACCTTTAAGTTTAACATTATGGTGGGGGAAAGATACTAGACACATTGCTACAAAATAATAGTTTGGACTTATTCAGCATGGATTCATGAAAAATAGGATCTTGTCAAATTAAGTTTATTTTATGAAGACGTGAAAATATAAGAATTTAGATTCTGGCATAGCTAGTAGATGTAGTATATGCGAAACAATCGGGGGGGAGTTTCTGCAAATAAGAGAATGGGTTGGGGCTGGGGCGAAACAAGCACTATAAACATATAAAAATGGTTAAACGCTAGAGGGAGGGGAAGACCAAATCAGCGGGAGGGAGGGAAGGCGGGGGTTCTTTTTGCAGTGCGCATGATTCATGTGGATTTCATTTGAAGAATGTGGTACACAGAGTATAAAAGAAGGATCATAGGTGTACTAGCCATATGGAAAGAAAAAAAACTTTTTAGGCATTTGTCTTGTGCAATGGACAATGTGCATCTGGATGGATTGTGGGTCCTCTGTTGTGTTACATTGTTTTACTTTACAATTGTCCGTGACATCACTTTACTTATTATGTATCATCTTATCACTAAAAACTATCCCAGGTTGCCTTTACTGTACCTTAATGGGACATCAGTTACTTAAATATCGCACTGTATAATAATAATAATCATTTCTATTGCTAACATTTATTTACTTCCAGAATTTAATTTCACATTTACACATGTACAAAGCGACATTTTACTAGTTAACTTTCAGTTTTGCTCAAATAGTTGCAGGTTATTTGTTCTCTTTTTGAGGCAATGTAGTCAATGTTGTAGCTAAAGGGCATGTCCACCACAAAACTAAAATTTACATTACCTTTGCAATGTTCTGTCTAAAATTCCAGAGAGGAAGAGAAGCGAGATTGTCTGTGAGTGAAAGAAAAGGTTTTCCGCCTCCTATGAGAAGTTTTTCGTTGACATTGAAAAAGCCCCCTCCCTCCCCATTTTTCTGATTAGTTTAGGGGCCCTATCCCAACCCCCAACCATCATGTTTGTCTGCAAAAAAAACTAATTTTTTTTCAGTACTGTGTTTACGGGTTTCATTTCCCCAGCGGTCGCACGACGGCAACCGCGCTCTGTTGGCGGCTGCTCTCAGCTAATCACGGCACGGCATGATGGTCTGGGCTCCTGCTTGCAATCTCCTGCAAGCAGAGGCCGGATAAGAAACTCCAGAGGATAGAAGCTCTGTAAGTACTGTTATGATTATGATACCCTTAAAAAAATAAGGTTTAAATACGTGTAATGTGGTGTTCTGTTTCTTAAAATGTTATGTCTAGAAAACAAGGGACAAAATAAAAGAAGGACACGGAAAACTATACAAAGCAAATTTGCATTATAAAAAATATTTTGCACTTTATTACAGATTCACACCACAGGTAAAA
Source organism: Hymenochirus boettgeri (assembly GCA_019447015.1). NCBI lineage: Eukaryota > Metazoa > Chordata > Amphibia > Anura > Pipidae > Hymenochirus > Hymenochirus boettgeri. Next base: position 180,498,195 of record CM033474.1, on the reverse strand, counting down.
TAATGTTGCCTGTTAAGCGTTCCAAACTAGACGTTTTGGGTTGTGTTACATAGAAAGGAAAATAATGTATGTACTACAGAATGAGAATGAGATACTTTAAATATTTAAAGGAACAACTAAACCACACAAAATAAATATTGCATTGTTTTTATTATTCACCAGGGGGTGAGAACGTGGAATAATTTATTATGCTCAGGGGACCTGGAACTTACCTTTACAGCTGCGCACACTCGCACGCCGTCTTTTCTCACAGAACAGTTGTTCTGCGCTAAGATTGGCCATGGTCGGGACAGACGGTCTGTCGTGAAGAACGCCTCAGTGGATCGCGGGGGTTAAGGTAGTTCAGGTCCCCTGAGAGCGTAATATTATTCACGAGATGAATAAGCATTCTCCCTCCCTGTTGGAATTAATGCAAACAAATGGCAAATACTTAGTTTTTTTGGTTAGTGTTTCCTTATAGTTTAAAAGTAAATTTTTAAGACGGAAGAACATTTAAGATAATATTAATTAATATAACACCTTAACCACACAACAAAGAAATACTACAGTATAATGTACACGTTTCAGGGCTTTGTTAAACCACCCACACGCATACAAAACCAACACTATTTAGTATAAGAATGGTCCATATACAAAATAAAACAAATCATTTATATGTAATACAAATGCATACTATAATCAAAAGCTCTATCATAAATATGGTATCTAAACATTAACAGGGCTAGTACCGAGAGTCTCTTCACTCTCTATGCCCCCTTTACGCAATGCACTGAGCTGATAGTGGCTCTAGTGCATTTTGACTGGGTTGCCTTTTGCAAATCTTTAATGCCAGCTATATCGGCGTTAGACATATAAGGGTTTATTCAATAAAAGTTTTTACGTTTTAAAATGGTGCTAATTTTGCCCCAACCAATCAGATCATTTTACATTTGAAAGATAAACATCTGATGGTTGGGGCAAAATTAGCACCATTTTAAACAATAAGAACTTTTATTACATTCCCCGGTATATCTTAAAGAGCCGTAACAGTCTAGTACAATGGTTGCGGCAATTGTGTGACACAAATTTTGCGTAACGTCAGAATTGCCGTTAGTTGTATCTAAAGAGAAAGTCCAGCCCCCAAAAAATCCTAAAAAGATATGGAAAAAAATAGAATATGGTACCAGACCTCTCTTACATCCATCATTCAGTCCATGACCGAGTAAAATCCAAACAAACTGCAGGACTCCTTGTGGACCCTGTAGGAACTTTCATTTGGAGCAGTTGGTGTGAAGGAGAGCCTGGGGGACTCTATGGCAGTAGCAATCTGCGCATGGGCCCATTTCTCGGCAGTCAGTGGTAATATAGGATGAACAGTTGCCTGCACGGGGAGAAAACAGGGGAGAAGACTGTGCCGGGGACGTGCACAGGAGCTTTAGCAAAGCTTCCAGCGATAGGAGAGGGTGCCAGACAACTAAGGAAGCTGCTAGATTCTCCCGATGTAGCAGGTTTGTATAATCAGCTGTTTCCAGAGGGTAAGTATCAACTGCACAGAGAACTGATGGGCAGAAAGTAAGACTTAGATACAATGTTACAACACTAAAGTTTGTGCTGAAAATCCCCATTAGAAAAAAAGTTGCAACATTGCCCGGATCAGTTCTGTGTTTACCTCTGGAGTAATGAAAAAACTCCTTACCAGCAGTGAAGATTAAAAAAAATGGTCTGATAGTAAACATTTAATATGTGGAACAAAAAAGCAAATAACTTCTATAAAGAGTTGTGATTGTGCTCCTCTCCACTCGCATTTGTATATATAAATAGAAAAAACAAAATATAGGTAAACGTATGTAATATGTATATGTAAATGTTTAATATCATTTATTAAAAGCAAGAGAATATAAATTGCACTTAATTCTTTCTCCCGGTCTTCCCTTGATCAGAATATATCTTATGACCACACTCCCCCAGCAGCAAAATATTGAGATATATTAGGCTGGAAAAAATTAAGTTTGTTTTGTCTACTATTTATTATTATTATTTCTGTTGTATTCAGTTGGATCAACTGTCAATTATGTACCATTTTTTCACATAAATGGCCTCCTGACACCTTCTTTGAACCATAAAGTACATGAAGACCGTAAAGAAAATAAAACCATAAACCATAAGGAAAATAAAGAAACCATGCCTGAATAGGGGGGTGGAGAGGTTCGACACCAATTGTCTGCCATGTACAATGCTGTTTGATGCCTTACCCTGGGCATTCCTATACACACCTCTTAGCTAGAGATGTCCGAACTTCGAAAAAATCCGGTCGCGCGAGGATCCGCGGATTTTCGAAAAAATCCGAAAATTCGAAAATCCGTGAGTGGACCGTTAAAAATGTATTAAAAAAAAGTTCGGCAAAATCCGCATTAAAAGTGGTCTAAATAGCCTTGGTAAGTACACTTAACCACTCAGGGACCTGGGTAATGGCCTTAGAAGCATGTATAATGCCAACATACCTAAAAAGTACAGTCCGCTAGCGTGACTTTAAAAAAACGGTATTTTCGAAAATACGAGGATTCCCGTAAAAAACGAAGATTTCCGTAAAAAAACGAGGATTTCTGTAACTATGATAGCTGCCATTGGCTAATTTGGATCATGTGGCTTGCTCCGTCTTGAAAATTTACACGAATTATCGCTTTTTACGAGTATTCTCGTAATTACGAGAATACTCGTAATTACGTGAATCCTCGTAATTACGTGATCTTCGTAATTACGAGGATCTTCGGTTTTTCCGTATCCGCAAGTATAGTAGATCTTCGTAATTAGGGAGATACTCGTTTTTCGAAAAAATTTCGTAAAAAAAAAAAAATCCGCAGTTCGGAAGTCCGGGAAAGTCCGGAAAGTCCGGAATAATCCGCCGTTCGCGGACAGGAGAGAAATCGGGCGGATCCGGGTTCGGGTCCGCGAACCGGCCATCTCTACTCTTAGCCACTATGTAATCACACCTTGCATTCATAATGTCATTAACACCTGGGTGTGATATGCTAATTGGGACTTTCAGGGTACATAATTGCCACAGATTCTTGTACAAGTATTCTGAATTGAGAAAGCCAGTCGGATTGACTAGCGAAACATCTTCAAGAACTAAACTTTAAGTCCAGTGAACTAACGGAATACAACAGATATACCATAACCTGGATGAATGAGAACCTCCACAAGCATTATTTTTTTTTTTTTTCCATTAGCATTAATAAACAAATTTGTATACTTGCATCTCATGCTAAATATTTTGTGTCAGTATTACCTATTTCCCTGTATACTGAACTACTGTATTGTATGTTTAATATTGAAGGCAGGAGAGGGGGTGAGAGAAGCTCATTAGCTCATTTCCCCAGAGAGATGCAGTGACTTGAAGATATTGCATGGTTCTACATGTGTCATTAGGAAGACATTTCAGGTACAAAAGGTTACATTCCGAAGGGACGTGACAAAAATTTTTGTCAGAATCTAGTCCTTTATCCAAGAATGAAGATGTGCAAGGTTATTAACTGACATTAATAGGATGGAGTAGTATTATCAGTTCAAATTAAAATACTTTATTAAAGCTAAAAGAAATTCAACTATTTGTACACCACTAAGGTATGAAACAGGCAGATGAAAGGGTAGCTACATATGTGCTCTGAACTTAAAAAGGTCTACAGAAAAAATATATTAATACATGAAATAATGTTGTTGGACTTTTTATTAAAGGGCATGTCCACCCCCAAAACTATTATCCCCCCAATACTGGCCCCCACCATGTAGGTAGTAGTTAATCCTTACCTCACATCCCAGCTCCATATGGTTCTCTGTAGTCCCCCCCCAAAGTCCAAAAACTGCCACCCAGGAGGATAGCAGAGTCCAATAGGACTCTGCCTCCACATGGCTCCGGGAGAAGTTTGGCATGGTACTGCACCCTTCTCCCCCCCCTCCCCTCCCTCTCCCTCCCCTCTCCCGATTCCCTCCCCCAAGATTAAACCCTTAATGTATAAGATTCCCCTGGTCTCCCAGCCCCAACCGCTATATTTATATTTTAGAAAGCTCCACAAACTTTACTTACCTCTCCTCTTTCCTCGCCGAAGTGAGCTGCGGCAGCCGGTCCGTGATCGGCTGGCGCTCAGCCAATCACAGACGCTGCTGCCGGTCCGCCC